>CM054113.1:7089387-7689387 GCA_028673005.1 Tanypteryx hageni | reverse complement strand
TAAGCTGTGCATATACAAACATAAGACGTTTTCCTTTCTTTCTTTACATACCGACGAAGATCTTTGTCTCATGACATAAGCGAAATATCTCCTTTGAAATGATACACAGTTTCTACTTTGCATTTCAAACACCAAGGAAAGATTCCTTGCTGCATTGAAAAGCGACTTTTATACGGAGAAACACCATCATATCATAGCAAAATTGAAAATTCTATCGCAAAATTCAACGTTGATTATATATTTTTTAATAGAGAAAAAATATAGGATAGGAAGTACAAAGCTTCCTCTTTCAAAATATATATAGGTTATTTAGATTTAAAGAAGTCTCTAGCGTCAAAAGATAAAATAAATTAGGGCTGCCGCAGGACGTAATAGTACGCCTGACGGCCGATTAGACAGTTTTTGCAGGACGTAATAGTACGCCTGACGGCGTTGATGGGTTAAGTTTTAAAATTAAGGCACTTCCAGTTCTTCGTCCTTTACTGTCTTCTACTCTCCATTCCTCCTCCCTACCATTTTCTCCCTCGCCCTTCTTTAAAAAAGTAGCTTCTTAGTCTTAATCTCGCCCTAATTTGGAACATTATTCATCTATATCTCCCTTTCTCTGCCTCCCTACGTCTCTTCACTCTCAGTCCTTCTCTCTCCCCTGTCTATCTTCTTTCTTTCTTCCTCTCTCCTTCTCTATCAAGTATTACAACAATCAAAGCATGCATTCCTTATGCATATATTATAAGGATTAAGGCGACAATACAGTCTAGAGATTTTACGATGACACGGTCGGCATGGTAACATATAGTTAAAAAGCTTTATTTAAATGTAATTTAAACGTAGAGCTTGAGCTATTTTGTAATGTAGGCAAAATGTGACAATATGAATAACAAACGTTTGTTATTTTTCTTTAAATTGGTTCAGGTTGGAAGATTGTAGGTCAATAATTTCTAATTTTAATTTGCAAAAGAGTTAAACTCTGTAACTCGAAAAATCAATTTTACATTTTCTTATGGGATATAGAAATTTTATACTTGAGTCGAACCCGGGTATTTTTTTCAGGATTGTCTTTTGTAAATTATTTTATTTTTATTTATTTATTTATTTTATTTATTTTAAGAATCAAACTTTCCCACCAAATTTCATTTTCTACCTACTCGGAAAATTGGTTAAAATAGCATTACAGTCAGTCATAAATAGTTCTGGACCCTCCCGCTCTTCTTTAAAGCCGTTTTAAGAGCGGCGCCACAGCCGAGCGTGAGGACAAACGTACCTACTTATATGAGATTTAGGTGCTTGGATACTGCAAGCGCTTAAAAATTCACTGAATTCTCTTTCAAATACTCCAAGAAAATTCAATAGAATTTGCCAAAATCATAAATAACAAATCGATTACAACCAATGCAAAATTATTGTCATTTGATATAGTAAGTCTGGTCACTAACGTACCTATTTTAGAAACCTTGAACTTAACCACCAATACTTTTAGACAGAAAGGCATGGATAATAACAGTAAAAATTTCCCAAACTACGGTAAGCTCTCGATAATCCGGCACCTGTTGATCCGGCACTCTCGTTATTATGGCACTTTTTTGTAACGAGATCGGGAAGTTCCGCATTTTGCCGCAAGATGGAAATTCTGTCGCGTTGGATGAGAACTGAGGGCACTGAACTAAGTTCAAAGTACACAGGCCATGTAAATTTCTTTTACGTAATGGAAAAATTAAACTAATAGTTCAAATTATGTATTTACGTTAAACTAACCGTTGAGAGTCACAACGGCGAGGACTATAGTAGGGAGCACGAACGAAGGTGGGCGTCAACTGGATGCGAAGAAAGTCAGGAATGTCACGTGGTTTCTCCCACTCCTTCACTTGACCAATCAGCGTCAGTCAGTTACAGCGGGTTTTGGGCTGCAGTTTGTAAATTTGTGGCGTGATTTTCGTGTTCATTTTCGTGTTTATTTTGGTGTTTTACGATTGAGATTTAAATAGTACCTTCTTGTGGTGCTCTAAAATGGAGTGCAAAGGAAGTAAGCGAAAGGTTTTGCACAAACAAGCAAGAGAAAAAAGTGTATCAGTACTCACGAAGAGGGGAATGAGATTTATTACGATAAGGAGCATCCACGAAAAGTGTAATGTTTGATTGGTATTATCCACCCAATTTTGTTCTTATTTCTTATATTGTATTTTTATTTTATGTATTTTGGTATTTTATTTCATGTTTGTATTTCCTGTGTTTTGTGTTACGACGACATCCATGGCGTTTGTGCTAAGTTGTAATTTGCAACTTGTGTTTAGAAGCTTAAGTAAACAAATTCTGTTAAATGATGATGACGCAGTGGTATTGTAAGCAAAAATTTCGATGGAAATGGTAATATAAATCAAAGAAAGAGATTTCTTTTGCCGAGAATGTTCAATTACGTGTTGGTTTTTGTGAAACTTTTGGAACTGCGAGCTTTAAATAATAGGGGCTGACCAATATTTACATTAACTTTGTTAATTATTTATAGTTCACGAAGAATGATAGCTGTCTCCAATAACCTCTTTCAAATGAAAGCCACAGAGCTTGGTTGTTTTCGACAACGCACTATCAAAACTGCTTCTGTTCCTTCACAAAACAAATGAGTTAATGCGGACGCGTATTCCCGCGTAGAATTAACGTTAATTCTACAACCGTGATTTAAGCTACCGCAAGGAGTTAGTTAAGTCTGTCTGAAGTAAGATCAAGAGAGACAAAACACAGACGAACTTATAAGCACACGAAATATTTGAATGAACGAATTTAATGTTATTCGAAAAGTACTATGGATGAGTAACAAAACACGTACCTCACATGTATATTGGATATATATATATATATGTATCCAATATGGCCGACGACGGTATCGGTCATAATTGCAGATCCTGTAAATCGCGTTTCATCTCGTCTGATAAGTTTATTTTTTGCGCAGTTTGCAGTCATACGTTTCACATAAAATGTCTATATCTCAGCGTAGCTATTCTACAGGCTTTAAAGGAATAGAAATGTATTTTTTGGGTCTGTGTTGATTGCACTCTTAACAAGGCACGCTACTTTCGGCACATGCTATCTTGTTCTCCATCTGCCACGCGAAACGATATCGCATCAGTTAACTCTGCTCTACCTAATCACCAAGCTCCTGTTTCTAATGTGCCTCAAAAACTTCCTGCAAAGAATGTATCTTTTGCCATGGTCCTGCAAAGCCCCAAACAGGATGATTCCGCTCGAGACGTTGCTGTCTCCTGCGTGAGTATCACCGATTCAACGCCTACAGACGATGACGGTTTTACATTGGTGCAGCATAGAAGACGCCGCAATTCTCTTGTAAGTAGTCCCGATCTTGGCAGTAATAAGGAGACGTCGAGCTTTGTTGATGCCCCAAGAAAAGCGTGGCTTTGCCTAAGTTTCATTGACAAAAGTGTGACCTGCGATTCAGTTATAATACACTTAACCTCAAAGTTTTCTGAGCAGTACAGTTTCTCATGTGAAAAATTACCCACTGGCCCTAATGGCTCGACATTCAAAGGGAGCGCTGATTCTACATCTTAGAAGACCTAAATAAAAGTGATTGTTGGCCGAATGGCGTTTGTGTCAAACGATTTTACTTTTGCCGCAACTACGGCAATCGGCGTTTTCCCAGTGAAGATCACTTTCGTGAACCTTCTCTTCCCACCTTTGTGACTCACAAAAAGTCAGAAAACAAAATCAGTGATCCACCTGTATCATTATATAAAGTTGACAGTGCCAATTGCGACGATAAAATTGTTACTCGTTCAAAAAGCACAAACTGGGCAAAGTGCTCACATATGCCAAATTCCCCAATCCTCTTTTAACAAAAAGTGTCTTCCTTGAGCAATGATACTAAATCTTTACCAGTTATGCAGCTAAATGTGCAGTGTGTTGATATTTCTCGTAATCAGAAAGTTTCAAACAACGGCTTAAAAATTATCAATGTGAACATTCAGTGTTTACGTTTGAAATTAAATCAACTTGATTTGTTTTTGTCTTCCACCGAGGCCGATGTTGTTTGTATTTCAGAGCAATGGCTCACTGCTACTGAGATCCATAGTTTTAAAATTGATGGTTTCTATGTTGCTGCCTCATACTGCAGATCGGAATCAAAGAACGGAGGTGTTTTTATCTTTGTAAGTGACAAACTAAATGTACAAAATTTTAGAATCAAGAATTGCACTAATAGAGAGATCAACTTTGAGTTTTGTGGAATTGTCGATTTATAATGATCTTATCATTCCCCTTCTCTGTGTCTATAGGTCTCCCAGTGCTGATCTTTCTGTTTATTATTATTTTGCTTTTAGAGGTGTTATCTATTTTTACTAAATACTCCAATTGTATGTGGGGACTTTAATGTTGACTTAAATATTCCTACTACCCAGAAGAATCAATTTCTGGACACCTTTCTGCTATTCAACATAACACCAATAGTTTTTGAACCAACCAGTCATTTTCTCCACAACCACTACTATTGATACATAATATTTTTTCCAATATTCAATCTTTTGAAAGCTCAACATTTGATACCCATTTTTCTGACCATAAGGCACTACTTACAAAGTTTTCTCTTGCATGCAACCCTAACCCTCAGTCTACTAAAGTCACTTGCAAATGTTGTTTTTCCTCTGCAGTCCACACCAGATATACCAATCTACTGCATCAACAAAGCTGGGATAGTGTATTTATTGATGCACCATTCGATACTAAATTTAATAAATTCTTTGATACATTTATTTACTATTTTAATGTGTTTCCCTTTAAAAGCTATCAAAAACAATGACATGAAAAACATTGGGAAAACATGGGTAAAACTGAAATCAGAGATTTATCTGAAAAAATGAAACAGGTTTTCCATGAATTACAATCAAACAACTCAGACACCATGAAAAAATATTACAAAGCAATAAAAAATCACCATGCTAAATTGATATCTGAGACTAAAAGAAACCATTACAAACAGATTATCAATGCTTCTACAAATCATAGCAAAGCCGCTACTGATTCAACTCTCATCTGCAAATGTTAATAGTCTCTCTATCGATTCAGTTTCCCATAATGACTGTACTGTCTATATTTCAGCCAAAATTACTGATCTTCTTAATCATCATTTTCTTGACTCAGGAACCAATCTGCTTAATAACTTAAATCAACTGTCACAATATGAACACAATGCAACACATGACCAGTGGCGGCTCGTGTATAGGCACTGCGGAACTGCAGCACCCCCTATTTCCACTTGATATTATCGATAACATTTAATATAATGAGTCCTTTTTTCTTTAATTCTTTCTTTATTTTTGTAGTACAATATATATTCCTTAAGCTTAATGTCAGTACTTCAGTAGTCATCCCCCAGTTTATGAAAAAGATACAAAAATCTTTGTATGAAACTGTGCGCTTCACAGTGCCAGTGACGTGATGTTTGACTGTTGTGCGCATGCGCACATAGGAGGGGGGGGTGGGGAGGAAGGCGGGACTGCCAGGTAGAGAGAGCACTGTTGCTCTTGCAGTGCCGGCTCTGGCATGATGGTGGAAGGAAGTTTTTTTTTACTCAGCGTGTGTTGTGCTTAAAAACCGTGTACCATATTCTTGAATGTGATAAAGTGTAGAAGAGTGTAGAATTAGATTATTATTCTGCTTCCAGCTATTCTATTTGATTCATTTTTTTTCGATTCTTTTATTTAACAGAAAACTTTAACCATGGCCTTGCATCCCCAAGAAATAAGTTCTGTGACTGTAAGTGAACTTCAACAGCTTATGTTTTCAAAGCTATCTCTCCATGAGAAAGTTACAGTTAAGAAAAGAGGTCGTTCAACACCTGATATTCTAATATCTCAGCCAGGCAAAAGCAACAACAAGAAATATATTCGTAGCTTTAATTCTGAATGGTACCAACGGAAAAGTTGGCTTTGCGGCTGTGAAGTAAAAAATGCACTGTTTTGCTTTCCGTGTTTGCTGTTTGGAGGTGATGTACCGTGGACAAAAGATGGTTTTAGAAATATAAACAAAATGAAAGAAAAAACTGAAAAGCATGAGAAGTCAAAGAAGCACATTGATAATGTTGTTTCACTGTCACTTTTAGGAACCGTAAGTATTATGGAGAAACTTAGTGAGGCATACAGACTTTCAATCAACGAGCATAATATAAAAGTTAAAAAGAACTGTGAAATTTTGTCCAAAATAATAGACTGCATTTACTTTTGTGGAAACTTTGAAACTCCCTTACGTGGACATGATGAAAAAGACGATTCAGTAAATCCAGGGGTATTTAGAGGATTAGTAAATTTTGCATCTAAATTAGATTCAGATTTGAAGAATCACTTAGAAACCAGTGCAGTCTTCAAAGGTGTTTCTAAGACCATTCAGAATGAGATACTTGACTGCCTGCTACAAATATACCATGAGGAGATAAGGACGGAAATTAGAAAAGCTTCCTTTGTAGCTGTCATGGCTGATGACACAACAGATGTTTCGGAACACACTCAAATGGTCGTTGTTCTACGGTACGTATTGAATGAAGAAATATTTGAGCGTTTTTGGGGATTCTTTATTCCAGAAAATCAAACTGCAGATGGCATATCAAAACGTATTTTAGAACAATTGGACATAATCCTTCAAGGAAATGGACAAAAACTGATAGACATTTGATGGTGCAAATGTCATGAAAGGCAAAAAAGCAGGAGTTCAAGCAAAAATAAAAGCAGTTTATAGTAATGCACATTTCATTCGCTGTTAAGCACATCAACTTAATTTAATAATGAGAAATGCAGCAAGTATTACAGGAAACGCAAGAATATTTTTCTCTAACATTCTGGCTATTCCAACATTCTTCTCAAGATCACCACAACGTGTGTCCATTCTCAAGAAACATATGGACGTCAGCATTCCACGTCCATCCTCTACAAGGTGGAATTTCAACATACGGACCATAAACAGAGTTCATGAAAATTTGCAACCTTTAAAAAACTGCTTTACTGAAATTCAGTCAACATCAAATGCAGATCAAAACATTGCAGAAGCAACAGGAATTTTAAAATACCTGAATGATGATAATTTCAAGTTTTGGTTAGAGCTTTTTCATCAGATTATGCCTCAAGTTGAAATAATTTACAACCAAATGCAATCTCGAGAAATTAGTGTGTTTAAAGTTAATGAATATATAACAAATTTCAAAACTGCTATTTTAGAATTGAGAAACTCAAAGTACTGTGAGAATCCTTCAAAGACACTCATGGCAGAAGTTAAGGAGGTTTGTGACTATATATGTGTTGATATAATGGACAGATATTCTTCCACTAAACACTTAGTAGCTGCTAAATTGTTCAACAAGAAATGCTTCACTAGGTTTAAGAATGAACATCCCACAAAAGAGATAGTACTGAACACTGAAGCTTATCCCATGATTGACAAAGAAAAGCTTGAAACTGAACTAAAAGTATTCTATTGTAGGACTGATATTCATGAATATTGCAAATTAATTGAGCTGCTGAAATTTATCTTGGAAAATAATCTAGATGATGTTTTTAGTAAATTACGAAACTGATAAAAATCCTCTTGACAATTCCCATGACTACATCAGAGGCAGAGCGCTGCTTTTCAACATTGAAAAGAATAAAAACTTTTTTAAGAAGCACTATGAATTCGGAAAGACTAAATGCGCTTGCAGTACTTTCAATGGAGAAAAATTTCCTCAATTGTCATCCAGAGATCAAGGAGAAAATTATTGAGCTTTATGCGCAAATTAAAACAAGAAGAATGAATTTCATTTTTAAATGAATAGATCAAGCTTGAACTGTAACAATTTAAGTTAAAGTAAGTAAAAAATGTTTGGTTTTTTTGTTAAGATTTTATCAAGTTCCTGAATAAATTTTCTCTTTATACATGTTTTTTTCCTTTAACACAATTTTAAAACAAAGGCTAAAAATTTTCTGGAACAGCACCCCCTCTAATTTTAGCTACGAGCCGCCACTGCACATGACATGTCTTGCCACTGTATAGCCTATTTTTCTTTATCCCACTGATGATCAGGAAATTAAAAAAATGCTGACAATTAGTAAGATTACATGGGCTACGATGGTGTACCTTGATCAATTTTAAATGGGAATGTCAAGATGGCATTTACTGCACCCCTGACATATTTAGTCAATGAGTCCTTAAAAAATGGAATTTTTCCAGAGAAATTAAAAGTGACTAAAGTTATTCCTATCTTCAAGGGTGTCGATTCACTGGAAATGGGTAATTATCGACCTATTTCCATTCTATCTATTTTTTCTAAGGTTGTTGAAGGAGTTATGTACAGTAGAATTACGTCCTTCTTAAACAAACATAACATTCTCTCTGAAGCTCAATTTGGTTTTCTAAAAAGTCAATCTACTGAAACAGCTATTTGTAAATTTGTTAATCATGTTATTCTGGGACTCGAAAAGCGTGAATATGTCATAGGAATTTTTTATGACTTGCAGAAAGCTTTTGATTTGGTGGACCATAATATCTTACTAAGTAAAATCAATATGTATGGAATCTCAGGAACAGCCAATTTCTGGCTTAAATCTTTCCTATTGGGACAATTGCAAACTCTATTTATTCATCAACATCGCAATCACATATTTCTTCTTCTTTCTTAACTTTAACTAGAGGTACTCCCCAGGGATCAACTTTAGCCCCCCTACTTTTCCTTCTTTATATCAACACCTTACCTTCATATCTCAATAGAGGCAATGTTTTTATGTATGCAGATGATACAACTCATCTTCTTCAATCACAAAGTGCAATGCACAGAAAAGCTCAAGGTGCCATTAATGGCATGGTAAACTAGTGCAAAGAGAATTCTGTTTTTATTAATAAAAGCAAATCTTGTTTGTTCAATTTCATAACTACCAAAAAAAATTGTTGAGGAGGTTGAGTAATTATATTCATTAAACGAGATTTTAGGTATGAACAGTGTTTGGTTAACAGTAAAAATTTTGAATGTGTCTAGCATACTGAAATTCAATGAACATACATTTATGTTAATGGGTGTATATAGTCCTCCTAATAATGTTAACTTATTTATAGCTGAATTTGAAAATGTTTTTAAAAAAGTAGAAATTGAAGAAATAATAATTCTAGGTGATATTAATATAAATTTACATAATAAAAAGTATATTATTTGTACCAAATACAAAGATATATGTGCCTCTTACAGACTTCTACACATCATAGAATTACCAACTAGGGAAGAAATATTAAATGATAGATTAGTAAGTAGTTGCATAGACCACATTATATAAAGGCAAAACTATAATCCTTCAGGAATGGTAATACAAACCAAAATATCTGACCACTATATTGTAGCTACAAAATTAAATAGAAATTCAAATAACAGCAAAGAAGAGAGTGTATCATGGGAAAATAATAAGTACATTAATGATGAATCAGTAATAAGGAAGCTTAATCTTATTAACTTGGGTGACCTAATCAATGAGGAGGATCTGTGTACTCTTTGTAATACTCTTGCCAAAGAATTCATGCATATTTATGAAACAACTAAAGTACAGAAATTAAAAAGTAAATGCGCTAATAAAAAAGAGTTGATAGCTCCTAGATTAATTAATATAATGAATAAAAGGGATAACTATTTCAGGAAATGGAAGAATAATCTGTCAAATAAAGAATATAAAAAGCAATACACATCATTCAGGAATCATCTGACCAGAGAAAAAAACAGAGCTAAAACGAATTTCATCATGAGATTTTCCCAGACAAATAAAAAATATTAAGATGATATGGTGGAAATAAATAAAATGATGGAGAGGTCTAAGAACATCAACATTGACCATAAAATTATTAAGGGTAACAATATGCCAATAAATGAACTAGTAGCTAAACTAGGTTCACAGTTTACCATAGATGTAGAAAAATGATAACATGAATGCCACAACAAATTCAGTATTGCAAATTATGTGACAAACCAATACCAATTAATGATCCTGATAGCTAATGTTGCAATCGTTAAAAAAGTTATAGCAGAAATGAAAAATAAAGGTCCAGGCTATGATAGCATTAGAATTAAAGATATTAAGACATGAAATCCATTAATTCCTGTCCTAGTGAAACTAATTAACTCTAGTATTGGAAAGGGTGTTGTTCCCAATCACATAAAATTTGCGATAATAAAACCGATTCCAAAAAGCAAAAACCTAAGAGATTTATCAAATTAAAAACCTATCTCCATACTTCCGGCATTTGTAAAAATAATGGAGAAATACATATCCAATTATTTAATAGACTTGATACAAAAACAAGAAATACTACCAAATCAGCAATATGGTTTTCAAAAGAAAAAATGTACAAAAATATGTTCTACAGGAATTTAGTGAAATTATCTACAAAAATTTCTATAAAACAACCATATTATAATTAGGTACTTTCAGAGATATTAAAAAAGCCTTTGATACATTAAATATTAATGCGCTGTTGGACATATTGGAAAAAATTGGTGTTAGGGGAAATTTACTAAAATGGTTTAGAATAAACTTAACAGATAGATTAATACGTGTTAAGTTAAAAGATATTTATAGTGAAAATTATAAATTAAGAATGGGTGTACCACAAGGGTTGATACTGGAATCTATACTGTTCATTATGTATAAAACTAGTAGTTGGTGCTTGCATTCTGCAACTATTTCATCTGACCCTGATAAACATTAATATTTCAGAGAGATATAGCATTATTAGAAATATTTTTTTTTAATAAAAATATTTCACCTCTGCACCCCACCCCACCCCTATCTTTCCTTATTGAACAATGTTTGATTAAAACAATGCCTTAAATTTGCAATTTTAAGAATATTATACTTTATCCAATGTAAGGTGCTAATTCCACATATTTATGTCAAATTTGAAGTTGTAGCACATCTAGAAGTGAAATATTATTTAATAAATTGTTTAAATTTCAAAAGTTTAATGCGGCCGCAATAACACTTGGTTGGAGCTTTTCAAATGTTCGTTAGTTTAAACGCACTGAGCTTTACTTAACTTTAAAATTTTAACTTCCTAGCTTGCCCCAAAGTACCTAAACATTTATCAATTATTTTAAACTAATATTATAACAGCCAAAGAAATTAAAATATCAAAATTTTTATAATTTTTAATTTCGTTTTTCATTTTTTACAGCCGCCAAAATATATTTATGGAAAAATTTAAATGTTAACTTGTTCAAATACACAACTTTGTAAATAACTTGAAATTTTCAGCTTCCTAGCTCATTCCGTAGTACATAAAAAATTATTAAACTTTAATGTTCAAATGGGGTTAAAATAACCCCTAAAAATTAATAATTTTAAAATTTTCGATTTTTATAGTTGGTTATGAGAAAAGTTCTATAATGGCGCAATGCTTTTCTTATGGAAAAAAAACGCAACTTTCGGAATTTCTGGAGTCGAACTCATGTCACTTAGGTTAGAAGTCTCATTTTATGTGTAAGTTTCTTCATCATATCTACAAAAATTAAAACTTTCAGCTCTCTAGCTCTTGTAGTTTGGGATGGACATTAATATTTTGATATTTTAATTTGTTTAGCACTTAAAAATTCTTAAAATTTATACAAATAGGTAAATGTTTAGTTGCTACGGGCGAGTTAAAGAGCTGAAACTTTTAAGTTATTTAGGGTTTAGTCTATGTAAACGAATAACCTTTTCAGTGTATCCATGAAATTTCTATTGCGGCCATTAAAAATTATTTAATTTTAAACAATTAAATAAATGTTATTTCACTTATAAATGTGCTAAAAATTTAAAATTTGGCAGAAATGTGTGGCATTATTAACCCAACGTGGGAAAAGTAGAATATTCCTTATATTGCAAAAATTAGCGATTGTTTTACTACATTATTTTTCCATAAGGAATAATCGAAAATCGATCCAGATGAGAAATATTTTGAATTAAAGAAATATTTCCCATGATGAAATATCATTTTGAAAAATTAATGTTTTTTCAAGGTGAGATGATATGCTTGCAGAATGCAAACACCTTCTACTAGTTTGTTATATCCTACTCCTCTGTAAGAAATGTCGATATATAATGATATTGTTAAGGCGGTGCTCTTCTGTTATATGTCATTATATGCTGATGATATTGCATTAATATCTGTACATGAAAACTTCAAGATGACCCTAAATATATGCAATTTTATCTGAATAATGTCACTAAATGAGCACATGACTGTGGTCTCATAGTTAACAGTAATAAAACAAAGGTTATGTACATATCAAATTCCAAATCAAAAAGAAAAACTGTAAATTGCATTATACATGATCATAATTAAAGGAGTATTTCACCTTTGTTAGTTTTGGCCAAAGTTATTGATCTACTATCAATTATGATCATAATTGTTTACATAATTTGAATGTATATGGGTGTAATTCTTGTGAAATGGTAGAACAAGTGTAGGGATTTGAATATTTAGTATTAGTTATAGATGAAAATTTTAGGTTTGATAAACATATACTTAAAATCAACGATAGCTTACATAAAATATTTAAAATTTTATTACTTGAAAAACTCCATACCAGCAGATATTAAAAAATTATATAATTCTCTCTAGTAGAGTCAATGGTTAAATATGGTATAACCATCTGGGGTAGTACTAATAGCACCTATAAAACTTCTTTAATCAAAACACAGGATAGAATTGTGAAAATGGTTGCTCAAAAAAAGAAACAACATAAAATGAACAAGGAAATAAAAGACATACATCGAGCTGGATATACTACCCTTCAATGTACTCTATAAATATAAATAACTGACAATTATTTCAGTAATAATTATAAAAAAGTATCAACAACACATGAAATGATAAAGAGGAGGAAAATAAAATTTATAATACCAAATTATTATAACTTAAATGGAAAAATGCCAATTAAAGTGAAAAATCCTAATATTGCTTAGCTCAATTCCAGATGACTTATTACAAATAAGTAGAATATCAGAGGTAAAAATAAAAATGAAGCAATGGTTGTACAATTCTTAAAGTTGTTTGCATAAACATGGTTATGATGTATAACGCTATGCACTGTATAATATTTGAATTATGTAATATGCAACCTTCTGTATGAAAATGACTCGCTTGTTTTAGCATCAGTATATAAATGGTGTTAAACAATTATTAAATGAGTGTTTTTAGTTTTGTATATTTGTATTTTTACTATATCTATTTGTGTTCCTATGGAGGTGTCAGTTCTAAAGATTGGAAGGTGGCACACGTTACGCCCATACATAAGGGCGGCGACAAAGAGATCTCTGAAAATTATAGGGCGACTTCCTTAACTTCATTATCGTGCAAGATACTTGAGCACATAGTCTTTAGCTCTGTAATGCGCTATTTAGATAGTCGCTCATTGCTTAGCGGATGCCAGCACGGATTCCGGAGAGGTAGACCATGCGAAACGCAGCTCGGCCTGTTTGCGGACAATTTGTTGCGATGCGGAGAGAAAAATACTCAGGTCGATGCCCTATTCATTGACTTCAGGAAGGAATATGATAAAGTATCTCATAAAAAATTGATTGCGAAATTAGGAAAATACGGTATCAATCCGAAAGTTGTTAGTTGGGTGAAAGACTGCCTCTCTAACAGAGAACAGGTAGTTTTCATCGATACGAAATACTCGTCCCCCGTTAAAGTTGCGTCGGCTGTTCCTCAGGGAAATGTAGTGGATAATTTTCTTAATCTATGTAAATGATATCTGCTCGTTAGTTCGTAGTAAAATTAGACTTTTCCCCAATGATACCGTTCTATATAAAGAGTAAAAAAACCAGGTAGACCATCAGTCGCTGCATGAAGACTTAAGAGCCATTTCAGCGAGGCACAAAGAATGGAACAATGAAATTAATTACACTAAATGTACCGCAGTTACTTTCTGGAAAAGTAAGAACAAAGAAGTATGTTTCGAGATGGAATGAATATTCAAGCCCCTGTGTATGTAAAATATTTAGGAAAAATCATTTGTCGAGATCTTTCGTGGGACATTCACATTCGTCGAGTTATAAGCGGGGGCAACATGAAACTGGTTTTCATACGTAGAATAGTACGGAACACTACAAAAAAAGTACGTGAACCATATTACTTATCAGTGGTTAGACCACAAGTGGAATATGCCTCAAGCATATGGGATCCGTACGAGAAGGGACATATAATTCAATTAGAAAGAGTTCAGCGCAGAGCAGCCAGATTCGTAAAACAAAAGTACGAACATAAGGAAAGCGTCACTTCATTATTGAGGAATTTGAACTGGGTACCACTGGAGGATCGTAGATTGAACTCAAGGTTGCGGCTTCTGGAGAAATATAGGTCGGAATGTCTAAAAGGCGAGGTTGTAGAAATAGATGAAGCACCAACGTATATAGCTAAAAACGACCGTGAAGATAAGATACGTTAGATCGATTGTAGGACGGAGCGTTATCTAGACTCGTTTTTCCGAGGACAATACGAGATCACAATAAAAAATTTAAACCTGCGAGAGACAATCTTTAGGTAGGTTTTGGTGCATTGCACCATCTGCCATCCACCAATTAGGTGAAATGCAGGGTAACATGTACATGTAGATTCCTATATATAGGATATCTACATCTACATGTATGTAAGAAGCAACTACTTATAATCACTTTAATGCAAGCCTTAC
Organism: Tanypteryx hageni; assembly: GCA_028673005.1. Taxonomy (NCBI): domain Eukaryota; kingdom Metazoa; phylum Arthropoda; class Insecta; order Odonata; family Petaluridae; genus Tanypteryx; species Tanypteryx hageni. Next base: position 7,674,710 of record CM054113.1, on the reverse strand, counting down.
TGTGCCTAACGCTGACGTCACCAATGACAATTTTTAACGCGTTTTAACAAACTTTCCTATTAATTGGAAGATTGAAATTTTGCAGGAATGTTTAACTCAAATATAAAAAAAAATTAAATGGCGAAATAATAATGTATTTAAAAAAACTGTTTTTCAGTATAAAAACTTTTATGTACACTCAAAAATAGAAAATAAATTTTTCTGCCCTCAACTTGAATTAAATTTGTTGTGCAGAATAAATGTGGGTGGTAAATATTGCCACCTACTCTTATTCTGCACAGCAAATTTAATTCAAATTGAGGGTAGAAAAAATTATTTTCTACTTTTGAGTGCACATAAAAGTGTGTATACTGAAAAACATTTTTTTTAAATATATTATTTTCTCCTTTTTAGTCTTTTTATATTTTAAAGTCGAGTTTTTGGATTATGGACAATTGCAAAGATTATAAAATGAATTTTCAAAGTTTATTTCAATATAGGAAAATTCTTAAAATATATGGAAGTTCCACTATATTTCATTATGATGGCATTAATTAAAAGTATTAAAACGTCTTTAATTTCCATTAAGGGCAATAATGTTTTTGTCATGGTTTTAATACATTTCCCTTGTTGAAGAGAGGAAAAATTCACACTTTTTTCCGATTTATAGCAGATATTTACGCTAAATCGGTACGTATTTAAAAAATTAAGAACAGCGTTCTTTCAGATAAACAACTATTCTTTTTTCGAATTCGTATCCCAATTTTAATAATTTTAAAATGCATTTTTAGAAAACCTTGGACTGAATCCCATGCTTTTCTTATGGGGCATTGAAATGGAACATTGGGGTTAAAAAAAACCACTTACATATTAAATTTTGTGATTTTGATTTTTCTCGTCGGTTGTCATCTGAAATAAGAATATATTTATTTATTATTTATTTATTTATTTCTTACTACGGCGAGGTTGAGGCCATATGGCCCCTTCTTCCACCTAACCATTATGATACACAATATGATAAATATAAATGTACAGAATTCAATACAAATCAATATAGAGAAATGAAAATCATTTCAAGGTATTCATAAATAATAACAAAAATAAGAATAGTACAGCACAAATGTACACAAAGTAAAATAATAAAAATCATCATCACTGCCCTGTTTGCTGATGGATATAGTGATGTGCTGATATTTAAATGAAGGATAGAAGGAAAAATACAGAGGAAAGTATTACATTTTTATGAGGACCTAATGCTGGCTAAGTATTTAGCACAATGGTTCTTAAATTGGTTAATACCATTGACAGAGTAAAAGTGAAAGGGGAGAGAGTTCCAAAGATTGCAGGCGGTAACGGTGAAGGATTTATTATAGTAACTGCTACGATGAGTGGGAATAAGTAATTTGGATGATCCTCGGGTGTTCAGGGAGAGGCCAGAATTAAGGGGTTTGAAGTTGCAGCTTAGGTATTTAGGCGAGGAAGAGGTGAGGATACTTCTTAGTTGCGTTAGGATATGCATCTTCCTACGTTCTTCCAAGAACAGCCAGCCCAATTCTTTGAATGCGTTTGTTATATGGCAACTTTTGCTCATATTAAAAATGTATCTAACACAAGAGTTATGAGTCCTCTGGAGCTTTAGTAACAAATCTTGCTTTAGATCTAGAAAAACGGAATCACAATAATCGAAATGAGGAATTACAAGCGAATTTACAAGTAAAATTTTTAGTTTTACTGGAAGAATGTTTTTAAGTAGCCTAAGTGAATAAAGTGAGTAGTTGATTTTTCGGCAAATTTCGTTTACATGGTTAGACCAGCAGAGTGTATCATTCATAATAACACCAAGGTTTTTTACTGACTTGGAAAACGGTACAGGAGTGGAGTTAATTAATACTGGGTCAATATTTGACTTTTGTAATTTGCCGAGTAATTTAGGATAGCAGAAAATTATTGATTGAGATTTTAAGGGGTTTAATATTAAGCCATTACAAGCACTCCAGGTCATGAGCGATCTTATATCCCTATTCATGCAATCAATTCTGTTATTGATATGAGATATTTGAGTTCCTATGTATATTTGCAGATCGTCAGCATAAAGGTGGTACTGGCAGTGATGAATTGAGTTAGAGATATCGTTTATATATAAGGCGAAGAATAAGGGTCCTAATGTAGATCCTTGGGGACAACCACGGGAGACATTTTTCCACGATGAACTTTTATCAGAGATTGATACCATTTGGTAGCGATTCTGAAAATAAGATTTTATCCATTTCAAAGAGCTAAGGGAAAAGTTCATTTTAGCAAGTTTGGCAAGTAATACTCCGCTGTCAATGGAGTCAAACGCTTTAGAGAAGTCCAATAGTGTGAGAATTGTAGCTTTTTTGTTATCGAAATTCTCCCGAATATCATCTGTGACTTTGATCAATGCGGTAGGAGTGCTGTGGCCAGTACGAAATCCAGATTGATAGGGGTTAAGGAGCTCATATTCATTTAGATATTGATGTATTTGTTTATGCGCTAGTTTTTCAATAATTTTGGATAGCGTTGGCAGGATGCTTATAGGGCGAAAGTCCTGTAAATTTCATTCCTGTAGCATTTATAGGGGCAGAGATATAAAGCGAGAAAGATTTTAAAGAAACGTCTTTAAAATATTTTAGTGTATGTGTGTATATATGTATGTTCTTTATACGTTTTTACACCGTTGATGCTATCGAATTCAAAAGTTTCATGGGCAATCCTATTGAGCTAAAGAATAACTTGATCTAGGTTTGCAGACCGTGGGGTGTCTTATGCCCCATGGAGTCAACAAAATACTATTTCCATAAGAATGCATGGGAAATGTTGAGGAGAAACCACACAATGCCATGCAGCCCTTCACTGATGTGAATATAAATATACCTAAATACTAACTTAAGATCACGAAAAATAGCTTATTTTAAGCATAAAAGACTTAAAATTTTAATTATTTCCATGTTTTGACGTATTAATAGTTAAATCACTCGAAATTATCTATTAAGCGCAAAATTTATCGGTTTATATCAACATTTTCCAGGCGGAAAGAAAGCAAAATTTCTTAATTATTGCCCTCCACAAAGGGATATAGCCATGTAAATATTAATGAAAGGTAAATCCACGCCGTGGCGCGCCATAGAGGAAGAATAGCCAAATCCAAGAGAAAGGGTACATATGGATTAAATATTGTCTATAAATACTTTTAAAGTGAGTCAAATGATTTTTAAGGAATATTAGAACATTGTTATCGTTTACCATTAATATTGAAAGATTTATCGCAGCAGAAATCGATACATCTACTTACATTTGTTCGGTGACCAAGATGTTGTTTATTTTTTGCGTTTTGGCTAATAGTATTGACATATTCCACATAATTTTATTGCTTCTTTAAAGGCTTTGGTGCATCTATCCATGTGAATATTAAGTTAGATGTTAATGCGTAATTATATTAATGGTAAAAATTTACACTGCAACACATAAAATAGTAAATGTTAATGTAAACATCACTTGCGTAATTAAGGAATGGGGAACGTTTGGTAAAGTTTGGATCTTTATTTGTGAGGGCCCCGCCCCTAAACCCCCGAATCAGCAACTCAAAACTTAAGGTACCCAACATCATCAGTTACTAAATTTCAAAATTTATTGTATTACTTTTATTGTGTCAATAAAAAGAATAAATAATAATAATCGTTCGCTACATAAAGGATAACTCTTTCCCGAGCGAAGCCGGGTTTTTCAGCTAGTATATATATATATATATATATATATATATATATATATAACAGAGTAAGTTAAATAGAAGTGTATAAAAATACAGAGAAAGACCCTGGTTCGACTCCAGGGGTCGATTTCTATTTTCCGTAAAATAACACGTAAAAAGTGACTTTTTAAAGTGTAGGTTTTTATTCAATGGGAAACTAAAATTATAGAGAATTGTCATAAGATCTCCGATTTTAAAGTAAGTTTTAGGAAAATTAATGAATTTCTTCATTCATCTTTTTCCGCCTACAGTTTGAAGTCTCTCATATTAAACATTTTAATCACATATTTTGGGAAAATATCGACTTTTAAACGGAATTTTGCCTTGTCGACAACGTCATTGTTAAACTTCGAGAATCAATTGTTGTCACAACCCGCATACGAGTAATATATACGAGTGCATAGATTGCCTTAAATTATAGTGGGATTTTTCGCGAAAATACGTAGTCCTAATGGGATTGGGATTTAGTTTGGATTCATTTGCTTTTCTAAACGACTATATAGATGTTGAGTAAGAGAGGGAGGAATGTGGGGAGGGAGATAGGAAAGAATGGATATAGAATGGAAGGTATATGGAGAGGCATCGAATTAGAAAAGGAGGGGAGGAAAGAGATAAAGAGGGAGACGGAGAAAAAGAGAGAGAGAGAGAGAGAGAGAGAGAGAGAGAGAGAGAGAGAGAGAGAGAGAGAGAGAGAGAGAGAGAGAGAGAGAGAGAGAGAGAGAGAGAGAGAGAGAGAGAGAGAGAGAGAGAGAGAGAGAGAGAGCTATGGACTGTGACACGAGGGAATGAGAATGAATCAAAGGTTTAAAATAGAAAAAAATTTCAATAGCATTAAAAATTAAGTGAAAGTAATTGGTGCAAAACCAAGAAAGGTTTTTCGTAGATATTGGATTAGATATTAAATATACGTAAATAAAATTGTTTTTTTTTTTAAGCCGCGTACAACTAGTCTGTTTGCGGAAATAAGAACTTTTGCTGTGAAATGTGGTACTCTACGCCAACACTAATGTAAAATGCGAAATTTTCTTAGAAATAGCTCAATCAAGGCGGTCGCTAAACTGGAAATACAAAATTGACTAATCAATTTGAATATTAGTTTTCCGTGAGAAAAGTTACGTAAAAATTTCTAGAACGGAAAAAATAAACATTTCATAAGATTTGCACAAACAAAACTGTTGGAAAGCATTCACAGAATATTGTCTTTAAAAACATAAAAGCACGAGGTAGATTGCGTAATGTTTATATGGAAATTGGATATATTACGTAGGTACAGGAGTATTTAAGATTTTATGCTTCATTCCAGTGTTTCAGTATATTGATCATCATCGTCGTAGATTTTCTGTTTAATATACTTTTTTGTGACGAAGCATGGAATGGAATTGGGTTGTCATATTCCCCTTCCGCGTTGGGACATTTTCATCCTGCTTTCCTCTTTCCCTATCTCCGACTACCGACTTCCTCCGCGCTCCCCTCTCCCTCTCTATTTCCCTCTCTCTGTCACTCATTTTATCCCCTGACAGCATCCACCGCTGTCTTACGCTCACACAATGGCGCACTATTTCACGGGCCTCGCCTAAGGTCGAAAATCCAAGGTTTTGCATCAATTTTCAATACGCGCAGTTATATATTTTTCAGTCAAATGTTTGCCGAAGAAAGTAGCAATGCGAAAAAAACTTAATTTTCCAACCTTCCGCCCATGTTGAAAATCAACTCAACAACGAAAATGTTCCCTACTCCTCCCTCCGTCCTTCTCCCTCCCTTTCTCTCTCTCCTCCCCCTCTCTCTCCTCCCCCTCTCTCTCCTTCCCCTCTCTCTCTCCTCCCCTTCAGGCCGCCTACATCGCTTCCCCCCTTTCCGGATCCGTAATAAATAAAACCTCTCGCTTACCTCCCTCCATCCGATCTCGTTTTATTTCTCATATTTCAAAGTCTAACGATTTTCCAATATTCCTTCTCCTCCTATTCCTTCTCTCCCCTCCCTCGATCTTTGTCACTCTTCTCTCATTTTCTTTCTCCCTCCTTTTCTCCCACCATCTGCGTTTATCTCCATAACTCCCGCTTCTCCTCTCTATCTCTCTCCTATTCCCTCTTCTGCCCCCTCTCCTGCCCTCGCCTTTCTTCCTGAACCTCTTTCTCCTCTCTGTCTTTCGTCTCTCTCCTTTCCTTCTTTCTGCCTCTTTTCTCTCTCTCTCTTATCCCTCTTCTTGATACTTGTTCTCTCTCTCTCTCTTTCTCTTCCATCTCTATCCATTTCCACTGCGTTTGATCGTCGTATTCATCGAACGATCCAATAGATCCGAGGGGAACGGCCAAAATGGTTTACTTTATTCATTTGACTTCTTGACGAACGTCTAAGGTGAAAAAATTACATAAGCAAAGGGATGAAAAAGCCATAGAAAATTTTAAAGAACTCCCGCCTGTGAATGGTTTTGATTATTTACGTAATAAAGATGTCAAGTTTAATTCAAGAATAATTTCGTGGCCGTAGAATTGTCAGGGTTGAAACGAAATGATTGCAAATGCATTGTCTATTTATTTTAACAACTTTCTTTCTCGCAACATCATACGTAAGTTTAAAATGGCCAATTGATAGTCACACATGTTCTGAAATTAAAAAAATAGAAAATTTAATTTAAAACAGACCTTGAAAATGTTTGTAGTTACAAGAAATCTATGTTTGTACTTTACACAAGTATTTTCAAAATCTTTCAACAATAAAAAATAATGTTGGTTTATATATCATATTCTCTTTAAAGATTTCTTTTTACAAATTACCTTAATAAAGAAAAAATTGGTTTTAATTGAGTGTAATATTTAAATAAAAGCCTTTCATGGAAATGTTATCGCAAATTGGAAGAAAATTTTATGCGATCTCGAATAATATAGATGACGTCGGTAAGGTATTAAATTATTAGCAAATTGTTATGATAAATTTTAATTTAGATATAACGAGATATATCAATAAGATATTCGTACTCTAAATTCGTAATTTAAAAACAGTACTATTTAAATCATCTTTTATTATATTACCGTAGACGTTGTCGCCTAACTTTTTTGGCAAGTTTGTATATAGTATTTGGAAGCTTATATGACGACCGCAGATTAGACAATTTTTTTATCAATAATTTTTGAAAATGCATAATACTTCTGTTTTTTTAAATTACTAAACTAAAACAGAAATATTGTGTACTTTCTTTTTCAGGGAGGTTTTTCCGCAACCACTAGCCTCAATAAGAAAAGCATTGGAATTAGTATCGTGCATTATAAAACCGCATTTTAAAATTAGTTAGAATCAAGATTCGAGTTGGAGACCATTTAGGTGGTATTGGAAAAATAATTAAGTTCATTTTGATTATGGTGAAAATTTATTTACGTTCTGATTTAGCCAGAAACTCTGATTTTATACGAATTAATCTGAAGTGACCACCACATTACTTTCTCCATAAGTGCAATATTTCTAAAAATTCCAAATAGTTTATATAATAACATATATTTTAAGAATCTGCGAGAAAATTTTAGACTTTACAAAGAACAGAAATAAACTCAAACAATAGCCTTCTGATATTGGATATAGTCACAAAACTCCAACAATAAGAATATAAAAAGGAGCGTTACTAAGACGTCAATTGTTAACAATAGTCATCGGTAGGTGGCGTGGTGGTGGCAGCAAAAAATATAAGATATATCTTAAACAATGCATTATATGGGAAAATATTTCAAACAAAGGTTGTAGAAAAAAATTTCCTACAGAGTTTATTCCGATACTATTTTATATTAATCAAAAATTAAAGTAAATATTTCAAAATAACGGATAAATTATAAGAGTAAACAACCACTTCCCTTTGACCGATTTTTACCAAAACAAATCAGTTCTTTTGATTTTGATAAAAATGTTAAATATAAAATTTCGCGTTGACCTAATTAACAGGTTTAGAGTTAGAGCACCCACAAAAAGCTATCACATACACACATAGACATCATTGAGAAAATCGTCAAAACGTGTTCAGGGGACCTCAAATCGTGTATTTCCGTTGAAATCTCGAAATGGATTTTTTTCATGAAAACAATACTTGACCCTATACTACGCATATGGAAAAAGTAAAAACGGAACTTCTCAAAAATGGGAATCGTCAGTTACCATGGCCACCTCATTCGAGCGTGTAGTAATATTAAAGCTTGATTCACACTAAACAGAAAGGTCACGGTACAATCACGCTCCCGTCACAGTACAGTTACAGTAGCAGATGTTCAGATTGTACATTCCACTCACGATTCTGAAGCCTCAGTACAAGCTAGACTAGCAAACGATTGACTGGTGAAGAAGCGACCACGTATAAACCTTTAAATAATAACGATTCGGCAATGATGGCGCTGCTTTTGGACGAAGAAGCGGAAGAGGCAAAAAGATCTAAACGAAGATGTATCTGGGTGCATCCGAGTTTGATTAACAGAAAACTTGAAGGAGAGTTTTTTCTTTGTCTCCCTACTTGGTCGATGACGAGAATAAATTTCGTCAGTATTTACGCATGCCCATTGGCACATTCTATTAAAAGTTCGTCTAAAATTCTTTAAATTATAATGTATAATTTTCTTGCAATTATATTATTAAACTTAAATAAATGTGTCAATTGTTATCAATGAATTTATAAGCAAATACAACTAACCTTTTGCATAATCCCATTTACTTCTTTCCTACGTTTATTACGAGATTCCATCCTAGAGTGTCGCTCTGATAGTGCAGTACAGGTTTCCCTCTCTTTATACGAATTTGCTATTATGCGACAAACTTATTGCTACCAGAATTTCTTTTTATGCGTCTTTGATTCGCTCATATGCGGTTACGCAGCCAGTGCAATACAAATGAAAGAATGCTCTCCACTACACCACAAGACGACCATTCTGTCTATCATTATCTCTTATGCATTGCGTATTAGTGCTAGAGTAGTAGAGTAAAGTAAAGGAGATGAGAGTGGAGAGGATATTGTAGAGTGGAGATGAGACTGAGATTTCTTGTGATACTGCTTGAACACACTTGAGAAGTTTTGTCTCCTTGCCCGCAGAACTTGGGTTGGGCCGTTTGGCCAAGGCTCCATAACTTTAAACCTCCACTATTATAATAAAAGGGTGTTACGAGACACGGTGATACAATACAAAGTAAGTAAATAGCAATAGATCCTTCACCGTAAAATAATATATTTTACGGTGAAGGATCTATTACTATTTACTTACCTCTGCTATTATGTCACCCACAACAGCCACCATTTGTGCTCGTCTGCTTAATTTTATAATATACAGTGTTAATTGATTTAAGTTTGTATTTGGCCCAAAAGAAGTCGTTATGCAGCGAAAGAATAGCGTCTTGGAGGGGAGTTAGGAATGCCTGTGGAACGTATCCCTATCTTATACATGTAAATATGGGTTCTGTTTATGCAAATTCGCTTTATGCGTCACTTCCCTGGAACGTAACCCCCACATAAATAGAGGAAAACCTGTGCTTTCCTGTTAGAAGATCGACAAAAGACAGCGGAAAAAGGGTACACATTGGGGTGATGGCCACGGGAAGGGACGTTCTCGGTCAAAGAAAATATTCTCAGAAAAAGTCGTTTCTTGGACTTGATCGTACTGTGCCTTGAATGTGATCGCTAGTATGGACATTCCTACTGAAACACATGGGCGAATATTTGACTGGAGCGAGAAACGAGCGTGACGAGCGTGATTGCCCCTATAGTGTGAATCAAGCTTAAGTGTATTCGCGAGCCCCTTGAAAATATTACGTAATTTCGATTGTTTACTTTTTCCTGTTCTGATTATGAAGAAAAAAGTTTAAAAGAACTTAGTAATGCCAGTAAAATGCATTTATCAGATCACTTAGATTGACCCCTCATTCATTAAATTTACATCTACATCTACGCGATACCCTGCAATTCAGCTAATATGCGGGGGGCTGAGTGTCAAATGCACAAAAACCTACCTAAATATTTTCTCTCGCAGGTTGAAATTTTCTATTGTGATCTCGTATAGTCCTCGAAAAGTACGACCCTAGATAACGCTCCGTCCTACAATCGATCTCACGAATCTTAAGACCCTTTTACACGAGGCAACCTGGGTAATACGACTTGGATCGTGCGGCACATGTAGAAAGCTGAAACTGTTCAGACGGTTCAACCAAAGTCGATTCGACAGTTCAAAGCAAAATTGCGTAGACCTGAAGATGTTTCCTGGAACGAAAACGATACTGTTGTCACCATAATTCACCAGACGCGGTGTATCACCTAAAGTCATGTATCCAGTAATCAAATTCCGACAAAGACTTCGCCACAACTGAGTTACTTGATGCGGGCAGGGGGGGTTATCTCTTATGGGAGAAATTAGTTTTCGGCAGATGCAAAAAGTACAGTCTGCATCCGACCTGGCGCTGTTATCGCTCTCCTCGGCAAGCAAGGCAGCCAATGAGTGAGCGCCAAGCCGAATTTTTAGAAGTTGAAACTGGGCAACTGTCACGCAGTTATCTGATTCTTTCTGATTCACCATTGCGGGAAAATTATTAGAGGAGGACATTTTTTTAAATACAGGTAAGAATGCTTTGACTATAGAGTCATAAAAGTACATCTGGATTAATTTTAGCTGATATTATTAAAGAGTTCCTTGGTGATGTTCAGGAAACTGGCATGAAGATTGTTGCCACTGTGTGTGACATGAGAAGTAAGAACACAATGGCCCTTAAACATCTGGGTTTTACAGTGACGAATACTTATTGATTTTAATGGGCATAAGATTTTCACCCTTCACGACCCTCCTCACCTTCTTAAGTGCACCAGAAATATGTTTCTGAAGCATTCCGTCAAGGGACAGGTATTGGTTGGAGATGAAATTATGACAGGTATTGGCAGGTGGTCACATATACGTTAAGTGGTGGAGAAGCAGAGGGAATTCCCCAACACTTCCATCTTTAAAATACTCCTAGCTGGACCATCAATGAAGAGAGAAAATGTCAGTGAAACTTGCTGTTGAAGTTTTCAGGAGTAATCTGAGGCATGTGTTAAATTTACTGGGGGCGATAGGTATGTTGCATTAACAACCGCTTTTTAAAATAGCTTTTATTGAGAGTAAAGTACGGTTCTGAATATTAACTCTTTATTTTCTTTCTGACAGGATTCATGAGTCATGACCTGTTTGTGGCGTTTTCTTTCCTTGGTTATGCGAATCAGCTGTTTAATAGCTTTAATGGTAGTGATGATATGATTATTGATACATATTCATCATGCTCCCCTTTGACTGACCGTAGCTCACATTTAACATTTTGGAATGAAGCAATTGAAAAATTAGTAATTGGATATTCCAAAAGGAAATGAGAGATCCTCAAGGGAATCCAATTTTAGATACTTAAAGCAACTCTGAGAGAGTACTCTGAGGTTCAAATGTCGACCACTAGACCACTAGAGCTATAAAACTGCAGTGGAAAGAGCTGAAGAAAGTTGGTTTTGACAGCCTAGAACCTCGGCGATTGAACCAGAATCCACTAGAGAATTTCTTTGAGATTATTAGGTTACATGGAGAGGCTAACCATAACCCCAATATGCAAAGGATGTTCCTGCTTTTAAGACATCTATCATCAATGGCATTTCATCACAAGTGCTGCGAGGTTCGAATTGTGAGTCTAATGATGATGTCTGTATGGCTGATCTCGAAGATTTTGTACAGTTTCTTAATATTCAAAGATGGCTCAAAAAACTTTTTGGCGTAAACTGAATGAAAGTTAAAACTCAAGCCAAAAACAAGTGGTATTAGCCCGATGCATTTCGCCCACTAAGTGGGCATTTTCAAGGGCGACGTTCCTTCGACAGTGACCAAAGTTGACTGTGCCGGAGTGGAGAGACCAAGGGTGGGGAAAGAACGAAAGGCAAAAGAAAGACAAAAAGCACGGGTGGAGTGATAACAAAAGAAAAACGAAACAACAGAGGCGCGTGTGTATTATCTCTGGTCAATAAGTCTGTAAAGTGTCTTGTTGAAGTCAGTGTCACTGTTCATCAATGTATCTCGATTCTTGTAAATGTGAAGGTTTTCTAGGGAATTTAAAGAGCTATTAGATGAGATTACCAGTTGTAAGTCCTTTAATTGAATGCTGTGGCCGGTTTCGAAAATGTGATTAGCGACACTGGATTTCTCAAATCGGTTGTATTTATAGTGGGCTAAGTGTTCCTTAAAGCGAGTGACCAGCATTCTCTTAGTTTGGCCTATGTACTGTTTGGGGCAATGCGAGCATTGAATTTTGTAAATTCCTGACTTGTCTAAAATTTCCGTTTTGTCTTTTGTGTTGCCCAGAAAAATTTTCAAACTGTGTTGACTCTTGTAAGCTATTGTAAAATCCTTTTTCCTGAAAATTCTGTCCAAACCCCTGTTAAGTGAAAGAAAATATGGCAATTTAATATATTTATTTTCCTTTTTATTATCTTTTTCACTCCATTTGTGTATATAATTTCTGTAGATATGGTGTTTTTTCATTTTGTAGACCTCTATTTTATTTTTGCTTAATTGTTTTAAATTTCACTTATTATGTTAAGATAATTTGTTCGCTTTATTCTATTAGCAAATAGCAACATTTAAAAAATATTTTAATTATGATTTACCGTATTTTCCGCCAGTTACCGCGCGCGTTATCTATACAAAAAAATATAAAAATCGAGCAAATGTGACTATGCGCGTTATACGCAGGAAAAAAATTGTATTTCAAAGCGAACGTTATTTCATTGTAATTGTTATGCTTTTCTTATAGTAATGGAAATTTACGACAATTCGTCACATTTTAAAAACACTTGCAGACGTTCTTTTCATCAAATGGCAATTTAAATTATTTCCTAGCGAAAATAATTATTCAATTAAAAAAATACACGTTTTACCGCGTAATTAAAGCATTTCCATATTATACAATTTCAATTAGTAATACCTATAAATATATCAGTCTATAAAGCAACATATGAAACAATATCACTAAATGTTCTAACGTAATTCAACATACTCTCTAGTTTATTTTACGCTTGTTATTATTTACAATACAACCAACCGAAACAACCCAACTCCGTGTCCGATCATTTCATTTACGCATTTTCTCTTTTACAGAAAATACTCGCAGTTGAGTTGATTGTATTGTAAATAATAACAAGCATAAAATAAACGAATAGAACGACTAGAAGGGTCATGGAGATAACACACAAGCACCGTTAACGCACCGAAACGCATTGAACGTTTTCTTTCATGCAAGCAATTGAGAATTGCTTCACTTTTTCTCCATTCTCGGACGCTGGATTCTCCTACACTAAAAATTCTTCCGGCTTCACGATTTCCTTTTTCTTGGGCTACTTTCACTACTTCTAATTTAAATTTTGCAGTATAAGATATTCGTCATAATTTATTTTCGTATTCCATGGGCTTTATTATAAAACTTTTAGTAATTAGTATAACTGAGCACGTGTTCATACCGTTCACCAAAACCAGAACAAATGAACGACTAATCACGTGATGAATTTGAAGTTGGATTAAAAAATTGAAAGAAGAAATTGCGCTGATTCAGTTTTCTATCAGAAACAGAAAAATTTCGTCTGCGCGTTATGTATACAATTTTCAATTCGATAAAATTATTAAGATGCGCGTTATCTGCTGGTGCGCGGTATCTGGCGGAAAATACGGTATATTTCAAATATCATGTTGCCGTATGGCTCCATTAACATTTTCCATGTGAAATTGTAGAAGAATTTAAGAAATTGATTTTGACAATATGGCTGAAAGGGTTAACTGTGGACTGTTAATTTTTATTCCCATCTAATCTGAAATTCAGAATTATCTCCATAAATTACATGTTAATGTGCTAAATAAATAAACCTTTGTGTGGAAGGAGATGGTTCAGGTGATTGAAGATATTCAGGAGACTTACAAATGATATTATGGTAGAATGCTGTTTTTGTGGTGATACTGTCAATTAGGTGTAACTCCAAGTTAGATGTATTTTGATAGTTATGTTAGCTGCATCAGTATACTGTATTTGGTGGTTGATTGCTCAGTATGTTTTATGATCGCCTTGGGTGCTTGTGTTGTGATATTGATACATTACCCTGTTAGTGATATATTGTGGCTGGTGGCGGGGTGCTTAATATTTGTGATAATCCATTGGAAGTGTTGATACACTGCAGTTCGTGCTTGTCAGCTTATTGTATTGCTTTGGTTATCGTTTGGACACAATTACAATTAATGAAACGGTTTGAGTATATCAAATAGTGGGTATTTTGCTATGCAGGGAGTTCTTTCATGTTAATAGACTGAGGGACTTCTGCACTTGTTCCTGAGGAGATCAGTTTTTAGCTGCAGTTATGCACCTTGACCGATATGCTTCAGCATAACAAACATAAAGCTCTGTCATTGAAGATCCTTTGATGGGCATTGCATGAAATTTATGCAAGAATTACCTTCTTAACTTTTCCTTAATTGAGAATGACTTGTTTCTTCAGAGCTATAGTAATTATGATGGTGTTTGTCTCATGGCTGGCTTCTGCAGCTCCCATATGTTGCTCTTCAAAACATGATCTGCCTTGTTTCAAAATTTTTTCTTTTGGCTGATACAAACATTTGCTGTGATGTGTTTTGAATGTGTGCATATTTCCTATGTGGTTCCATTCCATTTTTTATGTTATATGTCAATATGTACAATATTTCTTCTGCAAAAAGCGTTTTAAAATTAAATTGTTGTTCTTTATATTCTATCCCATTTCGGGAATAGAATGCGTTAATTGCATGCCGCCTCAGGACCCTGCGATAAAATTACGAATAGGGATTACGAATAAATTATTCAATCAATTTATATTTAAACCAACATGTTTTTTTAATTAGGCAAGTTTATAACCCTCTTGCGCATCCACTTTCTTTCTTCAATTGTCATTAAAATGGAATTGAAGCGGAGCTGCGAAGCAAAATATCGTATATTTTGTTTTAAATCGATCGCTAAGATGGTTCTCTCGGCAAACAATTAAAAATCCATATTTTTCATTTCAATCCTCTTATATGACCTGAGGTACAGATTAAAAAATGTCTTCGGATATAGGGCATTATTTTCATAAATAAAGTCCGCGAGAACATATAATTAAGACCTATAGATTTAGAGAAAAAAATTCAAGAATCGCCCAATCTTTCAATACCGTTTTGTACGTATTTCCCATAAAGAACCCTTTTGAAATCTCTGTATATTCCATTTATGGAGTATACTTTCGCAGGAATCGTGCTAACATAAGCGGCAAATGATACGTTATCATGTTATTTTAGTTTTGTAGGTGATAGATCATTATTACATTAATTAATAACCTATGTTAGTAATAAGACTTCCACTTTCTTCAACAAATATTTCCAGAAAACGTTATGAATTGAATAAATCATTCATTATAAGAATATAAACCTATCAGGAGTAACGCAACATCGTTGTTATTTTTCGTCACGTGTATCCCGTATGGTTAAAAACGCGCGGGCTCCAACACATGACCATATTCGGGCCCAGTTCGCGGATGGTCGGCAATGTTCGACATCTCCTCGTGGGAATCACCTCTGAAAAATTAGAGGCGCTCTCTACTTTTGTAGAAAAGATACGCAACGGTCGCAGAACTGCCATGGCGAAAGGGGGTTCACACGGTCGATGTGCTTTTATTTTGTTTTCGATTCGTCTGTCGTTCTACACTGGTCACCTCGTCTAAACGGGCCTCGGTCGTTTCTACCTTTATACGTTCAATTATTCCTACAACCTCCTTTTTTAGATATTCCGACCTATATTTAAAAGTTAAATATATCGTAATGCCTCTAAGAAACCTAAAAGATTATGTAATGAACCAGAATGACCGTAAAAACATTTTGTCAAAATGTTCTTAAGGTGGAAATTATAACTGCCGCTCATTCTGATAGCATTCGTTTCATCCTTAGAATTTCTCTTGATACTTCGAATTATCCAACTCTATTTAAAAATACCTTTAAATATGGCGAGGCACCAATTCCCAGTTCGACTTGCATATGCAATGACTATTAATACATCTCAGGGTAAGACATACGATCAAGTATGGTTATACCTTCCAGAACCATGCTTCGCTCATGGCCAGTTGTATGCAGGATGTTCATGAGCGACGAATTGTGATTACTTGAAAATTCAAATAAAAAGTCCTTATTGGCAAGGACATACAAGAAATGGCCATATTGTGACAGATAATGTTGTTAACCGAGAAATTTATGCGTAAAATTTTTGAACTACCCTATTACAGAATTTTATCAGTAAATTATTTGTTATTGTGTTATCGATTAAAAATTGTGTCATCAAATGATCTTTTGTTAATCAAGCAAAAGCATTTTAAACAATATAAAATAAAATTGTAAATTTTTATTAATTTTTTTAAATAATCAAACCTAAATGCGCAAATGTTTCAAATTTGAATTTTTTTTTAAATTCAGGTTTCTTAATCATTACGAAATCCTTAAACAACAAGAAAGAAACAAAGAGAGAAAAAAGATGTATGTGATGTGATGTATGCCCATTAAAAAATTTAATTAAAAATATAAAACTTGTATAGAAATGCTATATTTTTTGAGCGCCTCTGGGTACTTAACTAATATATTTTGCAAATAAAAATTTTGTCTGATCAAATGAATTATTAAAAAAAATAAAAATCAACTTAATATGACAGCGTAGGGTCACATTCTCACTAGTCTAAATAAAATAGCATTCGAGATTATATAATTTTTTTGTTCATAACGAACCTTTGCGTGATATTAAATACTACAGATTAGAGGTATTCAGGGTATTACTGGTCCAGGGGAATAAGCACTCCAAATGTTCACGGAATTAATGGTACCGAAGGGCAGACCGTCTCCAAAATCCCCGCTTTTCTACAAACAGAACGCCGTCCAGGTCTAATTGTCCTTATAATTAACTTGCTAGGATACGTGGAATCGTAAACTAAGACAGAAACAGCCCCAAAGTATTTCTCTCGCAAGCACTGCACGGATGATCATGTGGAACAGGCGGAAAGAAACTCATCCTGCTTACCCCTTTAACAGCATCCTTTCTTACTTCCCGCTTTACTATAGTAAGTAAAGTACTCCAAGACTAAAGTCACAAAGGAAAACAAGACGAAAAACGACCAAAAATTAATAAATTACGCGTTCGTACAATTTCGATTCTTTCTTTCGTTACAGAAAGAAGTAAAACGTTAGAAAAACAAACAAGTCAAAAGCTCAATCCCTCTCCCCTGTCTGCCATTCTCCCCACTCCCACCTCACACCCTCCCTCACCCACAATGTCCCCTCCCTCACTCCCTCTCCTCGACCACACTCTCCCGTCCCTCCTTCACACAACCCTCCAATCTCTCTCTCCTCCCTACCCTATTATATTCCCCCCACTATACCCCCAAACTCCCCTATCTACTCCCACCATCCCCTATCTCCCCCACCCTCCCCTATCTCCCTCCATTCTTTCCTATCTCCCCCACCCTCCCATATCTACCTCACGCTCTCCTATCTGCCCCCACCCTCCCCTAGCTCCCCCAAGATCCACTATCTCCCCCCACTCTCTCCTATCTCCCCCATACTCCCCTATCCCCCACCCTCCCTTAACTCCCCCCACCCTCCCTAATCTCCCTCCAAAATCTCCTAACTCCCTCACCATACCCTATCCTCCCACCCTCCCCTAACACCAACCACCCTCCCCTATCTCATCCCATACTCCGCTAACTCCCTCCAAACTCTCCTATCTCACCTCTCACTCCGCTAACTCTCTCCACCCTCTCCGATATCCCCAAACATCCCCTATCTCCCTCCACCCTCTCCATTCTCCCCCACCCTCCCTTAACTCCCCCTCCTCTAACTCTCCCCCCCCCCAACTCCCCCCACCCTATCCTATCTCCGCCACCCTTCCCTATCTCCTCCCACCCTCTCCTAACTCCCCCACCCTCCCCTATCTCCCCCACCGTCCACTATCTCCCTCCACCCTCCCCTGACTCCCCCATCCCTCCCTTATCTCGCTCTACCCTCTCCTTTCTCCCCCACCCTCTCCTATCTCCCACTATCTCTCCTTTCTACCCCACCCTCCCCTATCTCCTTCCACCCTCTCCTAACTCCACCCACCCTCCCCTATCTCACCCCACACTCCGCTAACTCCCCCCACACTCTCCTATCTCCCCCATTTTCCCCTATCTTCCCTCACCCTCTCCTATCTCCCCAAACCTCCCCTATTTCCCTCCACACTCTCCATTTTCCCCCACCCTCCCATATCTCCCCCACCCTTCCCATAACTCCCCCACCCTCCCCTAAATCCACCCACCCTATCCTATCTCCGCCACCTTTCCCTATCTCCTCCCACCCTCTCTTAACTCCCCCACCCTCCCCTATCTCCCCCACCGTCCCCTCTCTCCCTCCACACTCCCCTGACTCCCTCAACCCTCCGTTATCTCCCTCTACCCTATCCTTTCTCCCCCTCCTTCCCCTATCTCCTCCATCCTCCCCCATCTACCTCTACCCTCTCCTTTCTCCCCCACCCTCCCCTATCTCCTCCCACCCTCCCCTATCCCCCGATTTTCTCCGGCCGCTTGAGCGGAGGATTCTGACTTTTATTCTCCGTTTTGCCGCTCAGAAATCCCGCCCTCAACGCTCTCCCACTTTCCTTCCTCTGCCATCAATTTTTACGGGCGATGCCGCATATAATGTATCAGTGGGCGTATTAACCATTCCAGTGGGAGTAGTTCCCTTTTCCTCTTTATGTTGGTGAGATATACTTTCGGGCAGGAGTTAACGACCTTTGTGGGAGGGAGAAGGAAGGAGTAGGGGAGGCTGGGTGGAGAGAGGCGAGAGGGAGGGAGGTGGGCAACGTGGCGGAAGTGGGAGGAGATACCCTTAAGAAAGTAACATTTTCGAGAGATAGAGATGTTTGTCTGAGTGTGTTATGTGTGCTGAGCAAATGCCTTTCTTGTTTGGGGTGGAGAGAAAGAGAGAGAGAGAGAATGCTGTAATCGGGAGGCAATATTGCCTTCACTACTTCTCTCCCGGAACTTTTAATGTGAATCATGGGTCGCGATGTTTAGGAGTGCAAAAATGCGGACATTACGAAATGAGAGAGAACTTTCGGAGATACATTGAAGGACGCCGTTGAGAAAACAGGTCTTGATGCGGAAATGATCCTTAGTAAAATATATTTATGCGATAATACTAAATGTAGCTTCAGAATAAAATACACTGCCCTGTAAAGTCGGGACACGAATACCATCGACTTATTTTCTTAACTATGGGCTCTTGCCGTTCCCTCAATGAGCGCAGTAACCGCGTCTTCCTCTCACTCTCCAGGGATCTCGACACTAATCGCCTGCTCTGCTCGGTCGTAAGAAATGAGAAGCTCTTGTGTAATTGTTTACGACAATATACAGCCATATAGAAATAAAACAATATAATCTATCTCTTGCTATTTAAAATTAAATGTTTGACGGACAAACGAATAAACTTACGACAGAAAAATTATTATAAAATTTAAAATCATAAGGTTTTATATTGCTTAAGACACTATTCTATTGGTAATATTTGTAAACCAAATTGCTGCAATCGCAAATAACTTTTGATTGGAATTTTCTTAGCGAGGTCGTTCTCTTGTTTTATATTTAAGCGAAAGTTTTCACGAGTTTGTTCGATCGATTTTTACACTTCATGTGTCTCTTTGATTGTAAATTAATTGCAAATGCACTGAAAAGCCGAGGTCGACAATGCCAGTAACCACAGTAACTATTTTTTGAAAAGTTAAAAATTCGAAATAACTCGAATGCTATAATCACTAAATGTGAAAAAATACGAATTTGATAACATAATTGACGAAAAGAATAAGAATTTCTATTCTTTTCCCTGTGAAATGTTGCAAATCTTGTGTCAAAATCTTGGGTCTTGGCTATATTTATAAATGTTAAAAGCGTAGTTCTACACATCATATTCCTACCAATTAAACATTAATCGAATGGAAAAACGAACATCCCGTGGAATTGAACCCGAGTCTTTGTATTACTTGGTGAATGATCAAAAAGGTCATGTCGTGTCATTTTAATCAAAATTGAAAGAATCTTTGATATTGATATAGCCGTTCTCAAGTTATTCGTTGTTATTTGAATTATGAATGACAACATTCAACATCGCGTAATTATTTATAAGACAGCCAAATTTCTAACGCTCACAGTGAAGAAAATAGCGTACATTCTTTGAAACCAGAAGATATTAACATGTATGTTTTTTCTTTCTTATGGTTATATTTTGGAAGTATTTTCAGTCGTTGAATTTGAATGAAATATTCGAAGCAATTATTCGTTACGGCTAAAGCATATATGTGATTCACCTTCTTCAAAATAAAGCAGCAAAGAGAGGTTCATGGCGATAAAATCTACATCTATAAGAATAACATAAATGAGCGGAATAGAGTTACTAAAGCAAAGTGGGCTTGTTTTACGATAACGCTGTTTTAGCACAATCCAATGATACGCCTTACCTTTACAGCACGACTGATTTTCTGGTGCGGGATAAGAAGTGCATTTTGGGGAAACTTTCCACGCGAATGTACAGACCGAGCTGTTTACTCTAGAATTATGTGTATCCATCCATTTTGGTAAAATGCATTGCAAAAGAATATAAAATCATAATATTTTCACCTGAAAAGTCCAAATAGGTTATTTGAGCTAACTTTATTAACTTTGATGACGAATAATTTGAATAATTTCCTATTTTAGCTCATTGCAGGAATTGTATCTCAATATGAAGTAATAAATTTGCTGATGTTACCATAAAATAATGACATAAAGCATATTTTACTGCTTGATAACTTGCAAATTAACTTTTCGGAAAGTCTCTTTGAGGATAATCAAAATGAGCCGTGATCCTCAAACTATGCTTCATGGGCCATGTTCGGATAGCAGGTGTCGTCATTAGGCACCGTTTATGAAATCTTAATGATATTTTAAGTAAAATGGGATGCAATGCACTCTTTGTGATTTACACATGGCCAGATTAATTATTTAAAAGATTTTAAATGACCCACACTGTGGGATATAAAGCCTCATCTGGCCCTTCTTGTAAAAGGTTCGGTAACCCATGATAGAAAGATTACAATATCGTTTGAATTGCACAAGTTAATGATAAAAAATCTCTTCTGTGTGTTCAAGTGTAGTTCCTGAATATTAATAAGCATGTTAGAAAGACGTTTTTGTACTATAACTTGTATATTGGAACTGCAACACGTTGGGTAATATTAGATTTACTGCAAATGAAATGTTTGCTGCCGTCATTTTAAATTTAAAATAAAATAAAATAAAATATACTTTTCTCCAATAAATCTGGTTTTCTAGCGAACGGCATTCATCGCCAAGATGTTATCTCTCAAATGCCACTAATTTATGAGCAACATTTTAAGCTTACCTAAATGACCTATGTTCAAATTATGCGATTAAATAATCAATATGTCGTCTCTTTAAGTGTTCTCTCAAGTTTATTTCTGAACCTCACCAACTATACGTTAAAGTAAAGTACAACGATTCCCCGTTACGCGTCGCCTCGTTATACCTTGTTATATACGTCGTCAATGAATTTAAAAAATATGCTTCGTTATAAGTTCCGCCGTTTCCCGCTTAAGTCGTGTGTGAGAAGTGTAAGAAGAAATTCCAAGAGCGATATTAT
The DNA here is from genome assembly GCA_028673005.1 of Tanypteryx hageni. Taxonomy (NCBI): domain Eukaryota; kingdom Metazoa; phylum Arthropoda; class Insecta; order Odonata; family Petaluridae; genus Tanypteryx; species Tanypteryx hageni. The sequence continues at coordinate 7,653,251 of CM054113.1, read as the reverse complement.
AAATTGCTTGTATAATTTTAAACCTCTTTACTCTTGGTTTAATTTCGTCTTCATTATCAATTATGAAATTTAATTTAATTTTGTGTATTAATTTATTTTTCCACTCCATCTGGGGTCGCAAAATGTGTCCCTTTACTGCCGAATGACCCTGAATGTAACTTAAGTATCATGCAATTATTTCAAATCCAGAGTTGCCTCAGGTGAGTGATTTACATGCATGATTTTGTTTATTTAATTTTATTAGCTTATTTTTATCATGTACTACTTGATGAACAAATGGTAAAAATTTGTCTTAAAAGGCCCGCCGGGAACGTAACCTATACTTTCATCATCATCTCTACGGGAAAATAGGTTTCGCGATACGTCCTCTCGTTATACGTCACAGTTTCCAGGAACGCATCTCCGACGTGTAGCGGGAACTTACTGTACTTAAAATTGTACCTTTACTTTTACAATTGATCGTTGAAATTTTCACTTACCGTTTTCTTATATTCATGTTCCATAAAATTTCGGATACATTGAACTTCATTATTATGGATTTCTGAAATAGAAATTCTACCATTGAATTTGATTAAAGAAAATTTCATTCCTCATAAATAACTCAAGTTCAATCGTTTCGTACCGATATACTATATGCTAATCATGTTAAAGTGTATGCATGCATAATTAATTAACTCAGAAATTTCTGACGATGGTGTTCCATGACGTCAGGATCTTAGTGATGGCGAAGTTTAATTTCATTGCAAGCGAGTCCATCAAGCAATCCGCTAGTAATTAAATTTGTTTTAATTGAGCATGACGTTAATGCATTTTATTTAAATTAAGCCCTCGCCTAAAAATGTATGCATCTGAATGTTTATGATTCAAAAACCGAAGATACCTATTATAAAAATGAATGTACACAATGAACGACACCGAAATGTTACGTTAGATAGATAAAAAATAATTATTTAATTTTAGAACACTATGCACCCAGTTCTCGTTTTACGCGTTCTCTGAAATACACGATTGAAGAAAATAACCCACCTCTCAGAGATGCGCAAAAATGTTCATAGGTACGCGATTTGGAAAAATATCGTAAATTATTCACCTGCCAGGCAAATAGCAAAATCTACCCAACATGCCGGGAAACTCAGCTGGTGTAGTACTGTATACTAGATTCCTGCACAGGCCGGGCCTAGCCAGTGGTCCGGGTACGGGCCAATCCTATGGAATTCATTACGGTCTCGGGCCGGGCCGGGTTTTAGAAATTACTGGATGAATGTTTTTAAAAATTTCGGGCTTTGACGCGCCAAAAATATTTGATGAGTCAGAAATTATTCAAGTTAAAACAAACTTTGCCTCCATATCATTGCCCTAAGAAAGTGTAGATATTTATTCTCCTCTGATGGCGAGGATGAACTGTGCCATTAAATGACCACGAATGTTGTTATTTTAATACTCTAATCTTTTACTTTATTGTACTTTACATATTAAATTTTCTTTTTACTCCAGAAAAAGGTTCATCCAGTAAAGATGTCCCTAATTTTTAATATTATTCGAGTCCTAAGTCAGGCTCTATAATTTTATTTCGGATGTTTAAATGTCAAATGTACTGCACTCAATATTTTATTTAATAAATGTTATTTTCATTTAAAATAATTTAATAATTCCGATAACTACAGTTCTATACAGTTAGTTTGTCTAACTAAAACACTAAATACAAGTTACTATTAATTCATTATTCATAATCTATTTGAATAAAAATGAATGTTTAGTCAATAAAGAGAAAGAAAGAGTTGCTTAACTCTGAGCTGGATCATGCTGGAGAGATAGAGAAGTAAAATTTCCTCCAAGTAATTTGCTTTGAACAATAGAGTTAGCCAATACCGGCAGAGGGCTGGTCAGCATATCTGCATGCCAGGGTCACGATTCGAATATTTTCGGTTGCGATGGAATGCGAGGCGACAATTAAATAAAATTGCAAACGGCGAAAAAAATCCCAACAGCCCAATCGAGATATCGCCAAGTTAACTCCAGCAACGTGACTCGCTTCTCACGCGTTAAAAAAGACAAAACAGCGAGATCCTAACGGAAAATCCTGGCTGACCACGCGCGCGCACGCCGCCACGACACGGACGTGCGCTCGCCCAATCCACAAGACGCCAGAAATCTCCGCCGCCATGAATTTAGGTCTCTTCAAAAGCGTGTCCCTCTGACCCCATTTTCTGCGGTCTTTTCAAGAATGAGCGAGAACTCGGCGCTTCCCGTGGAAGAATGGGAGATTCTGCAAACCCGTAAATCAAAGTGTTGGGAAGGCGTGATGGGGGAGGAAAAGTAGCGCTCTCTACTGTCGGAACGCAAAACTACGACCGGAGAATGAAGAGAGGGACGATCTTCCGGAAGGCCGGATAGGGACTCTCACACGCATATCTCTCTCTCCCTCTCCCCCTCCCCTCAGTCCCTCCCCCCTCCCTCTCTCTCTCTCTTTGTTGGAGGTTGTCAGAAATTAATCTAGTCTAGATAAAATATGAATAATAATTATTTTATTTTTATATTCAACTTATTCAACAGAAGATGTGCTCACAATTGCTTTCGATTCCAATTACTCATTCTGACCAACGGTTAAATAAATTAGAAATAACTGAGCCGTTTCTCTTAAATTATTTTTTTTTAGATAAATAATTTTTAGTTTATTTTGATTCATTATTCTCTTATGGTTTGAAATGATTTATCCATTTATTTGTTTTTAATTTAACTATAGACCGTTCTCGTTTTACGCGATAGGTGGTTACTGGAAATGGCCGCGTAAATGGAGAACGCGCGAAAGGAGAGTTATTTAACATGCATTTCAATGTAGAGCGTTCCAGAAAAGAACAGTACTCATCTAGGACATAAAAAAATCGTCATGGTGACAGATAATTTCCCATTGTTGTGCCCTGGTTTTGCTGGTATATGCTATTGTTTATTTGAGAGAAATTTTTTTTCATGCAGAGGCGTGTTAATAGGACGTATTTATCGACTGAATTTTGCGGTAAGTTTTGTTCATTGAGCCAGGATTCAAGGAAATTTAGTGTTACTTCTATTGGTACGCTGGGAGAAAGAGACACAACATCGAACGAAACTAGAACACTAAATTTCCTTGAATCCTGGCTCTAAGAACAAAACTTACCACAAAAATCATTCGATGAATACGTCCTATTAACACGCCTTTGCATGAAGCAAAAATTCATCCAAATAAACAATCACATATACCAGCAAATGATTAATTTCGAAAAACACTGCAAAACCACATTCACATGCTTCCGTAAAATTTTGTTTAGATACGTTGACGACATATTCGGGGTTTTTGACCCATCAAAGTACGACATCACTAACTTCCTTCAAGAACTAAACGACCGATAGGGCTCGATTAAATTCACACAATTCACAGGCCGCTGTGTGCGATACTAGGTCCCTGGCGTGGTTTAATTTCCCGGAAACCTAGTATTGTTCCCCCTTCCTTCCCCCTTTATTTTTTCCTTTAACCCTTAGCGTGTGTTTGTGGTTGCATGTGCGATTGAATGAGTGAATGTGTGAGAGACATCAGGTCCCTGGGGTAACAACCTGTAAGTTTATAATTTTTATTGTCTTTTGCCATTTCCTTCCTTTGCTCCCCCTTTTTCATTGTGTGTCTCTAATTATGAATTTTACGGTTAAGGAGTTAATTTCTATTTAACATCAATTTCGCCGTAGTCTATATCTTTACTAATTTATTAGCATGGCTTTCCGGCCAAAGGAGTTGAATAGATTCCACAAACTCTCAACACAAATTCACACTATTGCAGCCGATATTAAATTCCTCAAAGACTGTCAATTTCAGAAAGTCTTCACAAAATTCACTAACAAGTTTCCGAACACCACAATTTCCACTGCATATAAAGCTGCACTTTCAGCTAAACAAAAATTGATAGATCTAGGAATCATAAAATTATACGGAAAACGAGAAATTCTAGAATTAGAAGCATATAATTTGCATCTCAAACTAAAGAAACAACAATCAGGCTTCGACCAGTCTATTTGGGACATATACATGCACAAAATACATACAGTCATACAACAAAAAGTCCACAATAAAACGGTAAAACTTCGTAGAAAACTATACGCGCTAATCAACTCAAAAACACGAAACGGAAAAAATAACACCAAACCACACAACAGTAATAATATAATCAACCGTTGGGGAAAAAATTTCACAAAAGAGGAACTCACAATTTTGGAAAAAAGTCTCAAGTACAGATCCATTGAAAGCTTACGGCACCTGCGCAAACACACGAATTCAGCGTGGAAGAGGCATTCTCGAAAGCGAACTACACGGGGGTGAGGGTATATACGCATGGGGTAATCAGTCATTCTCCACAGCAACCTTCCCCTTAAATTTTCCCCCTCCACAGCCACCTCCCCTACATCGCGTGACTCTTCGAGCATTTAGGTGATATAAGCTTTCAATAGATCTGTACAGCCTCCCTTACAAGAAACCTCCAACAGAAGACCTCATTGCAGATATTAAATCCACAGTTAAATCATTACCCGAAAACACAAAAAATATCATTCGAATCTCATCCTTACTAAAACTCAAACAGAATCTCTCCAAAACTAGAAATACAAAACACATTTTCCACCGAGAATACAACAAAATAACAAGGACTGCTTTTAATTGAAGGCAGATAAAGGAATTTCAGTGGTCATAATAGAAAAACATAAATACTATAAAAAGGTCAATGCTATGTTAAATGAAGGACCCTACACAAAAATCCCCAAGAACCCCCTAAACAAGATGATCACAGACAAAAAAACACCTTAAAAACTTGTACCAAAATAATCACAAAAAACTCCAAACCCATTTTCACATCTCAAACCCTATAATCCCGAGGATATACTGTCTCCCAAAAATACATAAAAAAGACATCTCCCTCATACCAATTGACTCTTCCATCAATTCTCCTACATACAAAATTTCCCAATGGCTAAATGAACATTTCAAACAATTGCCTCTTGCTCAAGAGTCGCTTATTAAAAATAACACCCATTTCATCAATGAAGTTAAAAACTTAACCATCAAAAACACTGAAATTGTAGTTTCGTTCGTTGTTGTGTGTCTTTTTCCTAGCGTACCAATAGAAGTAACACTAAATTTCCTTGAATCCTGGCTCAATGAACAAAACTAACCACAAATATTAGTTGATGAATACGTCCTATTAACAAGCCTTTGTATGAAAAAAAATTTCTTCCAAAACCAGGACACAATAATGGGAAATTCTCTGTCACCATTCTTTCCAAATTCATTCATGATTAGTTTCGACAAACACTGCAAAACCACATTCACATACTTCCTTAAAACTTGGTTTTGATACGTTGACGACATATTCGCGGTTTTTGACACATCAAAATACAACATCACTAACTTCCTTCAAGAACTAAGCGACCAATATGACTCGATTAAATTTGCATTCGAAAAAGAAAATGAAAACACTATCCTTCTTAGACTTATTATTAACAATTCATAAAAATAAGTTAAAATTCAATATTTACCGAAAACCAACACACGCTGATAGATATATCCCATCTAATTCCAACTATCACATCTCACATAAATTGGCCCCTTTTCATTTCATGATCAATAGACTTCTTCGCGTGCCTCTCTCCCCATCTGATTACCGTAAAGACCTAACGCACATTAAGAACTGTGCAAAAGGCAACGGATACGACAGAGACTCGGCGGAGCTGTCAGAGAGGACAGACGTGTTTCCGAGGAGCTCCTTACCCTGAAAGCGAACCCAAACCCGGCCGAAGGCTGCTCCTTTAGCCGGGTGGGCTGAGCTAGCCGTATCGGTGTAGTGTTTTGTTTATAAGCTTGATGAAGGTGTTCTACCGCTCTCTTGGACTACGATTTTCGGAATACTTTTAGTGACCGCGTTTGATTATATACGACCCGGCCTGCTTGGACTCTAATCCATCGACATGTCGACTCCTTCTGCGTCTCTTTCGCCGGAACACTCCATTTCGGTTGACAGCGGGACTGATTCTGCCTATTCCCCTGCTTCTCTTGACCCCAACCCGGTGACTGCTGGTGACATTCGACCCGAAAACCTGGAGAGAAGGACCATTCAGGAACCATCAACCACTGCCGCAGTGGCGGGTGAAGTCTCGGCCGGTCGGCCGCCGTGGGACGTCCCCTCAACCTCAAGACAGCTGAATTCAGTGAGTCACGGCTCGTCCTTCACCTCACCCAACCCATATTACCTCCCGCTGCTGGAACCGTCAATATAAATATCCCCGAAACCTTGCTCGATAACCCGAATTTCATTGCATTAGTATGTGGCGCTGCCTCCAACAATACAACTCTCCCGCTAACGAAAGAAAACGATTTCGTTTCAGTTCAATCACGTAAAGAAAAACGAAAAACTAACTCACCGCAACTTCCGAAAAAAGTGATTGTTAGGGACCCCATTCCAAATAGAAATTCTCTGTCGAAAAAATCGCAATCGATGGATATAGATCTCGCCCCGTCTGACTCTTCTAGCCAATGCAATCTCCCTCCGAGGCCATTAGTGGACAAGACGCCGCCCAATGATACCGCTACTAATCCTCAACAACGCATTGGCATTCCGCCAATATTCATTAATTAAACTATCAATTGGCACAAACGCGAACCGGGTATTATTAATGTTTGCACGATGAAACCGGTGGTAGTTATGCAGGCGAAGCAACTTAGAATCCAATGCTCCTCTATAAATGATTTCCGGGGGTTATCAACCACCCCAAGGAAAATAACATAGAGTACGTCACATACAGAATCCCTGAGGAAAAGAAACCAGTCCTTGCAATCCGGGGTCTGCCCATTGACTACCCACTTGATGCCCTCAAGCGTATTATTGAACTGAAGAATATAACGGTGGAAAGCCTTCGTCAAGTACACACAACAAAACCTACCCTGGAGATGTTGGGGAAACGGGAAAAGGAAATGCAACTATACCCTGACGACCGTCTCCCTTCCCGCTACGACCAACTCCAATATTCTAAGTCATTGTAAGCAGTGAAGACGAGGCGCAACGCCTTTACAATAATCCGTACATCGGCTCCCTTAAAGCATTAATTACTCCCTATAAGCCGTCCCAGGGACCTCTACAATGTACGAGATGCCAAAGATTTGGCCATACTTATAAATCCTGTGGTCTGAAAAGGCGTTGTTTCAAATGCGGTGACTTTCATGCTGCTGCCGAATGTACAGTGATGAAACCGGAGCCAGCAAAATGCACAAATTGTAGCGGCGCTCACCCAGCAAATTACAGAGGCTGCCCAACTTTCAAATCCTATGCGGATAAGCTGAGAGGGAGACGCCAGGACGCGGAGGCCGCTAAAGCACCATCTAATTTTTCCTCCCTTCCATCTCGCCAACCCTCTCCCTCTCCATCAGCCTCTATCCCCCCTCCAAACGCTCATGCTTCCTCCGCTTCCACTTACTCCTTTTCCTCTGCTCCCTTAGATGGAGACGCCCTACACTTCCTTATGTCGGCAGTCAAACGTCTATTTGGACTTCTTATGAGGCCTCCTCCCCCAGGGAAAACAAAGCTTGAAATCGTCCTTGAGGAAATTTGGAACATTCTTATCGGATACTTCAATGGCTCGTAGGAATCTTAAAGAGAACCTCATGATTCTCCAGTGGAACTGCAATGGAATCAAATCGAAAGAGGAAGAACTCCGAGCACTCATCGCTGTTCACCAACCGGATATAGTCACCATTCAAGAATCAAGATTATTGCCTCATCATTCAATATTCGTACCAAACTATCGTCAATTCAGGGTGGATAGAAGGGCAAACAACGGTGGCGGCGTAATTATCTTTTCAAGGAAAGGGATAACTTGCTCACAATTACCAAATCCACCTGCAACAACGTTAGAGCTAGTTGGCCTCAGCGTACGCACCGACCGAGGACAATTTACTGTTTGGTCAATTTACAACCCCCCGGGCAACATATACCCAACCAAAGATAGAAAAGCAATACTCCAAATTCTAAAACAAAAATCAATATTAACAGGAGACTTCAATGCAAAAAACACTGCATGGGGATGCTTTGTCAGCAACCAGCGTGGCCGCTGATTACACCAACTACAGCAACGTTATAATTTCTCAATATTTTCACCGTTACAACCCGCCAGGGTTTCTCCTAAGTCAACGGATATTTTGGACATAGTCCTAACAGAAAATCTACCTCAACCTCCAACCTTTGTGGTTCTTGATAACTCTGCCTCAGATCACCTGCCTGTGTTATCCACATACCATCTCCTACCTTCACTGGCGGACAGCACACAGTCAGCAATCAATTGGAACTCCTTTAAAAAAGCTACGTTATCATTTCTTCCAACCCTTGCATCCCTAACACTAAATTCTCCGCAAGCTATTTATATTGCGGTAGAAACCCTTACCACCACCATTCACTCCTCCCTCCAGTTATTTTCATTCTCTGTAGCATCAAAATCCCCTGACCAGATACCTCCAGAAATAGTCGATACAATGAGAAAAAGAAATTCCGCAAGAAAAAAATGGCAAAATACCAGATCCGCAGAAGACAGAAGTAATTTCAATGCACTAAGGAACCGCGTCCACTCCCTCGTCAAGTTACACCGACAGAGCTCATGTAGCAATCATATTAAAGACATTTCACATGAAGATTACTCCGTCTGGAAATTAGCAAGAAGCCTTAAAAATAAAAAAAACCACGCCTCCACCATTGTATCTGAATAGAGTCACGGCCACTACAGATTCCCAAAAATGTGCTATGTTTGCTTCCCATTTGCAGCAGTCCTTCTCCAATGACGCTCCCTCGCCTCATGAAGAAGATGTAAACCTATACATCGAAAATATCAGTCTTACGCTTACATCTAAACCAAATTTGACCTCGTCACTGGAGATTTCCACCATTCGATTCCCGGTCATAGCAGACTTTTTTCTCGTTTCAAAATTATTCCCAAAATTACAGCTTATGCCTGTCTGCGTAGGATCTTCAGATCGCTTTATTCCATCAGTATCATAGATACTTAATTGTAATTCTCACGTACAACAAACGCGACGATTAAATTTGGGATATCAACTATAGCAAGGATCGGCAACCTACGGCTCGCGAGCCACGTGCGGCCCTCGAGAACGCTTTATGCGGCCCGCAAAGCTGTAATGAAAAAGTGATCAGGTAAATTTCTCATGGTAATTTTATATTTTTAAGCAAAATTATCATCTCAAATCTTTTCTGGTGAAGTTTTAACGCTAGTAAATTACGTCGACTTGATTTCGTTCATATGAAATCTCAGAGTCTCTAGAAAACTTCTGATTTATTTGCTCATCCGGCCTGCCGAGCCTTTCTTGACTCCCAATGTGGCCCTACGAAACATTCACAACTGCAAATGTGGCCCGCCATGCAGAAAAGGTTGCCGACCCCTGAACTATTGGAAGGAACGAATAGGTTTTATTCTCTAAGACTATAAGAGAACACAATAGCAGAAGCAACCTTGATAACGGTGACGGTAAATCGTGATTAGTTTATAATGTTGTGTTTCGTGGTTTTCGAGGAATTTGAACTCTTTTCATTTGTTAAATATAATTTTAATATTCAGAATATTTTTTATCCAAAGGCACGAGTGATTATAACTTTAACAGAAAATATCCTATTATTCCATAATTTGTAATTTATAGGGTACTCGCTTATTGATGGTTATTCTTATCGCTCATGCAGAGCGATCTGAGTCACTCAACTTGAAATACGAAAACTTTGTCAGAAACTGATTGCAGGAGAATTTGGAAATTACGGATAGTTGCCTTAGTTTGCGGAAATTATAAATATTCTTCTAGAACGCAAAAAATTTATTATCTAATACATATAGGCTCCACGTGACGGAAGTGCTGTTGCCGTGGAGATCACGTTGGATTATTTACGAATTTAAGTCTTGGTATTTGGTGACTTTTAGCCCTTGCAATATGCAAGCTCCGACTTGTATAATGATGTCAATAATGGCATATCATAAGTAAGAATCGTCAATACAGTTTAGTTATATAGAAGGATATTAATGTTTAGGCACTTCCAAATGAAATACAGGCTCGAAATTTGGCACAATTATAGGCGTTTATTCACCGCCATACAAAAAATCCGAAATGGGGAAATTAAATATTTTAAGGGAAAATTTGGCCCCACTTTTGCGTTAGGAGAAAAGCACGTTAATCGGTTCAGATGAAAAATGGTAGTTTCTAATTTGTGAAGACAGAATTCGAATACACGCAGCATTAGTACAAATACGTGTTTTTGTATCAAAAATAGGAGTTTTTCCCGGGCCTCAACAATGGGAAATTACCACGGCGACCAGGCCAATGCATTTAAAGGAAATGAAGGAGCTGTATTATTGCCCTTGATTATATTGATCTTCTGGTATTTCAGCCTATCTTATGCTGTTACATATTTAAAATGACGTAAGCACATGATTACGTCATATAGTAAAGATAGCAAAAATTCTTATGAGAATAATATTATTTAGGCACTTCCAGATAAGCAGGAGAGTTGAAAATTTTTATGTGCATAACCGACTAAGAAATCGAAATCTTTAAAAAGGTATATAATACGACAGCTAAAAATTCGCTATTATAAAAACAAATATTTAATATTTACGTATTTCTGAATGTGTAACGAAACTGAAATTTTTTGTAAAGATAGAATTTGTGAAATAACCAAATAGGTATTATAGAAATTCTGATATGTTAATTGATTTGGCTGTAAAAATTCTTAAAATTGATACAAATATATAACTATATATGTACTAAGAGACGAGATAGGGAACTGAAATTTTTCACTTATTTAGAGGTTGGTGGAAATACACAAATACATATTTGAAAATCCTCATTAAATTCTTAACGCGCCAATAAATATTTTATAATATTTAAACAATTATATAAATATTATTTCACTTCTAGATGTGCTACAACTTTAAATTATGGCAGAAGAGTGTGGAATTCAAACTCCACAATGGAAAAAGTATAATATTCTTAAAATTGCTAAATTTTAGAGATTGCTTTGACTACAATCAATATTGTTCCATAAGAAAAGAACGAAAATCGGCGAAGAGATGAAAACTTTTGAATTAAAATATTTATTTCTGATAATGAAATCTCTCTCTGAAAAATAACGTTTATCAAGGTAAGATGAAAGGTTTGCGGAAGCCGAGCACCAAATTCTTATATATATATATATATATATATATATATATATATATATAATATATATATATATACTAGTAGAATGTGCTTAGATACTGCAAGCATTTTATCTCACCTTGAAAAAACATTCATTTTTCAGAGAGATAGTTCATCATTGGAAATATTTCCTTAATTAAAAAGATTTTTCCTCTGCGCAAATATTCGTTTTCTCCTTATGGAACAATAATGGAGTAAAACAATCACTAGTATATGCAATTTTAATAATATTATAATTTTTCATATTTGTTTAATAATGCCACACATTTAGAAGTGAAATAACATATATCCAATTGTTTAAATTCAAATAATTATTAACGGCCGCAATAACTACATCTTGCAGACATTGAACTGTTTATTCGTTTTTATATACTAATATCTAAATTACTTTAAAATGTCAGCACCCATCTCCTCCGGTAGTATCTAAACATTTACCACTTTTTTTAATTTTTAGAATTTTTAAATGCCAAACAAATTAAAACATCAAAATTTGTATAATACTCATTTCGTTTTTTTTTAAGTTCTACCTAATAAAAAATTTCAACTCCGAAGCCCATTCGAAAATACATAATATAACTTTAATTTTTTTAAATAATTCCGAAATTTTAGCGGCGTCATTTTATAACTATTTCAAGATTTTCATATTTTCATGTCGGTTTGGAGAACAATTCCATCAATAAAAATAATTTGGAGTATGCCGCTGTCCTAGAAGTGCTTAAATATTATTATCATTCTATATACATGTTATATGGTATTCCTTCCCTGTAAGGAACGTCTATATATAGTGATATATATATATATTGACGTACTGAGACTCCGCATTTCGAGAGGCTTTTGTCTAAGAAGATAGGCGTCACCACTACCGCTACCAGCCGGCAAGAGAAAGGGAGAGAGGGGACAACGAGAAGAAGAGAAGGCGGTTTGCTACATGCTGCCAAGAGAAAAGGAGAGGGGAGGATTGCCCCGTGATTGGCGAAGGAGAGAATTCTCCTGTGTCCATTGTAGAGAAATTTTATATCGGACCCTGTGAACAATAAAGATTGTTACAATATAAATATTATAAATAGCTGCTTCTTACGGAGGATATTATATATATATATATATATATATATATATATATATATATATAACCAAAGTCACTTCTACATATGCCACGGACCTGAAATTTGGCAGGACAGCTTAATAGGTACAACCTACCAGAAAATTGAAAATTCCAAATTTTTTAAATTAAGTGGAGTACATTTTTACCCCAATGTTTCATTTCGTTACTCCATAAGAAAAACATGCAAATCTGTGCAGATTTTCATAAATTTTCATTTTCTAATTAGTTATAATTCAGATAAAATCTCGTGATGAATATAATTAAATAAAAAAAAGTTTCTTATTTTTGAAGATTAAATTCTAATCGGTGCGGAATGGTCGAAGAAATGTTTTTAAACGGAAAAAGCTGATGCTCAACAATAAAGAAATTCAGCGACCATAGTAACCAGGACAATGATTTTCAATGGGAATTGGTAATCCGTATTATAATATCGTCGTTTTAAAGCTTTTTAATAAAGAAATTCTTATTATCCCATTGATTTCAACCAAAGAATATACATGATTGTGTTATAATTTTAAAACGCCATATTTGTGATTATGCGTTCGTTCCACGAAGTGAATGCATATAAAGAAGATCGTTTTCAACCATCCGTCCGTCCGTCCGTCCGCATGTTAAAACTCAAAAACTGCTGTATGTCTTGGGATGATATTTGGTATTGGGGAGTATTGATAAAATTGGTCTTCCGATTTCAATTTTGGTCAAAATCGGATAAAAAGGACGACCACTTTACATGACCTACCGCTGTACGTATTTTGCCGAAATTTGGTATTGGGACATCTGCAAAAATTGGTTGACTGATTCCAATTTTGCTAAAAATCGGACAACAATTACAACAACTTTACATGACTTTCATGTAGTTTACATTTTTGCTTTGTTTCAACTCGGAAATCGCTTGACGTATTGTAATCAAACTTTGTATTGGGGATTTTTGTTAAAATTAATTGACCTATTCCAATTTTGGTTAAAATCGGACAATAATTACGACAACTTTACTTGAAGACTTACATGTATTTAACAACTTAATTTGGTTGCTTCTCGTAAAATTCTAATCCAATCGAAAAATATTGAGAACAATTTGAAAACTCAAAGAATGAATTTGGAAAATCTGTGTACTCCTGCATGGAGTACATCTCTTGAAATTTGTCGACCTATTCCAATTTTGGTTAAAATAGGAAAGCAATTAGTACCATACTGAGGAAAAGTTTAATATTCCTAAAATTGCATTTTTTAGAAAATGTTTTTTTCTATTAATGTTAAGTAAGGAAAGAACGAAAATCGGTGTAGAGGTGAAATGTTTAGAATTAAAAATATATTTCCAATTATGAAATGTCTTTCTGAAAAATGAATGTTTTTTAAAGTGAGATGAAATGCTTGCAAGCACCTTTTACTAGTATCAATATATATAGATATTCCTTACAGAGGAGGAGGAAAAATATATAACATACTAGTACAAGGTGCTTGCATATTGCAAGCATTTCATCTCAACTTAAAAAAACATTAATATTTTAGAGAGATATTTCATCATGGGAAATATTTCTTTAATCAAAAGATTTCTCCTAGGAACCAAATTTCTTTTTTACTTATGGAAAAATAATGGAGTGAAAAAATTGCTAATGTATTCAATTTTATGAATATTATACGTTTTCCACATTGGGTTAATAATTCCACACATTTATGCCAAAATTTAAATTTGTAGCACATTTAGAAGTGAAATAACATTTATATAATTGTTAAAATTAAAATAATTTTTAACGGCCGCAATAAGAATTTAGTAGATACATTGAAATGCTTAATCATTTATATAAACTGTTCTTAATAATTTTAAAATTTTAGGTCCTTCACACGCATCGTAGTATCTAAGCATTTACCTATTTGTTTAAAATTTAAGATTTTTTAACTGCCAAACAAAGTAAAATATCAAAATTTTTATGATCAGAATTTCGTTTTTTTACATATCCTACATCTAAAAAAATTTCTGCTCCGAAGCATATTCGAAAATACACAAACCTTGAAAATTTGTTCAAACAATTGCGAATTTTTAGCGGCCGCATTGTTGCACTTTTCAAGATTTTCGTTTTTTCTAGTCGGTTTTGCACAAAATCCTACCCAAGAAAAAAATTTCGAATCTACAGCTCATCTGGAAGTGTCAAAACATTAGTATCCTCCTGTTATATGTTATATGTTACTAGTAGAAGGTGCTTGCATACTGCAAGCATTTCATCTCACTTTGAGATAACATTAATTTTTGAGAGATATTTCATCATAGAAAATATTTCTTTAATTCTATACATTTCTCCTCGAGACCCATTTTCGTCTATTCCTTATGGAAAAATAATGTAGTAGAACAATCGCTATTTTTTGCTATTCTGGAATATTACACTTTTTCCATGTTGGATTAATAATGCCACACATTTCCGCCAAATTTTAAATTTATAGAAAATATAGAAGTGAAATAACATTCATTTAATTGTATAAAATTATTTAATTTTAACAGCCGCAATAACAATTTCATGGATAAAGTTAAATTATTATTTGTTTGTAAAGACAAATCTCTAAATAACTCTAAAATTTCAGCTCTCTATCTTACCCCATAGAATCTAAACATTTACCTATTTTTTTTAATTTAAGAATTTTTATATGCCAAACAAACTAAAATATAAAAATTAGTATAATACCTATTTTGTTTTATTATAAACTCTACCTCTAAAAAAATTTCAGCTCTGTAGCACATTCGGAAATACATAAACCTTGAACATTTGTTTAAACCATTGCAAATTTTAAGCTGCCGTATTGTTGCACTTTGTCCAGATTTTCGTTTTTTTTAGTCGGTTTTGCACAAAATCCTGCCTAAGAAAATATTTCGAATCTCCAGCTCTTCTGGAAGTGCCTAAACATTAGTATCTTCCTATATGTTATATGTATGTTATATCCTCCTCCTCTGTAAGAAACGTCTATATATAATGACTAGTAGAGCGTACTTGCATTCTGCAAACGTGTCCTCTCACATTTAAAAAACATTCATTTTTCAGAGACATTTCATGATAACAAATAATTTTTAATTCTAAATATTTTACCTCCGAAGCGATTTTTGTTGTTCACTTATGTAAAAGTAATAAATTATAAAAATGCCCAAACTTTTATACTTTCTTTAATATGGGGTACTAATGCTACACTTTTTTACCAAAATTTGAAGTTGTAGCACTTCTAGATGTAAAATAGTATTTTTCAAATAGTTTAACTTTTAAACATTTTTAACGGCCGCCGCAATATATTAATGGAGAGATTCAAATCTTTATTTGTGCAAATGCACTAATCTGTAAATTATTTGAAAATTTCAGCTTCCTAGCTCATCCAGTAGTACCTGAGTAGTTCTCTATTTTATTAAAATTAAGGTATTTTTAAATGCCAAACAAATGAAAATATCAAAATTTCTTTAATCCTTATCTCGTTTTTTTACAAATCCTACCTCTAAAAAAATTTCTGCTCCGTAGCACATTCGGAAATACATAAACCTTGAGAGTTTTTTTAAACAATTGCGAACTTTAAATTATGTTGTTTCGCATGAACGGCCACCGGCAGCGGTCGTTTGAGAATGACGCTGTTGCGTGACCGTTCATGTGGATGTTGAGGGGATTGCTGGTGAGGCCAACATAAAAGGCGGAACATTGGGTGCATTTCAGGAAGTGAATGCGTGTGGTGCAGTTGGTGGTAGAAGTTATGGGGCAGGGGATGTTGGTTGTGGGACTGGAGAAGGAGTTGCAGGGGGGATTTATTGGCATGTGAGACATGTGTGATGTTTCAGTGTTGTTTTAGTGTTCTTTTACGTGTATCACTTCGACATCCCCATGGCCTCGCCTACCTGAAGTTGTCCGATTGGTGAGTGTTCACTAGGCTTCCTCATCCAAACATCCTGTTGCCATCCATATGTTCATTTTACCTTTCCTTTTCCGCAAGCTGCTATATATATATATATATATATATATATATATATATATATATATATATACTAGTAGAAGGTGCTGGCATTTCATCTCACCTTGAAAAAACATTCATTTATATATATATATATATATATATATATATATATATATATATATATATATATATATCATATATGTACGGTAACAATATATTCCGAGCAAAAAATCGGGACACATGGTCCGACAAAGAATTTTTCCTGTTTTGTGAATATATTTATTATTTTCACAAACAAAAATTAAATCACATTTAGAAATACATTTAACGATTTTTACTTTTTTAAAAAGAAAAAAATTAAATGAAAAAATACAAAATTTAGCAAACAAAAATATATATCATGTTATACAATGTTTGCGGGGTTTTTTTCGTGATTCATCAGCTTTTGAAATTGATGGCATATTGTTCCACTAGTACATGTTGAAAGAACTCAGCTTGCTCAAAAATTGTTTATTCTTCTTAATTTTTTTACATTTCTAGTCTCTGAGTAATTCATTTGGATTATTAAGAGGTATTTTACTGTTTAAATGGCCATCGATGACTTTTTCGATCCCCAAAAGCTATTAATTAGCGGAAATGACCTATGGATCGCAGCGTTCGTACCCAGCAAAGAGAGGACGAATTCGCAAATTTCCTTTATGTTTGGAATATTAATGTTCTCTCGAAGAAAATCTTTAAGTTCGTACATTCAACCATCTCTGATTTGTTGACACTTTCCCATTTCCCTATTCCCTAGCAAGTTGTTATTAATATATGATTTATGAAGAAAAAGTTCATTAAAATGATCATCATACAACAAAGTGTGAAACACTTTTGAAAAGATACCATATCTTCCCCAAATCACTCCATTCCGGGCTTTTTTCAAATAAATCCAGGATAATTGAAAGATGCAATCAAGATGCCTTTCAAACGTTAAGATATTTCAGACAATTGATATAGAACTCCCCTGTTGCTGCTGCACCAGATCTAAATCGCAATGAATACTATCGTTAGCAATTTTCTTGTGCCATTTTCTTACTTTAATCGGTAAATCTTAGATTTCTTTCTCTCTTCTAAATTCTTATAAAAGAGCAAACATTCACCTGCTTTCTCTGGTGCTGCTTCGTTCTGTCCCTTCATTTTGGAAATAGCATAAAGGAAAATAATGGCAACATTGTCTAAGAACCAGAACCCAAGATCTGACTTAGGATCTTTGAAAAAATCCCTAATAATTACGGGAGGATTTTCAACTGATAAAAAATAAGCTCATAGCAGTTGAAAAGTTATTAGTATTCTTTCAAGAGCAGGCATCAGTCTCAGAAATCTTGTGTTCGAATACGACAAAATTTGTCTGTATTTCGCTTTGATAAAGTCACAAAATAATTTCAATGGCTCCACTGGTACCGTATAAATATGAAAAAATTGAACCTTTTTACAGTAACAATTTCCACATCAACTGGAAGAACATCAGATGCATTATTAATACAACTGTTGCAAATGTGTGCTATGCAACCTATCCCTAGCAATGTTCTGTAGCAGCTATACGACAATTTCCGGAAAATATTCTTAGAAACTGTACGTTTTGCACCTCCGAAGTTAGTATTAGCATTATCTGCTGCCATTCTAACAATTTTATCGATAAATCTCCTGAGGCTGAAAACAAAGAAAACATAATCACTTAATTGATCACTTGTCTCACTTTTCAGGACGTCAAATTCAAGAACTTTCCACATTAATTCCAGTATTATCATTAAAGTGTCTTAATAATATAGGAATACCTTTTCCATTTTTGTGGTTAGATGATAACGTCGAGAAACGAAGTTTTGCGCAATTCCTGTTGTAAAATCCTTTGAACTACTGCATCAAGAAAGTTTTTCACAATTGCTTCGCTTTCGTTGGTGATGATGAGAAACAATATGGAAATTAGCTTAGAGGTGCAATATAAAGATCTGAAACTGTGATAGCGTTTTACGGTGTGATATGTAATAACAACAAATTCCATCATTCCAACAAATTTCTTCATTGAAGCACTGGAAGCTACGGAGCTGACAGCTACTGATGTTTCTTTGATTGAATAGGTAATGTGATGTTAGATTTCCCGCAGTGAGCAACGTTTAACTTACGATTGCATTGAGTGCAAAATTTTACGTGTGGATTGTCACGTTTCTTTTAAAAAGACATACTTAAAAGTATACTTCATTTTCTTGCCCATTGCATTCATTTTGACACCAAAGTAAAATTTTATAATGAAATAATTTTGAATACATTTCAAACATCTTATATTTACAGGAAAAATAAATAGTACAAAACCGCCTGGAAATATTCACCGTCCTTGTCATCTCATGTCGCAGTCCATTGTAGCCGTTTCTACAGATTTATCTGCAGATCTACAGATTTTTATGTTTTTTCAGAGCTTCATATTTTTTGCAAATACCTAGAATACATTCATAGATTTTTCAAAGCAAAGATTATATGTAGGCTTTTGATTAAATATTTATGGCACTTCTGCAGTTTACCCACCCGGAATGTAACTTCAGCCATGGCGAATTTTGATATTCTTTGTCCTGTGGTACCAACTAAATCTGATTTCTTAAAAATACGTCCCAAAATATATCCAACTGAGAACATTTGATGTAAACCTTAACACAAATATAAGTTTAATGTGTCAAGAAAGAGTAATAAGGATAATGTGGCTCTCAATCTTCTGTGATTTGTGTATTTTCATTGTAACGCCTACTGATTAGATCTATTCAGTTATGATTTGCCGAAATATTTGAATTTTCGGGATATTTTGATGGTTTATGGGGAGAACGGGAGAGAATCTTTGAAATCAGGACGTATGGTCAGCGTACATATATGAAACATTAATTTTTATTTATGACAATTGCTATTTTCAGTTTTCTATCTAACCATTAATCATGATGAATTAATATAGTTGTATCTATCTAGTTTTTATTTATCTTCTTCAGTGTGCTTAAATAACAACTCTCATTAAACAAAAATTTGGCCGAATTCCGAGAAGTCAGGGAAGTTTGACTGTTCCGCATCAATGATGTCTAGAGACTAACATTTTTAGGTGAGAAGGAAAAATTGAGGATATAATGATTCACAAAATAAAGCTCATTGAATTGAATTGAAATGTCATGAGGGATTGATACAAGCAAATTTTCAATTTGTATCATACATGATACTCCATGCGGAAAGAGGTTAACATTGCTCGCGCCACTTACTGCGCTTACGTTAAACTTTATTAATTGTTAATAACCCTTTTTGAATTAATATTTCATAGATTTGTATTTCTTAAATGTAGCTATAATGTGCTTTGAGTAATAAATTATTTAAATCGGAAAAATCATTTACGGACACACTGTATTATATTTAAGATTTTGAGCTGAGTTTTGTTAGTGGTATCATGAAAAGTCTATGTTAGAAAATCAAGACCTCCTTGCTGAAATAAATCTTACTAGCTATCTATTTAAAAAGTAGATAAATGTTGCTCGGAATACAGAACTTAAAATTAACTTCAGAAAATCATACATAACTGGGATGTATTTCACATAAATGTGCGTACATACCCTAATAAAATCCGTCTCGCAATGTGACACATCAAACTTTCTACTCCTTTGTTTTATACTCGTGTTCTACTGTTGTTGTAAATTATTAAAAGTTGTCGTCGAATTTGCAGATTGAGATTGAAGTGGGTAAGACAAAGACCTATTTATGGGTTCGTTACGAAAGTGCTACATTAGCTCGAGGGACGATGTAAATAATGGACCAATTAATAAATGGGGAAAACAGGTTACATTTTTATGTTTCGCAGAGGAATTTGGCGAGGCGTGCCGTGAATTTCGACTCCCCAGTCTCACACGCTAGCGCTTGTTAGTTTTTCGAGGCACTGATGTGAAAAATATTTTTCCCTGAATAAGCGGTAGCTCGGACCGAAATGGGGAGATTTATGACGTTTTTGGACATATAATAATCGTATCTTTAGTCAGAAATGCTTTGACAAACATTTCCCCACGTTGATCAAAATTAATAGCAAGTCGCTTTTCACGGAATGTCGCGTAAAATACATAAAAAGATTTCAATGGCAAAAAAGAGGGGACCTAGGATTTTTGGTTTCGACGTTCATTTTTCTGAGAGAGTGGGGACATCGGGAAGGAAGCTGGCGCAAAAAATACGCCCTTTGTCGCTCTTATAATCAATCCGTCCCCCAGGCACAGAAGGGGTCTCTCCTGGAGCTCGCGAGGCTGCTGAGTGGCGCCCGATTTTGGAGAGGCAATCCAGCGGACGGTTGGTGACGTCAGGGGGAGATCGAAAAAAGACTGGTGAGGACATCTCACGGTTGAATGCTAAAATATTTTCCTAAAACCAGGGATCCTAACTACATGACATGCAATGTTGTCTTGTTTTTTCTGCAAAATCCGTAAATAAATTACTTTTTTCGAGTGAATATTTTGTCGGGTGATGCACACGATCAAATTTTGTCACCTGGAAGCAGGATTGCCTACCGTCCTGCTTTCGGTATGGCAGTTCAACCAATAGTAAAACTCTTCTCTATCCTGCTTGAGATATAAGTAGGACACCAAAAGTTCTATTTTGAGAAATTAATTTATATTTAAATCCTGTAATATGTTTATGCATGTTATATAATATTAACGCAAGTCCTCGCTAATCGCAGGTGTTTCATTAATCGGAAATCGATTGCTTCATTTTATCAAGAATAAACTACAGTTTGTTCCTTAAGGACCCTTTGGCTTTATCTTAAGGACTCAAACTGAGCTTCCGCGAGGGAGACCAAGGGCATGGCTGAGGAACAAAAGAGTATGTTCGCTTAATCTAAATGTCTTTATCTTCGATTAGGATCGATAAACCCTACGCTGTTGGGTCAGCTACCATACTGCTTTTTTAGAAAAGTCGGGGAACGTCTCTTGTATCTTTTCTGCTACAAGATTTGCCGACCTCCTCGAAGATGTGAAATGAAGGGTTTTCCTAAACTTTTCAATAAATGCCGATTTCCAGATGTCCCTGTAGTATTTTTTACAAACACACTCTCATAAAATGTATGTTTTAGGTTATCATACCCAGAGTCCATCCGCTAATGAGAGTGTCCCACAGTTTTGTCTAGGACATCTCGCCGCAGGCGACTCGCCGAAGAGACATCTCGCCGCAGAGACATCTCGCCGCAGAGACATCTCGCCGCAGAGACATCTCGCCGCAGACACAACTCGCCGAAGAGACATCTCGCCGCAGAGACATCTCTCCGCAGGCCCAACTCGTCGCAGGCCCAAGTCGCCGCAGACCCAACTCGCCGGTAACACGCGAATAAATAAATCAAATACGCAGATATAAACTTCAAATTTGGCAAAATAAATATAAAAATGCTGAGTCAAAGGAAAATCGACAAACTTCAAGGGTTCGACTCCAAGAGATGATGTGCATTCCCCATAAGATAACACGTAAAAATCGACCTTTTGACATGCAAGAGTTTCTTCTTTTGGGGATAATAATAAAAAGCGTTCCTACTCTGTTTTATTAACTAGAGAAGAGCTTGAACGTCGACTGAAAGCCTTTTTGCGTTAAAAATTTAAAATATCATTAATTCCTCAAACCCGGACGACGTTTATCTAAATCCTACCCCAGATGCCGAAGGCGATTTAAAAAAAATTGGCGATTTTGGCGCGAAAATTGCATATATGTGTATATATATATATATATATATATATATATATATATATATATATATATATATACATACACACACACACTCATAACTTTTAGATATTTGGAGGATTTGTACAAAACATGATATTTTAAAACTAACTTTTAGGCTAGCTTGGAATAAGTAAAGACTCTGCTGCATCCAGCGCGCTCCCGCGCTTTCATATAATAATCAATATCCTGAAAACTATAGACATTATTGACGTGCAACCTTTTTCAAAGGTAAATTTGAACTATTCTCAACATTTCATTTACTGCATGGATCCCTCTAAACTAATTAGGGAAAAAGCTTCCCGCAGGTGAACTTTTTCATGTCTCGACTGAAAATTTTACATAAATGTTATGATTGTAATTTTTCTAAAAGCAGTAAATAATTTTTAATTATTCTTGATTTACTTTCTCGTTAATTGGAATAATTATAGAAGTCGCATACACAAATTGTCCCTTTTTATTCTACGGAAGCCGAAATATTACGTTGTATATATAAGGAAGGACGATATACGCTGAATACAAAAAAGACGTTCAAAAGTTTTCCAATTTTTAAGGTATTTACAGATTTTCTTTGGAATATTTATGCATCAATAATCTGATTCAACATGAAATTCACCATAATAAAACGATAGAATTTCAATCTAAGGTCCATAATGTTTGTTTTTACTCGCCTTCTGTTATAACACTCACAGCGAAGTCTCAATTCGCCTCGTCAACGCTCGCTTCCAAAAGCGAACGCGATCTTTTTTACGAGTTGATTTCTCAAGTTACTCTTTGTGTATTGAAATTGCGAGCCGTGATGGTCGGTGTATGGCAGGTGGTGAATATTTATGATGATATGATTGGTTAATTTTTGGATAATTGAGAAAGACTATTGACAGGTACCAAAATGAAATCGAAATTAAGGTTTATTTTTATTTGCTGATTCTGAAACAAAAATCCCATTAGTAGGAATAATAAAAGTGTGATTTTATTTATTTAATATTTCCGTGATTTATTTGTATTAGCGATTTCCCGCGATATATTTGCGGGTTTTGAATTATAAAAATATTTTATTTAATTTTAATTCCTTATATTAATTTTTTAGTTTTCTGACGTCATACATTCCTTAATCAGTTAATGTTTAATGACAGTAATTTTCGTATATGTACTTGTGCTATCTTTCACTTATTTTTTGCTATGAATGTTGCCTCATATAGTTGTTTAGATATTATAGAATATTAAATTATAAATGTAATTTTATAGTAGATGTACGATTTACATTTAGAAGCCTTCTAAGAAGATTATTACCTAACAGTGCTCGACAACTTTATCTTCCTTACGTTAAATGGCTAAAAATTTTCCACCGATGTTTACTTTTCGCCCTTGCTAGGAGGTGTATCGTAGTTGGTGTTTTTCTTTGAAAAAGGCTAATACACGCAAACTATCATCGACGGACAACTGGTAGATGTTGGTCATTGTACTGTTGCGCCTTTAGTATTCTCACACTAATGAGGTAGACTTAAACCTCATTTGTATCTTCCAAGAGCAATAAATAATAGCAATAAATATATTAGGATATCCATGTCAAATAATATAAAATAGATATTTCTAAAGAAAATAATGGATATATTATAGTTACTACGCAACTGTAATAAAGGCTTTGCTACCTTTCATGTTTAGCATAACCAGAGGAGAACATGAAGCTGACTTGTGTTTACAACAGACTTTCACTATATCATAAAATCACATACAATATTTTGTAGTTCAACACGCACCTGCCCATCACCAAAATGCTTTGAAAAACTCTTTATCAATTTCAAACATTTAGTGCATTAGCTGATATAAACGCGTAATATGAAAATAAATATCTGAAAAATAATTAATGTTTTATAATTACATCGCAGTTGCAATAAAAAGTTCTTAGTTAACTTGAATGTTGAACAAAACTGGACGAAAACGGGATACTAACTTACATTTACAATGGCCTTTCAATGTAACATATGTACTAGCAGGAGAATGGCAGAGGAAGGGCTCAAGGCGATATGACAAAAATGGCGAAATAAACTTAATTTCTTTGATAACGTGTAATAGACTCATTTCTTTTGAAAAAACCAGCTAATTACAGCCGCTTGGTTATATAAACCTTTTGGCAATATTCATCACATGTAACTTACGAATAAATACAATTAAACTTAGCTGTTCCTAATCTGTGGAGGGGCATACAGCTGAACCCCGTCTATCGTCTTCAAACCGCAGTCGGGCACAGCACATCTTCTATGTTTGAGATATTGACCGTCTGACATTATTTTGGAGCTAAACAAAAAACCGTGGCAACAAAAACGCTTACAATTAGCAGCACCGGAAGTGTAGAATCCGTTATGGGACTAGTCAGTTTAGAATGGCTGGTATTGGCTGGATTTTTGACATCCGGTTCTTTAAAAACGGTAGTGACACTAGCGCTGCAGTTTGCTAATCGGGACATTTTGCCTACAACCTGGGAAAAATTTTCCCATTCCAGTTTCATCCTTATGCCTTATATCCTCGTCTCTTCCCCTGGTCAAGTGACGACCCTCGTCACTAGCGCCGTCTCCCCGTTTCCCAGGGAGAGTCAGTTATATGGCTCAACACTAACTTTACACATAACCATTCAGTGATTACAATTCAAACCAAGTAAAAAGGATTTAAGATTGAGAGAATAGAATTATAATAGAATTGTGAACACCTTTCAGACATTTTATATCTGAATATGCTATTTCTGCCAAATTTCAAGTTTTTATCAGGGTAATTGATTGAGTTATTCGCATTTTAGCGGCGAGTTCGCGGAGATTCGGGTTTGCGGCGAGTTGGGACTTCGGCGAGTTAGGCCTGTGGCGAAAAGTCTCTGCGGCGAGCTGGCCGTAGTGAGTTGTCTTGCGGTGAGTCAGCTGCGGCGAGATGTTCCATTCCGTCCATAGTTACATTAGGATTGTAACCGGAGCAACATCCATGTTCTTCCTACATTAATTCATATTGACAAAAATCCAGCGCCCACTAATTTGTGTTCTATGCCATCTTATGTGCTGTCTTCCTACTATGACTGGCTTTTCAGAGCAAGTGAATTTGAATTAATAAATTTTAAATAGAGTGGGGAAAGATATCGTTGCAGTGTGAATGTAATTAAGAATGAAACGATTGTTTGTATTAATAATAACTTGAAATGAACAAAATGTTTTAAATTAACAAATAAGAAAGAATTACATAATGCAGCCATAAACGAGAAAAAATGTGTTCAAGCATGGAAATAATATAAGGAACTTCTTGTAAGAGCTTACTGTAGCATTTTTATCCTGTACCTAATTGTTACTGACTGTAGTATTCTATCTACAAGTCTGTTAATTTAGTTACATATGCTAGATTAATGTATTTATAAATATACATGTTCTGACATAAATTAAAAAATATATTACTTGTATTTTGGAAATGTCCTACTTAATTCTAGGAAACGTTTTACTTAACCATCATAGAAAGTTGACAAGCCTACTTGGAGGCCTTGATTGAACGAACGGACCCAAGTATATTTTCACTACCAACTTTGGTGTCAATCTAAACATCAAATTTTATCGAAAAATATTCAACGGTAAAGTGCCAAATAAAAACGTAAAGAAGGACACGATCCAAATAGAATTAACACTATTTCTTTTGATATAATCTGTGACTTTCAGTATAATTTCGGGCAAAGTATAAAGCATTAAACGCCGGATGAGTCAGCGCTATGTGCCATCTCACTGTATACAACTATTGGCACTATATGACGAATTTACCAAAATGTTTTCTGCCTCAGAATTTATGCAGCAAGTCGGTAGATAACAACAACAACACACCATGATGCTTTCCCTTGCGGGGTAAGCCGTGCCATATGTCTGCCTATTACAAATCCATCACCTTCCTCCACACACTTCTATCCTTGCACACTTCTTTTGATTCACATACACTCATACACTGAGTCACACATTTCCTTTTATTCCTCATACTTTTCACGTCCCTTTTTCTCAGTGTCTCACCAACCACATCCAACCAAATCTTGCGCGGTCTGCCTCTCCCTCTCTCGCCATTCACTCTTCCTTCATATATTCGATTGGTGATTCTACTCTCCTCCATTCTTTCTACATGTCCGAACCACCTCAGCAGACCTCTCTCATACAGATCTGTCACACTAGCTTTCATACCACATTCGTTCATCACCCAATTATTCCTTACTTTGTCCCTCCTAGATTTCCCACAAACTCTTCTCATGTATCCCATCCCAACCGCATTCAAACTACTTTTATGCTTCTCCTGACACACCCATGTTTCACTGCCATACAGCAAGGTAGGCATTAAAACACTCTTGTATAGAGATATTTTCGCTTCTTTTGACAACCATTCATTCCTTGCATTCGACCACACACTCCCTGCCACCTTTCTATCAGCATTCACTCTTCTTTTGATTTCCCCATCTACTCTACCATTTTTACTGAACATTCTACCAAGGTATACAAATTCTTCTACTACCTCAATTGTTCCACCACTTATGCTAAATTGACAGTCGTTCATCTCATTCATGAGTCGGTAGATGAATTTATTTAATGATCAAAGACATCAATAAAATTTGAAGACCATATTTGTAGAAGCCATATGGAAGTAATTTAATGCAAGATGATTGTAAAAAATTAAATGACATTAGTAAAACAAATATTTCTAGCAGAATAAAAAATGGCATCTGAAAACTAAGGATTGGTTTGCGGATCCTTCCTCCGGACTCTGACTCTTCATTTCTCTTCCTCCTTCCATCCCCTATTTTCCCCATCCTACCCTCCCCTTCCCTTCCCACACTTCCTCATTCTTTCCACTCATTGCCTTCCTCCATCCCCTCTAACCGGACAGCTGGCCCGTGCAAGAGCTTAGATGAAGAGAGAGAATTGGTGTTTATGTTGAAAAATTTCATGATATACAATAATAGAGCTATTTTGTTTGTTCTGAGGACGAATCTTGGAGGTTTAGCAATAGATCAAACTTTCCTTTTGATTCCTTTCAGAGATAAACTTTAAAGCTACTTATTCCTTAGAATCATATTGAGGAAATGGGAAGTATCCGGAGACATAAAGTAAAAAAATTAATTCTTTCAAGAATTGAAATAATGTTCACCGGAGATATTATGCCATTTATTGAAATTATTTGGCTAGAGATCAAAATACCTTATTTATTTTTAAGATGTTTAACAATTGATCTCTAACTTAATTAATGAAATAATTGACAAAATAACATGTATAAGTACATATTAATTTTCAGTAGTCTTCTGACAGCTGACTTGGATGTAATGGAGTATCTTTAACTCGTGCTTGAAAATTAATTAATTTAATTAATTAAAAAAAGCAAATTTCAGAGAAAAAAATTTCAAAATATTTTTGGCCGTAACTAAATGAGGGCAATTTGAGCATTTGCTTTATTGCTCTAATCGTTTTCTACGTGAAACTCCGTCTCAAAAGCAACAGCGACTTAATGCACTGCAGCGGTGCATTCGTCCCAATATGTGATATGCGTTCAACAGTCATATTTTAATTAAAAGAGATGGGAGCGAGTTTTTAATTCAATTCCGTCGCTGGCATTGCGCCCGAGCGTGGCGAAATCCAGAAACTGCTTGCAAAGAGGATATTACGAGAGCCGTGCTAGCGATGGCGATCGTCCCGAAGAGACTAGTCGTTTGGAGCACTGAGCGCACGTAGGACAATGGCACGACGCTGACTGTAATGAACGCGCTTGAGCGCCATTCGAGGGAACGCTCCCGAAGTTGGAAATGAAGAGATTTGCATCGCTTTTTCCTGCGTTATGTATTATTCGTAAAATCCACATATTCTGACTTGTGTGAGAATTGAGGCTATTTGAATAAAAAATTATTAATCCTTCCGGTTTTGTAATTTAAACTTCCATTGAATGATACTCATTTTTAAATCTTGCTGGTAACACATAAAACTTGGTTGGCTTAAATTTTTTTCATATTTAGGCAGGATACGGTATCCCGAGGCTTAAATTCTTTACTATCCTTTTAATTGGAGAAAAGAGCCCCATTTCCATATGAGACTCTTTTGTCATCTGCTGAGCAAATTGGGTATAGTATTGTCTAACTTTATTCTTGAAATTTGTAACCAAACACATAGCATTGATATTTCACAACACAATTGCACTCTATTATATCTTTCGTCTTTAATTTTAATAATAAAGTGCGTGAAAGTTTTAACAAGAAACATTTTTAATGCTGAGTATAAGATTATGTTAGTTAGCTTGGCAGTGCACTTATGGATTTTCTCTAAATGAAAAGCTATTGTTTTTCAATTTTGGATAGAGAGGCTTAGATACGTAATTTCCGACCGTGCTTTGCATATCAAATCAAAGCAATATAAGAACGTATCGGCATACTCAATTCTTATTAAAACCAATCTCTTATTCTTATTAATGATTAAAAAATGTGATCTCCAGCACACGACCTTCAGAGAAAGGAATATGACTTCAATATCATTTACAAGTTGCTCTTGATATTAGCGCCCTCAAGAAAAACTAACGGCAATTGCAATTGTGAATAATTTTTAAGATTTTGAATAATATTCACAGTAAAAATCAGATATGGCCACCATATGACTTTCTCTGTACCTGTAATAATTTTAAAAATTCCAAATAGATAAAATGATAATAAATATTTTAATGAACTGCGTGAAAAATTTACAGGCTATACATAGAACAGAAATAAACTCAAACCGTTGTCTTCTTATATTGGATACAGCCACGAAGCTCCATCAATTTATAAAATAACATCGTCAAATTCGCGTAGTATAATCGTATACTAAAGTATTATCTTCGAAATCAGAAAATTATTTTTTTAATACTGTGGTAGCACTACTTTTTAGATCCGTTCTAAACATGTTCACTTCGTTTTGTCATTTTATACTCGCCCTACAAATGAAATTTCTTATTGAAATCGGTTCAGCCAATACCTTCCAAATTCATAGTTACGGAAAATTTCTAACATACTAACCTTGATATTGTGGTAACACAGAAAATGTTTAATTTGCAATTGTAGCACTTCTGCTTGGTTGATCCGATCAAAATATGCCATTAATGGTTTCGTATATTACAAATATTAAATTTGGTTAAAATTGATGTTGAAAGTTCAACATAAATACGCGTAAAAAGAAACTTATTATTCCTGTGACCCGGTTGTGCACCCGAGAACAATTCCTGCAATTATTATTATTATTATTATTCTTTTATTGTGGCAGCAATGCTTTCTATATTTATAATAATAATCTTGATTTTGTTTTCTTATGCTGCACACCTCTTTTATATAAAATGTCGTTGAAATCGGTGATCAATTTCTTCCAAATTCATAATTACCGAAAAGTTGTATTTTGCAATTGTGGCACCCCTGCTTAGTCGTTTTGATCCAAATATGTCATTGGTAACCCCAGCATGCCTTCATTGTTGGTAAGAATGGCAAGAGATTTGGTTTCTAAGAATGAAATATTGTCATCACAGAACCCTAAACCCGGAGTCTGCTGCCCGAGTGAGAGCTTTTTATGAAAAATACGAAAACTCCTCTAATGGCAGGTGCCAAGGACTTTGTCTATTCTAAAATGAACGTCGGCAAAATAGTACACCTTCAAAAATGACTTGTTTCTTGCAACCTTAAAGAGCTATATTGTCAATTCAAGCTACGTTAGCTAAACTTTGCCCTGTTATGACCAAGGAACTGCGTTCTCGCAGGAGCTAGCGTCACGCACTCCATCTGGGTGATCCATCAAAATGTCAAACTTATGTTAGAGGCTTGTAACATTTTGCACCTAACCGAAATGACTGGCACAACTATAAAATCCTACAAAGATTGTCCCCATCTAACTATGTGCGCTGATCCAACTGCAGGATGCCATTCGGGACCTTGTTATGACTGCTCGGGTACATCGCATGTTGCTGATCACCCGAAAGTCCAACTTGATGAAAACGAAATTGACAATGTATAATATAAGTTCAGCAGACAACAGATCGTGCGACACTAAAAACAGAGATTATCGCTTCCGAGGACTTTGTTCAGGACTTAAATGAAAAGCTTGCCATAATTAGAACACATGATTTCATAGCTAAAACGCAAGCATTGTACCTGGCACACAGAAAGGAAACTATCCATTTGTAGAACAGGATGCATCTCAAGCATTTCACTGGAACAACGAACAAATATCCATACATATTGTTGTTCTCTACTACAAGGAAGAGAATGAGTTCAAGGACAGGAGATCCGCCATACTCTCGGACAATCTCTCACACGACACAGCTGCCGTCTATGAGTGCCAAAAGAAAACAGTTAATTATCAGAATGAATATTTCCATCCTAAAGAAATTATTTACTTCACTGACGGTGCTTCTCAGCAATATCAGAACAGATACAATTTCACAAATCTACTTAAACGATCTCTTAGCGCATCTCATATGTCATTTTCTGAAATCCGCGGAGCAGAATACATATCCGCCATCTACGTTGCCTCACATCGCGAACAAAAATGTCCTTCTTTAAAATCTTTTCTTCCACGTCACACAAAGCAATCTCACCTCGGAGACAATGCGATCTCGTACTACGACAGATGGTCTTTTTGCAGATATCCCCGCGACCTCAATTCTCTCAGATGCGCCGTCACTTTGCAACAATGTCAAGGTCTCAGCCGCTCGACGCCTCAGTTATCCCTCAGAAATCGAAAGGCAGCGGATTTCCGGCATCTTGTGCACGAAAAGAGCGCCTCATCTGATGATGCGCTTTGAGGTAGCGTATATCTCCCTTCCTTTTTTTATTTTGCGCTACGCCGATGGTCGACTTGTACGTCCGTACGTTCCTTATCCAGAAGCCCCCTTACACGTCACAGCGACCCAGTTATCTCGAGTTATGATGGATGTGAGGGAAAGAGAGAGCTTCTGCACATCTTATTTATTTATTTATTTATTTATTTCTTAATGCGGCGAGGTTGAGGCCATGTTGCCCCTTCTTCCACCTAACCATTATGATACACAATATGATTAATTTAAATGTACAGAATTCAATTCAAATGAATATAGTGAAATGAAAATCATTTCAAGGTATTCATAAATAATAATACGTTCTGGTGAGCGTATATAAACGTTTCGCGAAAGCTTTTGCTTCAAAGCGACATCAGTAATGACTTACGTGCAAGGGGAAGTGCCGAGAGCAGAATCTCCGTTCGGAGTTTCACCAAAGATTTTTTCAAAGATTGCAATTGATTTGGTTTTCAGCGCGCGTGTCGTTGTGTCCCCATCTCGAGTGTAAACGTCGCCGATTCGTCGACAGCATCGCTTTGGTAGACACGCAGATAATCGAGTGCAAATAGAATAAGACAATTTCTCCATCAGTGCAAGATCGTGATGATTTTACGATGAAACAGAATTCTTCGCCTCGGTCCAGTGCAGCAGAAAGGAAACCTATTAGAGTTCATCTCGTGGTGCGTGACACCAATTCACTACCATGCAGATAGTTACTTTCGGTGGGCGGGGGCTTTGCTTTTCATTCGTCGGCGCATGCGTCATTTAGCCGTGAATTTCTTGGTAAATCACCTAATTTAACGCGTTGACCGTCCATGGCCGGTTCACTGACCATTGCTGACTTTCGCGGGATGCCCGTGTCCAGTTAACTGGTTATGGGCGTCAGTCCCTTTTCGTGATCTCCCTATGTTTGGGACCTGTTGGTTTTGCTTCGTGCCTTAAGTGGGCCTCTGCCAAGCTCAAACAAACACATTTATTGGTTTACGAATGAGATGCACATACACGAACCCACATAGTTTGAAAAATTTACTGGAAAGCATCAAGGACAGAACGGAGAATTTGAACACGTCCGGAATTTATAAAATACAATGTTCACATTGCAATTTAATGTACATAGGACAAACTAGACGAAAACTAATAACACGATTTAAAGAACACTTAGCCCATTACAAACACAATCGTTTTGAGAAATCAAGCGTAGCCACTCATATCCTCGAAACTGGACACAGTATACACATAGAGGACGTAACATTGTTAACTTCAGCCAACCATTCACTTAACTCGTTAGAAAATCTGCATATCTATAAAAACAGAAACAATCTCATGAACACAGATACTGATTTTAACAAAACTTTATATAGATTGACCGAACTCGACGCACAAAATTCTTTTCGATCCTCAAATGTTTTTCGGTCTTTGTTATAAACTTTTCCTCTAACTTCGTCGCAGTTGAACTCTGTTCACTGCCAAGGCAGGTTCTCCCCTGAAGATGCCCACTTAGTGGGCGAAATACATAGGGCTTACCCTACAATTTTTTGGCTGAAGGAGTTTTATACAACTGTTCAACTTGGAGCCAAAGTGTTTATGAGCTACCATCTACTATAATGGTAAATGGCCAAAAATTGGAACAAGTAAATAGTTTCAAATATCTCGGCAGTTTTTCAGCACAGGATGGAAGTAGTACACAGGACATCAGAAGTAGGATTGCAATGGCAAAAGCAGCATTTAACGAGAAGAAGGAGCTTCTCACAAGCAAGAAAATAAATTTAGAAACAAGGAAGAAATTAGCAAAATGCTACATATTGAGCATAGCTCTTTATGGTGCAGAGACGTGGACGGTAAGGAGAAAGGAGGAAAAATATTTAGAAAGTTTTGAGATGTGGGTATGGAGAAGAATGATGAAAGTGAAATGGACAGAGAGGAAGAGAAACGAAGAAGTATTAGAAATGGTGGGAGAAGAAAGGACGCTAATAAAAACAATCAGGAAAAGAAAAGCAAATTGGATAGGGCACATATTGAGAAGAAAGTGTTTACAAAAGGACGATCTTAGAAGGACAAATTAGTGGAAGAAGAGGAAGAGGGAGAAAAAGAATAGGAATATTAGATAATATAAAGCAGGGAAATAATACTTATAGAGGTATAAAAGAGGCTTCTAGGGAGAGAGAGAAATGGAGGCAGCGATTCAGTTAAAACCTGTCTTCGGACAGAAGCATGATGATGATTCGTACCCACATATTAACTACTTAACCTGCGACTAGTTCACTTGGTGCAAAATTCGTGAAAGCGAAAAACATTCGTAAAATGAAAATTCGAGTGACCAAGGTTCAATTGCATTAATTCAAAAATTAGAAAACGAAAGTTGGTAAACCAGGAAATGGGTGTATTTCCTCCGATGGTCGTGCTTTTTAGTTCTGTCGCAAGATGACAACGTTTTTAGTGCTTTTCGTCGTTGCTGAAAAGCATTATTGTCTTCGTGATGCCTGTCCGTCCGTTCGTACGCATATATCAGAGAAGAATTAGCCTACCCGATTTCAACAAAATTTGGTACATAGAATCTTCACATAAATGCATGACAAAATGACACATTTGGACAGAAACGACTAAGCAGGGGTGCCACAATTGCAAAATACAACTTTTAGGTTATTATGAAATTGGAAGAAATTGACCACAGATTTCAACAACATTTTGTATGAAGGAGACCTGCAGCCAGATAGATAGATAATCATCTTTATTAGGGCGAAATTTAAAAGATAATGTCCATTCTTACATTTTACCCTTCGTCAATATAATAAATATAAGAAAAAATGGAATAAGATATTACAATACACATTACATAAATAGTATATAAATCGTACCAAGTTAAAAGAGATAAAATTTAAGACAGATTTGAGTATGTGTAGAAAATCTAAGTATAAACAAGCTTGTTCCTCCTAGTAAACCCCACGCAAGAAAACACTCACTGAGAAGGGGTGCGTGTGAAAAACCTGTGAAAATCCTAGATAGTGTGTATATGTATATATAATATTACAAAATTAAATATAAAGGAGTATATACAGTAGGAGAGTTTGTATACACAGTGTCGTGTCGTGTAATAAAAAATACATGCAAAGATTATAATGTACTATACAAAAGAAAGATACATTAATTAGAGAGAAGAAGATGAAATATACATAAAATACTAAAAATGAATATATACAATGAATAAAAATAGTATAAAATAAGAAAAATAAGAAAACCAAATCAAGGTTTTTATTTATAGCACTAGCGTAATTGCCCGGGCTTAGACCCGGATTTAGAGTTTAGAATTTTTCATGCACACATCACTCAGTAATATTTTCATCCAAATTCACGGTTCTCTCATGGTAAGTGACCAATATTCTCCTTTAATTGGTATGAACAAATTAATTATAGACTCAAATTTGATACACCCCTCCCCATGAAATCAAAGTTCTGAGACCAAGGTGCATATCCTAAACTTCTCTTTAGTATATAAAGTTTCAAGTGTACGTTTCTTGGTTCAACATTGATATTGGTGATGGATTCATCAAAATCGGTCAATTGGTTGCTGAGATATCTTTAAACAGAGTGCTTTTCATCAAATTCGACGTAGTATAATCAAATATTAATGATTTGCTTTGAAATCAGATAATAATTTTTCCTTATTCTGTGGTAGCTCTGCTTTTTCCGATCTAAACATGTTTATTTAGTTTTGTCATCCTATACTCGCCCTACAAACGAAATTTCTTATTGATATCGGTTCAGCCAATACCTTCGAAATTCATAGTTACAGAAATATTCTAACCTTGATATTGTGGTAACCGTATTTAGTCGATCCGGGTGAAATACACTATTTGGATTATTTATTTATATGTAGATTATATATACCATAATGGGTAATGCGTAGAGCTCTCTAAAATACGTATAAATTAAATATTATTTTACCTTTAATTGCGGTAGCCCTGCTCTTAAACTCTGCTTTAAAAATCCTGATTTAATTAGGGTATTTTGTAAAGATCATATATATAAAATTTAGTTGGCATCCGTTGAGCGAATTCCTTTCAAATCCATAGTAATTGAAAGAGATAAATTTGTAATTGTGGCACCCCTGTTTAGTTGATCCGTTTCAAATATGCTATAATGGTTTTATATATAGATATATGTGTACATAATAAATATTATAATTTGGTTAATATTGATGTGGACAGGAAAATTTTTATTACATTTATTGAAGCAGCCCTGCTTTGTATATCTATTCTAAAATTCTTAATTTTGTTATTTAATTTGCACAACTCGTTCATGTAAAATTTCGTTGAAATTGGTTGGGCCAATTCCTCCCAAATTCATAATTACCGAAAAGGTTAACTTTACAATTGTGGCAGATGTACTTAGTTAATCGGGTCGAAGTATATCATTTTGATCATGAATTTTTGTGAAAATTCTATGTACCAAATTTGGTTGATTTCGGATAGGCCAATTGTTTCCGAAAGCAAAATTACCAAAAAGATTTATTTTGCAAGTTTGGCCCCTCTGCTCTGTCAATCTGGTCCAAATATGTCATATGGTAATGAATTTATCTAAAGGGTGTGTGTAGCAAATTTGGTTGAAATCGGTTTTTCTAACTCCTTCCAAAAGCATAACTACCGAAAAGTTGATTTAGCAATTGTGGCACCCCTACTTGGTCTGTTCGATGATCCAAATATGTCACTTTGGTAATGTATTTATGTGAATATTCTATGTATCTCCCAATTTGGGTCAGCCAGTTCTTACCTGATATATGCGTCCGGGAGGACGGACATCGCCGAAATTCGGACCGACCGTTCCATGGGAACCCCTTTAAATCGTGAAATTTGGATCGGCCTTTACATTACGATCCTTGACCTTGTAGACCGAATTTATCCATTTTACGCTACAAAATGTGTCCCATCAAAATATTGATATTGGTGGAGAATTCAACAAAATCGGTCAATTGGTTGCTGAGATATCTTCAAAAAACCTACATTTGGGCCCACAATGGGGACTCACGGGCCCTCACTTGCTGATTTAAATTATTTTTGGCTTTGTCACTTTCAAGATCAACTTTAAGCTGCTGACAAAATTTTGAAGTTCTTACGTTTATTTTCTGAAGAGTTATGACTGCCAAAGACACACACACAGACAGCTACTTTTATTATTATAGATATAGAATGCATGGCTGACACAATTCAAGGAATAATAAGTTTATTTTTACGCGTACTTATGTTGAACTGTCCACATCAGTTTTAACCAAATTTATTATTACAAAACCATAATGACATATTTAGACCAGGTCAACCAAACATGTGTGCCACAATTGCAAATTAAACATTTTCAGCAATTATGGATTTGGAAGGAAATGGCTTAACGGATTTCAACTAAATTTTGTATATAAGATGTTTACTGTAATGAAATCAACATGTTTAAAGCGGAGCTAAAAAGCAGGATTACCAAAGTAAATAGAAAATATTTCTTTTACACGTATTTCTAGATATTTCACCTCATGGATTTTAACCAAATATAGTAAATGTAATCTTCATATAAGTAAATAACCAATATAGCATATTTACACAGGGTGAACTAAACAGTGCTACCACAATATCAACGTTAGTATGTCAGAAAATTTCTGTAACTATGAATTTGGAAGGAGTAGGCTGAATTGATTTCAATAAGAAATTTCGTTTTTAGGGCGAATATAAAATGGCAAAACGAAATGAACATTTTTGAACGGATCTAAATAGCAGAGCTACCACAATATAAAGAAAATAATTTTCTGTTTCAAAGCAAATACTTTAGTATACGATTATACTACGGCTAATTTGACTTAAAGCACTTCTGTACCACGGGAAGTCCGTTTACATCCCTACTTGTTTTACATAGTATTATTTCGTGACAAAAGAAAGTCATTTCACATGTTGGCCTCTGGAAAGTGTATGGCAAAATCGGTGAGCAGTCAATTTCTGAATCATTCTTACAGAGAGGTATCTAACCTCACTCCGCAAGGGGCAATAGGCGTGCCTTCGGATCAGCATTTCGAGAATAATAAACGTTAAGGGAAATGAAAAATAAAATACTGAATCGGCCGCGAGACGCTGATTTATTACCGTGAAGAAGCTCCTCCCAAGATGGACGTTCGGCGCAGATTTTGGTTCTCACGGATACCGGAGCAGCGTACATTCCGAGACGCA
This sequence comes from Tanypteryx hageni, assembly GCA_028673005.1. Taxonomy (NCBI): domain Eukaryota; kingdom Metazoa; phylum Arthropoda; class Insecta; order Odonata; family Petaluridae; genus Tanypteryx; species Tanypteryx hageni. Next base: position 7,616,221 of record CM054113.1, on the reverse strand, counting down.
GCACTTGGAAGCACGCGAACGCGCTGCGGATGCGCGATAAACACCGTGTCATCCCCTCACCAACTCTCTCTTTCGGTGCGATATGTGAACTTCCCCTAAATAAAACGAGATACTGAAATTCGAAAGGAATCTAATCGATAATCGAACGCTTTGGAGTTTCCACTTTCACTTTTCTTCGGCTCATTCACCACGTCTTCAAATTGCACCTTTATTCCTTTGTATTTGTAAACGTTTTTTAATCAGTCGTGGATCTCGTCATTTCTATTGGACTCCATAGGTATTCTATGAAACGAGATAGATATATCGACCGCTGCCTTACTGCCCTTCGATAGACTTAATTTGGATATGAAAATGATCTGATAATTATTATATTAAAATAAATTATGCCCACAATTACGTAAACCAGAATATTCACTCAGAACAAGGTGGACTTTAAAATAAAATTACAAAATTTATATAAATAATATTCCAATTATTAATAAGGTTTTTTTTTACTTTTTCAACAAAAGCGCCAGTTTTTACTTCCATTCGATGAAGAGAAAATTACACCCTCGAATCCAAGCGATGACAGGAGCGTACGCATTTAATATTTGTGATAAACATGGTTCCAATAATGAAATATCGCGTTCACCAGTTGGCAATGAAGATCAATTGAAAAGAATAAACGTCCATTTCGGCTAAGTAGTAACAATTATCCATGGTGACCTTCGGCTCGAGCCATTCAGCAGTAGGTGATCATTAAAGAACGCTGTGATGTGAGTACTTATTATTCCTAATACTTTTTTGCCTATAAAAATGATCTTAGCATCGAGAAATGGCCTTAAATACAACAAAGCGTAATTAAGTAATACTGAATATTGGGACACAGGTGGTGTTTTACTTGATTTGCTGCATCTAAACAAATGACGTTAAAATCCTTAAGTAGCATAAGGTGAATTATTTTAAAATTTAATAAGACAGCAATATTTGGTAAAACCATTACAATAACAATGATGTTATTACAAATGGAAAAAATCGTTGGAATAACATGGTGAAATTTTTCTGTTGTAAAATATTTCCCAGTAAATTTTAAGAAAATATTTCGTTTTAAGAAATCACTGCATAATAAGCTAATACGAAATTTCGATACTTGGACATTAAACTGATGCTAAGTAAGCTCTAGCATCAAATGCAAATTTATTTCATTTCAGAACCTTATTTTTGCCAATTCCATGCATCGCCACTGAAGATTTTAAAAGAACAAAATGTATTCCTACTCTGAGAAAGTCTTTAATATCTATCACTCGAGCTCAAAACGGAATACACTTTCCTTCTAAGATCAATTAAATCCTATGGAGTCTCGCGCAGTCACGGTAAAAATATCCATTCGTAGCGAGCAACTTTAAAAGCAGTCTCGATCCAAAGAGCAAAACTCTTTCGCTGCCTCGTTAGCCGGCCGCGAAATCAATTCGTATTCATCCTTCGAGTCGGTCGTTTTATCGCCCTCGCATTCGTTCTCATTCTCTTTCATTCTCACTCTCTCGTTCACTTTCCTCTCGTTTCATCCACAAACAAAGGGAATGACGAGGCGCGAAAGAGAACGCACGGATCCCCTTCCCCCTGCGAGACCGTTACACGGTCTCCCCCATGATGCAATGCGACAGCGTCGGCTTTTGGTGCTCATTTTCTTCTCGACGGGGGCGGGTGCCGGATCGTCCTCTTTTTTCTCTTCCTCTCTCCGCTCCCTTTCCTCCAATCCCTCCGTTTCCCGATTATTTATAATCCTCCCTAATCCACCTTGCGCCGCTCTGTCTTTCCATTTCCACGTCCCTATTAGAAAGACTGCCAACCACCTCGCTCTTTCTTCGTCACAGGCGAAAGAGAGAAACACTCCCTCTACTCTGACCCCCGCCCCTTTCCCTTACTGCCCCCTCCCGCCACATTCGGTGCTAAGGGCAAGAAATTCTAAGGTAAGTGCGGACGAGAGAGTATGTGTGTGTAAGAAACTTCCCGCGCAGCGTTCGGGAGGAAAAGATTCGCTTGTTGCGATTTCTTAATTTGCGCACGCGAATCTCTGACGTCATTCGTTAAAGTAACGAGATATAAAAAGAACCGCGACATACAAAACTGCTCTCTTATTTTATAATTTTAAGGAAGATAATGTCTTCCGCGAATTCTTTTATATATCTTTCACTCTAATTTGAGATAAGTAATATTAAGTCGGACTTCATTTTATGATTTAATTTGAAAACAAATATGTAAAGTACAAGGATAACACGCAACATGCTGCTGAAAATGTTAGTTAATTTATTGAGGCTAAATTTGGGGGATTATTTATATTATTAAAAGATTTTCGAGTTACAATTTAATGCTGCACTTCTTGTAAGAGCAAAAAAATCCGCATATTATTTCAATTTAACTGTAGACTGCCAGTTGCAACGTCTCTTGCAAAGTAATTTTTAAAAGATTATTTTGCAAAAAGAATTTATTTGACCAACAATCTGTTGTAGTAATGGCCTAGATCTCCATTTTGTGTTTGTCCGGAGCGCTGCTCTGTCTGAGAAGGGCCTTTAATGGAATAACTCGAAAATAATTAGTACAATTTCGACGATTGTTTAGCGATATACTGAGACCTACCTCTGACTCCTTCAATGCATTTCTCATAAGATCAAGAGTTCCATTCCAGGAGCGCTTATTTTCTCAACTTGATTTACGTAAGTTTAGGATATTAGTAATTTGCATATTAAAATTGCTTAAAACCATCGTGGGAATTCAAGTGTTTAAACAAAGAACGCCTGTGTAAACGAGATTAATTTTCCTACCGTTAACTTTTAAATTCCCGCCGAATCTTTCAACGAACTATTGGTTTTAAACGCATTTTAAGGTAAAAATCTTTCGCCGTAAAAGTATTTGCATTGTTGCTAGTTCTGTGCAATTAGGTGTGACTGACTGGAATTATAAGCTCACAATCGCATCTGTCCCATACTCAAGATATTTCGACGTTTTTTTGAAATTTAAACAATGCCGTGGGCATTATTAATAATAAGACCATAACGAAAAAAACAAACATTCAATTATTGATTGATAATTTGCTAATGAAGTCAGACATGGAGATTAAAACTGATGTGTTTTTTAAGGTCTTTGAGGAAATTTTCTGCCAAATCTAAGTTTTTAACCTTCGAGTAAAACAGAAAAATTAAAGTTATATAAATTTATTTTATCGAAAGCATGTTTTGTATGCAATATAAAGTAAGAAATAAATACAAAATTCAATAATTTAATGTTCCAGAAAGTAAAAATTGTTATGGGCGTATAAAAGTTGTGAAGCGTAATGTTTAACGAATAAATCTTCATTAATGTTTCATTGCCATGCAATCTTTATTTGTTTAATTATTTTATATTTATTATCCTTTTCGATCCTATTGCTGCATGTACGATACCTTTATTTTCTCTTCATCGTACTTTCTCCCTTTTGTAGAATCACATTTTTCTGACGCAAGTTTTCAATATCCAAGTAAGTGTTTTTTATTCTATAAAGTAAACTTCTGAATGGTTAGCCGTCTTTTCTTTGCGCCCGTGTCTTTTCTACGATTCGTCTTCCGGTTGCTCCGGTATACTCTCTCAAAACGCCTTTGAGCGAATACCGTCGACATTTATTGGTAGCAAAGCGTGGTTTCTACGAATCGTGAGTCTATTCGTGTGAATTACTGTGGGAAAGTGCAAAACGGTTAGCCATGTAGCGACTGTTCCGATGAAGTCAAATTGCACCGCTATTACTGTCTTCGTAGCTCTCGCTTTCGAGTTCCGAAAGATACTCTTTCGCGTTTAAACGACTGTTTGAAGCGCGAGTGCATTTCTTTAGCTCACACCTGCTCTGGTGCAAAAATGCTGAGATTATTGCGCTTTCTTCAATGTCTCAATGAAAGTCTCCTACGGGAAAATTGGTGGTTACGTAACCTGATTACGTGACGCATCGGACGATCGTGGCTCAGCCTCCACCTCCGATCTCTCATCGCTTGATCCTTTTTTTTTCGCTGCTCAACGAGGCTTGACGGTTGCAGCACCATCGTGGTTGCTGTGTCGTCGCCATCGCAACAGCATTCTTGTAGTAGCAGCAGCAGCGTCGCCGTTGTACACCGCACCATTCTTGCAGCACCGCGTCGTCGTTGCACTCTGCACCATTTTCACAGTAGCAGCGTCGCCTTTGCACTCTGCACCATTTTTGCAGCAGCAGCTTCGCCGTTGTACGCCGCACCATTTTCGCATCAGAAGCGTCGCCGTTGTACGCCGCACCATTCTTGCAGCAGCAGCGTCGCCGTTGTACGCCGCACCATTTCGCAGCAGCAGCGTCGCCGTTGCACTCTGCACCATTCTTGCAGCAGCAGCGTCGCCGTTGTACGCCACACTATTTTCGCAGCAGCAGCGTCGCCGTTGTGCACCGCACCATTCTTGTAGTAGCAGCGTCGTCGCACGAAACAACAGCACCATTGTAACACAGCAGATACGGCCATAAGTATCAGCTCATTTCTTTTCCTTCCCTTTTGCAATTCTAACCCTTTACTACAATATGATGTAGTTAATAGAAAAACAAAATGCAGTAGGCAATTTAATTGTAATTTTTTGGAAAATTCTCGTAAGATAAGAGAAAAAAAGGCTGAATTTAACGATTTGGCAAACACGTCTTGAGCTCCTCACAAATTATTAGTCTAATTATTCTGAACGTCATATGGAGCTTTGTACTCATTTTAAGAATTTGGAAGATAATGAATATTTTGTGGAAGATCGATGTATTAACGTCGAGCAAGCATTCATTGTCGCCAAAGTGGAGATTCAGGATGAGATCCAAAGAAAGAGGCTAGTTCAAGCCAAAGATTCTAATCCTTCTAACATTTTTCAAAATGGAACATCCACTCAGGCTCAGCTGACTCAATATTCCACACCTAAGTTGATTTTGCTGAGATTCAGCGGCAAGCAGCAGGACTGGGAATCCTTTAAAGAATTAATCTGTTCCGTCATCAAAGATAACTCGTCATTAGCTCCAGTCGTCAAGCTACATCATCTGATCAACAGCCTTGAAGCATCAGCTGCTAAACGATTAAAGGGCATTAAGATCATCGGGAGTAATTTGGAGGTTGCATGGGAGAAACTGACTCGTCGATACGACAATCAAAAAACATTCAAAAAATCAGTTCCAGAAATTAATCGCCTTCTGGATGTCGCAGAGGAAGCAACCCAAGGTTTGCGTGATTTGTATTGTCCAGTGGGTATCTGGGATCTTTGGTTTGTACATCTCATCGGGCGGAAACTGGATCCAGAAACGCGTGAGGATTGGGAGATTTTTCATGAAACATCAGACAATTTTCCAACTTTAAAGGAGTTAGTCAAGTTTCTATATAATCGTAATCGTTCTTTGGATGCAGCACACTCGGAGGAAGCTTCAGACTTAAAATTTGGAAACTTGCAAAGTGGTATCAAGCCAAAAAGAACGGCGGTCACCAACGTGGCCCGAGCTCCAATCATCAAGCAGAGAACGCTTGCACCTTGCGTTCTATGTCAAGGTAGTCATTTTCTGAGTTACTGTCCACGATTCAGTAGGATGTTGCAGAATCAACGTTTGGATCAAGCGGAAAAAACAAACTTTGCCTAAATTGCCTGCGGGAAAATCACATGACATCAGACTCTCCTTCTTCTGTCTCATGTTTGGTTTGTGGCGAAAGACACCACACCAAACTATATGTTGATAAGCGCCTTATGAAAGATAATGCAAATTTTCACACTCTTCTCCAGAAACGCAGCCATCTTCAACAAAATCTACGAGCTGTTCTCCAAATGCACCGGACTCGAGTATTTCAGCTCTGGCATCCTTTGTTGGAAAAACTGTTTTTATGGCCACAGTGAGAATTATTTTGGAGTCATCTTCAGGAAACGCCATGTCGATTCCAGCGCTGTTGGGCCCTGCAGCAGAAACTTCTTTTGTCTCTAAAAGTTTTGCACAGGCGCTTTCTCTTCCTCGAAACTAGACGAATGTCTCGATATTCAGAGTTGGCGCAAGCGTCACGTAGTAGCTAAAGGAGCTGCCAATCTCACATTACGTTCCAATATTGACAAGGACTTTTCTTTCAGATTTTCAGCTCTTGTATTGAATAAGCTGACTGCCTTCCTGCCCAATCAGGAGATGATTCATCAGTATTGAAATCAAATCAAGGATTTACCGCTAGTTGATCCGTATTTTGGAGCACGAGCCCGCATTGACTGCATTCTAGGAGCTGAAGTTTATGCATCTGTCATGAGAAATAGACTTCGCCGAGGGCCACCCAATACGCCTGTTGCTCAGAACACTGCGCTTGGATGGGTTCTTACAGGGCAAGGTCTAACCAATGATGGATGCTCAACAAATCTGCACTCTATCATGAGCATGCACACGCTGGTCGAGACTTCGCTTCTGACGTACTTAGTCGATTCTGGGAAATAGAAGAAATCACATCGTCCCCTCCTCTTTCACCTGCGGAAGAGCAATGTGAAGAATTCTTCACGAAAACTGTTTCTCGCACTTCTGAAGGTCGTTACAAAATAGGATTGCCTATCTCAAGAATTTCTTTATTTCAAGAGACACGCAGCATAGCCATTTCGTGCTTTCTGTGGTACGAGCGCAGATTCATCAAGATTCTGGAGATGGCCCAAGCGTATATACAATTTATGGAGGAATATTCAACTCTTGGGCACATGGAACTTATACCAGCCAATGAAGTACATCAGAAGCAGGTCTTCTATATGCCCCACCACGTTGACTTCAAGTCGAACGGCTCAAAGAAGGTAAGAGTGGTATTCAATGCGTCGCGGCGTTGCAACAATGGTCTATTACTGAACGATTGCCTTCATCCAGGACCAAAGCTACAATTGGATCTCTCGTCGATCATTTTTTGATGGCGTTTTTTCAGATTCGTCTTTACAACGATGTCCTAAAAATGTTCCGCCAGATTCTGGTTCATCGCAAGGACATAGATTGGCAACGCATCATTTGGCGATCATCCAGAGATCAGCCGATCCAGGATTTTCAGCTCACAACAGTCACGTATGGCCCTGTTTCAGCTCCTTATTTGGCTCTTCGTACATTGCAACAAAAGGCATACGACGAGGGTCATCGATTTCCACCGTGTGTGGAAATACTTCGTTCTCAAACTTACGTAGATGATGTATTTTCGGGAGCAGATGATCTTTCGGCTGCCATCGCAACCAGAAATGATCTTATTGGTCTACTGACTTCTGCGGGCATTTTCTTGAGCAAATGGGCAGCGAATAAACAGGACCTGCTTGAAGGACTCTCGCCTTCAGACTCAGACGAACGCTCACTCATCCTAGATGAAATAGTTTCAACACTCGGTTTAAAATGGATAGCTGCACGGGATTGTTTTGTTTTCAAAGTCTCTCTTCCAGAGACTCAGAGAGTCGTAACAAAACGCGGAATTCTCTCTGAAACTGCTCGTCTATTTGATCCTTTAGCATCCGTTCTAATCAAATGTAAAATAGTACTGCAGGATCTATGGATCTATAAAATTGACTGGAATACCGCGCTGGCTAGACCCTTGCTGGACCCTTGCTGGACCGCTGGATCATATTTAAGAAACAACGGCCCTTTCTCTCTGAGATACAAATCTCACGTTGGTTCCAAGCCGTATCAGAATCAAGTTGGAAGTTACATGGGTTTTGCGATGCTTCAGAGCGAGCATATGCAGCTACAGTCTACACAGTGGTCAGATATACTGCAGACAAGGCAGCCTAATCTCTGAACATTGCTAAGACTAAGGGGGCGCCGATAAAATTGCAGAGCCTGCCTAAACTGGAGCTATGTGGTCCTCTTCTGCTGACTCGATTGCTTAACCTTCTACTGAAACAGCTTCCATCGAAGCCAACAGCAATTCACTGTTGGACGGATTCCAGGGTAAAGTTGGCTTGGTTTCAAGGACATCCCTCTCAATGGAAGCCATTTCTAGCTAACCGCGTCAGTGAGATCATCACCACGCTGCCTGATGCTAGCTGGCATCACGTTCGGTCTACGGATAATCCAGCGGATTGTGCTACCAAAGGATACACCCCAGAGGAGCTGCAAAAATCCCGCCTATGGTGGCAAGGACCAGATTGGTTGATCCATGTTAAGTCACACTGAGCGAGTGCATCAGAAGAATCTCACAGCACGGAGGAGGAGCGGCGTACTCAAGCGGTTGCATTTGCCACTCAAGCAGAAGCTTCATTATTGTCTTCATTTAGAACATGTTGATCTTTTAATAAGATAACTTGTATTATCTCATATTGTTTCAGATGGAGAATGAACGTTCTATTGTCTAAACTCCAGAGGCAAGTTGGGCCGCTTACTGAAACAGAGCTCTCGGCTGGAAAAACAGGACTATTCAAAGCTGTGCAGTCAGAGGGCTTCGCGGTTAAGCTCCAATGTCTCCAGCTGGCTCGAGAACTTTTCAAAGCAAGCGCTCTTCTTGGACTGCTACCATTTGTCTGCGAGAAGGGACTCTTGAGGGTCGAAGTCCGGCTACAAAATTCCCAGTTTCTCAGTGAGAATAAGAAACATGCCATTATTCTGCCGAAGAACCATCTAATCTCCAGGTTATTGATGGAAGAGGCTCATCGAGTCACTCTACATGAAGGTCTACAAATTATACTGAGCCATGTATATCGCAATTATTGGATTTTACGAGGTACTCAGCTTGCGCATAAAGTTGCTCGTCAATGTGTCAGATGCGCACGCTTCGCTGCCAAGCCTATTAAACAGCAGATGGCCCCTCTTACGAAGCTCAGACTGACTCTTACTCGGCTTTTCACCCATACTGGACTGGCTTATGCTGGACCAACTGCTGTTCGCTCCTCTAAAGGCCGATGAAATAAGTCCCATAAAGGATATGTGGCGATCTTTGTCTCCATGGTCATAAAAGCAGTTCATATTGAAATATTATCTGATTATACGACTGCTTCCTTTTTACGTGCATATCGCCGTTTCACCGCCCGACGAGGTAACTGTAGAGTGATTTACAGTGACAATGGGACTCTATTCCGGGGAGCGGACGCAGTGTTGGAGCGTCTCTTGGAGGCTACATCTGCGCTAAGTACAGAGATTGCAGCTCAAATGGCCAAGGACGGGACTACATGGTATTTCATCCCTCCTCGTTCTCCACATTTCGGTGGTCTGTGGGAGGCTAGTGTGCGGAGCTTCAAATACCATTTCAAGCGAACGATTGGAAACGCTACGCTGACGTATGGGAAACTCTACATTGGCTGCCAAGATCGAAGCATGCCTCAACTCCAGGTCCCTCTGCCCTATGAGTAGACACGCCAGGACATTTATTGTTATGAGCATCACTGATTGCTCCTCCAAAACCCTCCCTTGGCTTAAATTATAACCAAACTGTATGTCCTCGTTGGAAAATGATTTCACTCATGCGTAATAATTTCTAGAACAGATGGACCAAGGAAGTGCTTCATCATCTACAGCAAAGAACGAAGTGGTTACATTCAGATCAGTCACTCAAAGTCGGAGACCTGGTTCTGCTGAAGGACGAGTTGCTGCCTCCTACAAAGTAGCCCATGTGTAGAATCATACAGTTACATCCAGGGGCTGATGGTTTAACAAGAGTGCTCACAGTGAGAACGGCTAACTCAGAATATCGACGGCCGGTGATCAAAATTGTTCCACTTCCCGTCGATGATGCAGTTACTTCAAGCTTTCTGGCCGTTCAGTCCCCAGAGTTCTTCAGGGCGGGCGGCCTTTGTCAAGATGCTGATTAAATACCTTTTATTATCTGTCTACATGTTTTGTAAAATACTGCTTTCCTTTTTTTCTACACCGTTATTTCACTGTTTTTTTAAAACTGATCTTTTGTCTCATTTCGTTGCGATGTCACGCAACGAGCGGGCGGTATGTTCATGAATTTAAAAGGCTCTACCGAGTAGTACGACTCCCCCTATTGTTCACTCTCTCGAACTACCAGGAGGGATCGAGTAACCTCGGGTGGGTTTCGAGAGAGGGCACTTTTTTCAGGGTTTCGTCTGGACGTGAGTCCCCACCTTGGGCTAGGGAGTCAGTGCATATAAGCGACCTCTTAATAGCAAGATGGCTATATTTTTCGGCCCCATTGCTGCATGTACGATACCTTCATTTTCTCTGCATCGTACTTTCTCCCTTTTGTAGAATCATTTTTCTGATGCAAGTGTTCAATATCCAAATAAGTGTTGTTTATTCTATAAAGTAAACTTCTGGATGGTTAGCTGTCTTTTCTTTGCGCCCGTGTCTTTTCTACGATTCGTCTTGCGGTTGCTCCGGTATACTCTCTCAAAACGCCTTTTAGCGAATACCGTCAACACAACCTCTTGGATTATTATAGCCATTACTACTTCCACACCGAACACACTTACAAGGGAGGAGCGAAACCAGGTGCCGGCATTCGCCTACTCTTTCGGAAGAGCACCAAGGGGATCAACTTCTTAGCGTCCCATCCGAAGGACGTAGTGTGACTTGCGCAGTCTCCTCAAACACACAAGTAGGGGACGGGACGATCCCAGGTTTGAAAATTCGCCACCGACATCCCTTGGTTGAATACTGCGCGTTTAACAAAAACTACTCTCTTCACTGCCAAAACGCCATTTTTCAGTTTAAAGATATATTTGTTCCTTTTAGAAAAATTTCTAATGGCTTTTTTACGATAAGGAAGTCTGGATTGCAATATATTTTCATGTTATGAAGGTCAATTAATACAAGCAATTCCATAACACTTTTATCACGAAAAATGTATTGAAATCCTAAATAAGTAAACAATCTACTGATCTAATCCAAAATAAAATTATTGATCTTGTCTTATGGTTAAAATTTTTTCAGAATAAGCTCTTAAAACTCAAACAATCGAAAAAATTACTTAGTTCGGATATATTTCGTATATATTTTCGGTGAATTTTTCGACGAATGCATTGTCTTTTGGAAATAGCTGAGATAATCCATTTTTTCAATATTTTGATTTTTATGTGCTTGTTCTTTAATCTGTTGAGTGCTACTGATAAAACATTCTAGCATTAAGATATTGGATTAAGCGGAATCGCGTTTTCTAAAACTGAAACAATAGTGCCAGGCTTCCATAAGAATTTTTTGAGTTATAGTTTTAAATTGTCATAGAATTTTACAGCTTCATGATAAAATTCAGAAAGGATTAACGCTCTCGGGAGATTCCACTCATCACCAAAATGTAGCCGCTTTTATTGGGAGCAGAGGCCGTTACACAATAAATTACATTCACGTCGTGTGCTTTCGTGACCAGCCGATAAATCACTATTTTCCGGCGAGCAACTTTTAAAAAGATTTAATAACTTCATAGAATATAACTAAACCTCGCTTAATGATAACAGAATTAGTTTATAAATACAATATATTTTTTATAATGGAAGATGTTTTTTAAAAAGTAAAAATAATTCTAAGTGAAAACAAAATTTGGTAATTAGGGTAAATATGAAGTCACTTATGAATCAGTAAAACCAAGTAATTATAGAAATATGGAACATAAAGGCAGCTGCTTTTTATACAGAATGAAATTATGAAAAAGAAATCCTAAATTGAAGTTATATAGGAGCTAAAATTGATTAATGAGTCAGTAAAATATGTCCAAGGTTTTCATAAATTAAATATTATGGTATAATTTTTTAAAAACAAAATTCAAATATAAATACATTTATAATTTGGATTATAATAGCAATATTATTACAGGGGCTTTATATTTCCAATTAAAATTACATGTATGAAAAGGCTTTTTGCAATACAATGCAATGTTTTCCCAAAATTTTATTTGAGATATTAGTCTCCCGTTAGAGTGAGCACACCGAGGGTTATATTATTTTTCATAATACATTATATAAATAAGTGAGTATATTCGCAGAGTGTATGTATATTCATAATGGAGAGCGCCCTATAATTTGCTCTTTTTTAGAAATTTCGCGGAAAATGCAATAAATAGTATATTGCAGAATTAGCATGCGAGACAAAAGTGCAAAGGAGAAACAAAACTTTATCCACGTCGGGAAAAATCAATTTCAATGACTTAAAGGACTTCAAAGATAGATGAAAATTGAACCCATAGGGTTAAAGAGAGGAGTCGAGATAGCAATGGCGGCTCGAATAACAAAAACACAACGCATTCGCTGTTAAGGGGAAAAACACATCCTGGTGCGCATAGCAAAAATGAAAAATGGAACGCATATGTAACGGCATCAAAAGAACTCGGACGCGCATTTCATAGAGACAATTAAGGAGCTCGACGGTTATTAAAATTAGACAGATATCCCCGTAAGCGCATACGATAAGCGTTTCGCCTTAACGAGCGGCCTGCGAAATAATCGAAGCGATTACAACGTCGAATGAGAAGAGGCATGGGATAGAAATAGTGAGCGGCAAAATATTTTTATAAATGAATAAAACGCGACGCGGAAACATTAATAACCAACTGATGAAGAAATGAGACAAAGGAACAAAGATTAAGTGAAATGAAATGATTGAAAATGGAACATTAAAGAGGAAATATCTATATCAAAATGTCTAAATACTCGTTTGCAAATGACAACTAATTTGCAGAAGTTCGAATTTCGAAATGATGTCTATGCCATCTACAGTTAATCCAATAAAACCTTATCTATATATAAAAATTATAAATTTTCTAGACGGTATGACGAGTATTTTAGCAAAATAAATCCTCACAGATATAACTGAAATTTCTCTTCGCAAAATATCAAAGGACAAATCCTCAAATGAAACTAATTAATGTGTAAATGACATATTTGGAATAGTAACTTTTCCTCTTCGACTTGGCCAATTTAAACTAGAATAATTTTTCTCCAAAGGATGCATAGGTAAGTATAATTTGACCTTTCCGGAAAAAATAAATTTACCGCCAATTTCAAAATAAGGACAAGCGGCCTTCGTCGTAAAGAATCCGAGGGGCTCTTTCTGAACGATTAAAAAGATACGTAATCATTGATTTCGTTCGCAAAAACGCCGTCGATATCGTGAATTCTCTAGTGCTCGTGGAAACATGCGAATTTTGATCGAAACATAAGAGTAAAAAGGTCTCGAGAAACGTATGAAAAAATCTCCGTAGCCATAAATCGAAGTTAGCCTTTCATGTTACGGTATAAAAAAATTAATTCCTGCCGGTGTGCAATGCTGACAAGAGAGAGCGTTAGGTGCGGAGCAAGAGAGATAGAGAGAGAGAGAGAGAGTGTGAGAAATAGAGAAATGCCCGATTCCAGGGTGAGGCCTACGCTTTCTTTTGTCTCGAGCGCGGGTTTTTCCCCTTCTGGATCATTAGGCTGCGAGAGAATAGTGGGAGATGCAAAATGTTAACCGGCTTGGGAAAGTGCGGACGCGTGAGAACTCGACGCATGGCGCCGAAGGGAAAAAAAGCGTCGGGAAGTTGAAAACACGAACGCGGTAGTTTCTCTCACAATTGAAATTTTGAGCGTCATTTTTTGTACGGGTAATATTTTTTGCTGCGGATAAAAAAGAGACAAGCACAGAGAAGATCCATTCCACAGAAGGTGTATAGCGGAGATAAAAGAAAAATGCCGCGTTTTCACCTTCACTTTCCTATCGTCAATGGAGAGAGAGAGAGATGGAGTAAAGGAGGAAGGGAGAGAGGGAGAGAGGGAGGGAGAGAGGGATGGAGGGGGAAAGGGAGGGAGGGAGAGAGGAAGGGAGAGATGGAGAGAGGAAGATAGGTAGGGAGGGAGGGAGGGAGAGAGGAAGGGAGAGATGGAGAGAGGAAGATAAGTAGGGAGGGAGGGAGGGAGAGAGGGAGGGTGAGATGGAGAGATGGAGAGAGGGAGAAAGGGAGAGAGAGGGAGAGTGGAGAGATGGAGAGATGGCGAGAGGGAGAAAGGGGCAGATGGAAGGAAGGGCAGATGGATGGAGAGAGGTAGATGGGGGGAGAGAGAGGGATGGAGGGAGTAAAGAAGGGAGGGAGAGAGGTAGGGAGGGAGGGAGAGAGGGAGGGAGGGAGAGATGGAGAGAGGGAGGGAGGGAGAGAAGGAGGGAGAGATGGAGAGAGGGGCAGAGGGATGGAGAGAGGGAGATAGGGGGAGGGAGGGAGAGAGGGATGGAGGGAGAAGGGGAGGGATAGATAGATAGATAGATAATCGTCTTTATTCGGGCGAAATTTAGACCAGAAGGGAGGGAGGGAGAGATGGAGAGAGGGAGAGAGGTAGGGAGGGAGGGAGAGAGAGAGGGAGGGAGAGATGGAGAGAGAGGGAGAGAGGTAGGGAGGGAGGGAGAGATGGAGAGAGGGAGAGAAGGAGAGAGAGGTGGAGAGAGGGAGAGAGGGGCAGAGGGATGGAGAGAGGGAGATAGGTAGAGGGAGGGAGAGAGGGATGGAGGGAGAAAGGGAGGGAGAGAGGGAGGGAGAGATGGAGGGAGGGAGAGAGGTAGGGAGGGAGGGAGGGAGAGGGAGGGAGAGATGGATAGATGGAGGGAGGGATAAAGGGAGAGGAAGAGAGAGGGGAGAGAAAGAGGGATGGAGAGTGACGGAGGGAGAGAGGTAGGAAGGGAGGGAGAGATGGAGAGAGGGAGAGAAGGAGGGACAGGTGGAGAGAGGGAGGGAGTGGCAGATGGAGTGAGGGGCTGAGGGATGGAAAGAGGGTGATAGGGGGAGGGAGGGAGAGAGGGAGGGAGGGAGAGAAGAAGGGAGGGAGAGAGGGAGTGAGGGAGAGAGAGAGGAAGGGAGGGAAGAAGAGATGGAGAGAGGGATGGAGAGAGGGAGGGAGAGAGGGAGGGAGGGAGGGAGAAAGGGAGGGATGGAGGGAGAGAGGGAGGGAGGTGGAGAGAGAGAGAGAATCAATGACACATTGGATAATCTTCTTCAGATAGACATTTATCCTCTTTCAGCTTCAGAAATTTGAACCTATCGTTAATAAATGAATTTTCGAGCCCCATGCACTGCTGCAACCCAATTGCCGATATGCATAAATCCAATTCCGTGAAAATCAGATTATCATGCGATTTGAGAAATAGCAGTTCTCGATCTCTGTCTAATATTATTGCAGTCGCGCCCAAGCTTTTCTACTTGTGGGCCACATCAGTGATTGCGAATCCCTTGGCGGACGGCATTGGAAGTTGCAAATTCTTCGGCGGAAGGAAGTTTTGTATATATTTTGTGGTGCCATATATGTGAAAATCAAATGTAAGTATTGTTTCCAAGGCTAAAATTTCAATATTTAAAGTTTTATTATCAAAATTTTCAAAAAATTATGGATTTGTGTGTTAGATTTATCGAATTCTTTTTTCGCCATAGCATCACAGGCTGCAAATATCCCTTCGTTATATTTTAGATCAAAGGCAGGTAGCGAATCGCCATTACTCATAGGCTTTACAGAATAAATAACCTCCTTACGTAAGAATATTGAGATTTACTGTTGTTTCTCACCAAATATCATTAAACAGACTAGTGTTACGAATGCTTCAAGTAGAAATTTATCAAGTACTTTATTGCCGGAATATTTCAAATGCCATTCCTTCTACCGAATAAAAAAATGTTATGTTATATAAATATAGGCCTATATTCAGTGGCGTATCGGACACTCACGCAAACATGGAGATGGGAAAGGGATACACATTTTCTGGTTCGTTATTTAAAAAAAATTGTTTTAACGAGATGTTTTTTGATAAAATACAATAAATAACTAAAAATTTAGCGAATTCCTTTTCGCATTAATGAATTTAATTGTAGGTTAGGAGAAATGCAATAAATAGTAAATAAGTCTAAAATATGTGTGGAAATGTTGAAGCTAATACAAAATTGTCTATAATTGACATAGTATAGGCTAAATTATATAAAAACGATATTTATCATTGATTTTTAAAGGTGGACCGGAAAAAAACGATTTGAGGGCCTATGTCTGGTATAAGATCAGCAGGGTGGGTTTTTGCTAAGTTAGTTGCAGCATTAGATAGTTCATCATCTGTATATGGGAGCATTTGTTGTGGTAGCAAACAGCTAAACATATTTACAACACTGTGTAGCCCATGAAGACGTTCGTTTAATTGCATTAGAATTATGGCAAGTGACTTTTAAAAACATTGATCTAACATAATTTCCCAGGATTGTTCAATCTATATCAATTTTATACCAAATTAATCAACGACGAAATCAGTTTTAAACCATGAAATTGGCTTCGTCGCTTTATTGATCTTGGAAGGCGGTAAATTTGAATCGAGTTAAAATTTTGCTGTTGGTATTTTGGATGGCGGCGGATTCGAATCGAATTAAACTTTCTGGGTTGGTATTTTGGATGGCGGCGGATTTGAGTACGTTAAAATGAAGCGAAATATTGAGCAGGTTGATCAAGTTTTTTTATTTCCAATAAAAGACAATCATTATTACTTTATAAATACACACAACAAAAATAACAATCTTTTTTCAAAGGAGGTGGTCCATCGATATGAATTTCTCCTTTATTGCAGTGTTCCAGGCATGGTTGATATCGTTCCGTCTTATTCCAATCTTCTAATTCTTGTAATTCGGGAAATGTGGCGGCTGATGGATGTCACGTGGATGATACAGTTCAATATAATCAATAGGTATAAATTTCAGATCCTCTAATTTCATCGTCTTCCAACCACGATCATGATAGGCCCGAATGGCCGACCCAACTTTATGTATAATTGCGAGTTGTTTTAAGTCCATAACTGAAAGTTAATTATTTTCAAATCAATGATTGCTTAGATTTATAATATAATAATGATTTTAAATATAAATTAAATTAACTTTGGAGAGCGATCTTATGCGTGGAGTATTCTGGATGCGTCTTTCTTCGAGAAACTCACTTATGCACGCGTCCGTCCTCTGCCGAGTCTCAAAACCGAATGAAACCTTCTATGTGCAAGATTGCAAAAATGCTGAGACTGCACGGCCGCGAGACTCTGCGTAGCGATTTTGAGTCAGCGAACCGGACGTGATCACTGCAAAGTGCCGAGTTCGTGCATACACCGGATGTGATCTGGAGAGTGGGGGTTAACGCAAAAGTATCACGTCAACACTTTCCCAACTTGCGATTTGAAGAAAGAGTACACGCCATAACGCTTTGAGTCTTCGACTTTATGTGACGTTTTCTCAGCATCGGACCTCGTGTCATATATTTTGCTGCAGCAGTATTCACAAACAAAATTGTTTCCAAAGAATACCTTCAATACCTACGCCATCTGGTAAGCATATTTTCATTCAAAATATTTAATCGTTTTGGAAGAATTCTTTTAAAATTGAGTTTATTTCATAAATTCTGAAAATTATCACATCCTTGAAAAATGATGTGTTCGATGAGGGCTAAATGTAACCTCTCAAGATTTTATAATTGACAATTTTAGTAATAGCAGTGATATAAGTGATAGAGATTATTTCTTTACGAAAAAAATAGTGATAATATTTCTAGGGTGAAATATTGCTGCAATCAATGTATTTCATATAGAAACATCCCAGTTCTCTTCTTTGGAAGTCATTGAACCGTATAACATTTCAGCATTCTATACAAATATAAATGTCATCTTAAAGTTGTAGAAGATTTCTACATATTATTGTTTCTATTGTAATGTTAAATTATTTAGTATAAGACTTGTGAGATTATGTAATTGATATATAGGAATGGGGAATGCAATTGTATGAGTATTGAAATTGATATTTTTATTTTTTCAGATACTACGTTTACCAATTTAACCTCCTTTTTCCTAACCTGCATATATATATAAATTCTTGGTTTCTTTATTTCTTTCATTGTTTTTTTTGAAACGGTTGGGATGGAAACACTTTGTGAGGTGTGTTTCGTATATTTTAACCCACGTTATCGCGTAGCGCATGAAATGAGCGACGTTCATATGCGACACGTGATACAGAGAGGTGGAAACCGAGTTGTAGAAATAGAATCGGCAGTGAGGAATCGTCTAAAGACATTTTGGATGAGTGGAGATGGAGTGAATAGAGACATTATCACGTTTTTAGACGGTATTAGGGAAATTTTGATAGGTAAAATTAGCGAACGGTTGGCAAATACGGCTCTGAAAATTAATATAATTTTAAAAGCTACGTTTAAAAAGGAGAATGAATCGAGTGAGAGAGTGTTCAAAACGAAAAATGTTCGAGTCCTTCAGGCTAATGATATTGATGAAATTTTGAATGAACTTTTTGGAAAAATTTTGAAGGAAAAGTCTGAGCATCAGGCAAAAGGTTCCGGTTGGTCGCTATACGAGATTCTTGGGTTGGAATTGAGGATCAATAAGTACACACCTTTGAGAGGGTCCTCTTTTATTGAGTTGCCACCAAAAATAAAAAACACACTTTCGGTAATAAATATCAATAATAGCGATTGCTTTTGTTTTAAATATGCAATTTGGGCAAAAAATGTTCAGAAAGATCCTCAACGCGTGTCCAAATACAACAACGAGGAATTTAAAAAAGGGTACGATTGGGATTGCGTTGAGTACCCTGTGGAGCTCTCACAAATTCCAAAATTTGAAAAAACCAACAATATTTCGGTTAATGTTTTCGGTATTGATGAAAAAAATAATGTGTACCCTATCAAAGTTGTGGATGAGGAACTCGATGACCACCGAGACCTTTTGCTTTTAACTGAAGGCTCCAAGACCCATTATTGTTACATAAGAAATTTTGAAAGGTTAGTTCACCGCCAGATGACTAAAAAAGATAATAGACTATACATGTGCAAAAGATGTTTCACTCATTATCACGATGAAGAAAAGCTCATGGAACATAAACGGGACTGCAACACCAATGCTCCCTCGAAAATCCTGCTCCCCACAGATGAAGACAAGTGGTTAAAATTCAAAAATTTCAGGCACACCATGCGTGTCCCTTTCGTGGTGTACGCTGATTTCGAATGCATCCTACCAAAATTTGCCAGTTGCAGTAGCCCTCTTGATCATTCCTACTCGATATCCACCCAAAAACATGAGGTCATGTCTTTTTGTTTTGTTTTGGTATCCTCCACGGGAGAGATTTTCGATCCTGTTCTCTATCGTGGTGCGGATGCCGCCGAGGTATTCGTTAAGAATTTAAGAGATGTCTCAGAGCTCATATGCAGAGTGTACGAAAACGTGACTCCTATGGTTGCGATGACCCCGGAGGAACAGGAAGCATTCAATACGGCGACCGTTTGTCACATTTGTGGGGAGGAATTAGGTAATGATCGCGTGAGAGATCACTGTCATCTCACGGGTATGTATCGAGGACCTGCTCATTCAAATTGCAATTTAAATTTCAAAATGCCAAATTTTCTCCCCGTTTTCATCCACAACCTATCCGGTTACGACTCCCACCTGATCATTCCTCATTTAGGTTACGACGAAAAGGAAATACATTGCATCCCCAATTCGGAGGAAAAATATATTTCCTTTTCAAAGAAGGTGAGTGAAAACTTTTCCATCAGATTCCTCGATACATTTCGTTTCATGGCTTCTTCCCTCTCAAAATTAGTTGAAAATCTCCCCCAAGATAAGTTCGAGCAAACTGCAATGTATTTTGGAGAAAAACTGGACTTGGTCACTCGTAAAGGTGTTTTCCCTTACGAATACGTAGACTGCTGGGACAAATTGAACGATGTGTGCTTACCACCCAAAGAGGAATTTTATAGTCAGTTGACTCAGGAACACATCAAAGACGAGGACTATGACTATGCAAAGAAAATTTGGAACGATTTTAATTGTTCGACTCTAGGTGAATATAGCGATCTTTACCTGAAGACTGACGTTTTGTTGTTAGCTGATGTTTTTGAAAAATTTAGGGAAGTATGTTTGAAAACGTACAAATTAGACCCAACATGGTACTTCACCGCACCAGGTCTTGCTTTCGACGCCATGTTGAAATACACTAAAATTAACCTTGAACTGATGAATGACTATGACATGATTTTGATGGTAGAGAAGGGAATTCGTGGTGGAATCAGTCAGTGCATGAAAAGGTATTCTGAGGCCAATAACAAGTATCTAGATAATTTTAATCCAGAGATTGAATCTCGATATATTGCTTATTTAGATGCTAACAACCTCTACGGCTGGGCAATGAGTAATTACCTGCCCCATAGTGGGTTTCGTTGGCTTGATCGGGAGGAAATTCAAAATTTTAACGTAACTTCTATTTCAGATGATCATTCGAAAGGTTACATTTTAGAAGTCGATTTAGAATATCCGAGTGATCTCCACCACGAACACAACGATCTACCGTTATGTCCTGAAAATAAAATTCCTCCAGGTGGTAAGCATACAAAATTGTTGACGACTCTAGACGACAAAACTAAGTATGTTATTCACTACGTTAACCTAAAACAGGCTCTTTCTCTTGGACTAAGACTCAAGAAAATTCACCGAGTCATTGAATTTAACCAATCTCCGTGGTTGAAATCATATATCGATTTAAACACTGAACGTAGGAAAATTGCAGAAAATGATTTTGAAAAGGATTTTTACAAATTAATGAATAATTCCGTTTTTGGTAAAACTATGGAGAACGTTCGGAAGAGGATAAATTTGGAATTGGTTTCCAATGAAAAACGATTGGATAAACTAATATCCAAATCAACATTCCTCGACCGAACGATCATTAATGAAAATTTAGTCATCGTTCACTTGAGAAAATCTAAAATTAAAATGGATAAACCGATTTATATAGGATTATCAGTTTTAGAATTAAGTAAAACATTGATGTATGACTTTCACTATCGGAGGATGAAGCCTAAATTCGGTGACGGGTTAAACCTATGTTACATGGACACTGACAGCTTCATTTATGAAGTAAGGACTGATGACTTTTACAAAGATATGTTGACTGACTTGGACTTTTACGACACATCCAACTTTCCAAAGGACCATCTTTGCTTCTCTGATAAAAATAAAAAGGTGATTGGAAAATTTAAAGACGAGTGTAACGGAAAGATAATGACTCATTTTGTAGGACTGCGGAGCAAATTGTACGCATTTAAAGTTAGAGATTCGAAGGAAAAGAAAAAAGCAAAAGGAATAACCAAAGCAGTTATCAATAAAGGTTTAAAATTTGAAGACTATGTAAATTGTTTAAGGGATAATTCCGTTGTATTTCGCAAAATGAATGTGATTAAAAGTAAAAAGCATGAACTTTATTCGATGGAAATGAATAAAGTTGCCTTGAGTGCTTCTGACGACAAACGTTATCTTTGTGACGACGGGGTCAACACCTTGTCCTGGGGAAACAGTAAAATTCCAAATTTAAAGAGAAACTGGGAAGAAGCCTTTGAAGGCAATCTTTGAATAAATATTTGAAGAGAGCCTATTTCGAAAAAATAACAGATAAATCTTTTATATATTGCGTAAGGTATTATTTATATCCAAATGTTTCAAACAAAAGTTATAGCTTGTACTGAGATGCAAATTTTAAGTTATAGACTTCTCCAATAAAATGATTTTTGTTAAAATTTTGTATGTATTTACCATCTATCAAATCTGTTTTAACTTTATTTAGATTGTTTAAATTCCGTTTATAATCGATATTATATCCAAAAATTATAATACGGGTAATAAAATATTCACTTTAACCTGATACGATATAATTATCTTCTTTTATCCGAATCTACTAAGAGGAGAGTCATATTCTATCCAACGTTGTCGTGGAAATGAAAGAATTCCCGTATCCCAATTGGATTTAATAAAGTACGTATTAAATCATCGCGAGATTTAAATAGAAAGTCTCCACTCGTTTCTTTTCCGCTGGGGAACTAAGAGGGAAAAAAATGCGAAGGTCTGCGATAGGTGGCGGGTGGGGGTAGAGGCACTCGCTCTCTGAAAGAATGCCACCTTGCAATTTGAAGACGCTATCTACATCCGGCCGCGTAATCGTCGTAACCAGATCGCGACATCATAACATCTCACCTTAGAGAATCTCGCTGTTGTTATATTAAGAAAGTCGAAATTGTGCATCTCTTCGTTATTCATTACGCTCGTGGATATCAACAGCATTCATATGTTAGCAATAAATAATATTAATAAACTACATCCATTTCGAAATGCGAGTTTTGTCTTCATGGGATATAATTTTGATTTTAAATTATTAGGTGAAATAATTATCGGTTTGATTTTCATTTCCTTTCAGTAATGGATTCGACTTTTTTCAAAATATCAATTACTAGAATAACTTTCCACAAACGCTAAATATTTTTAACCAAAAAAATATGCCAAATAAATTTGAATATACCGAAAAATAATAAAATTCAGTAATCTATAAAATAATTAATTTATCAAATCTCACTTATGATTATTTATATAATCAGAGAAATATTGTTTTTAAAATCGTATTTTTTGTCAAAATTTGTTTGGGAAAACATTTTTTCGATCATGTATTACGAAGAAATTTTCTAAAAAAAGCCGATGCATAATTTTTTTTTCAAAATATCTAGCACTAGAATAACTTTCCAAAAACGCTAAATATTTTTTAACCAAAAAAATATTTGCCAAATAAATTTGAGTATAACGAAAATTAATAAAATTCAGTAATCTATAAAATAATTAATTTATCAAATCTCACTTATGATTATTTATATAATCAGAGAAATATTGTTTTTAAAATCGTATTTTTTGTCAAAATTTGTTTGGGAAAACATTTTTTCGATCATGTATTACGAAGAAATTTTCTAAAAAAAGCCGATGCTTAATTTTTTTTTCAAAATATCTAACACTAGAATAACTTTCCAAAAACGCTAAATATTTTTTAACCAAAAAAATATTTGCCAAATAAATTTGAGTATAACGAAAATTAATAAAATTCAGTAATCTATAAAATAATTAATTTATCAAATCTCACTTATGATTATTTATATAATCAGAGAAATATTGTTTTTAAAATCGTATTTTTTGTCAAAATTTGTTTGGGAAAACATTTTTTCGATCATGTATTACGAAGAAATTTTCTAAAAAAAGCCGATGCATAATTTTTTTTTCAAAATATCTAACACTAGAATAACTTTCCAAAAACGCTAAATATTTTTTAACCAAAAAAATATTTGCCAAATAAATTTGAGTATAACGAAAATTAATAAAATTCAGTAATCTATAAAATAATTAATTTATCAAATCTCACTTATGATTATTTATATAATCAGAGAAATATTGTTTTTAAAATCGTATTTTTTGTCAAAATTTGTTTGGGAAAACATTTTTTCGATCATGTATTACGAAGAAATTTTCTAAAAATAGCCGATGCTTAATTTTTTTTTCAAAATATCTAGCACTAGAATAACTTTCCAAAAACGCTAAATATTTTTTAACCAAAAAAAAATATTTGCCAAATAAATTTGAGTATAACGAAAATTAATAAAATTCAGTAATCTATAAAATAATTAATTTATCAAATCTCACTTATGATTATTTATATAATCAGAGAAATATTGTTTTTAAAATCGTATTTTTTGTCAAAATTTGTTTGGGAAAACATTTTTTCGATCATGTATTACGAAGAAATTTTCTAAAAAAAGCCGATGCATAATTTTTTTTTCAAAATATCTAACACTAGAATAACTTTCCAAAAACGCTAAATATTTTTTAACCAAAAAAATATTTGCCAAATAAATTTGAGTATAACGAAAATTAATAAAATTCAGTAATCTATAAAATAATTAATTTATCAAATCTCACTTATGATTATTTATATAATCAGAGAAATATTGTTTTTAAAATCGTATTTTTTGTCAAAATTTGTTTGGGAAAACATTTTTTCGATCATGTATTACGAAGAAATTTTCTAAAAAAAGCCGATGCATAATTTTTTTTTCAAAATATCTAACACTAGAATAACTTTCCAAAAACGCTAAATATTTTTAAACCAAAAAAATATTTGCCAAATAAATTTGAGTATAACGAAAATTAATAAAATTCAGTAATCTATAAAATAATTAATTTATCAAATCTCACTTATGATTATTTATATAATCAGAGAAATATTGTTTTTAAAATCGTATTTTTTGTCAAAATTTGTTTGGGAAAACATTTTTTCGATCATGTATTACGAAGAAATTTTCTAAAAATAGCCGATGCTTAATTTTTTTTTCAAAATATCTAGCACTAGAATAACTTTCCAAAAACGCTAAATATTTTTTAACCAAAAAAAAATATTTGCCAAATAAATTTGAGTATAACGAAAATTAATAAAATTCAGTAATCTATAAAATAATTAATTTATCAAATCTCACTTATGATTATTTATATAATCAGAGAAATATTGTTTTTAAAATCGTATTTTTTGTCAAAATTTGTTTGGGAAAACATTTTTTCGATCATGTATTACGAAGAAATTTTCTAAAAAAAGCCGATGCTTAATTTTTTTTTCAAAATATCTAACACTAGAATAACTTTCCAAAAACGCTAAATATTTTTTAACCAAAAAAAAATATTTGCCAAATAAATTTGAGTATAACGAAAATTAATAAAATTCAGTAATCTATAAAATAATTAATTTATCAAATCTCACTTATGATTATTTATATAATCAGAGAAATATTGTTTTTAAAATCGTATTTTTTGTCAAAATTTGTTTGGGAAAACATTTTTTCGATCATGTATTACGAAGAAATTTTCTAAAAAAAGCCGATGCATAATTTTTTTTTCAAAATATCTAACACTAGAATAACTTTCCAAAAACGCTAAATATTTTTTAACCAAAAAAATATTTGCCAAATAAATTTGAGTATAACGAAAATTAATAAAATTCAGTAATCTATAAAATAATTAATTTATCAAATCTCACTTATGATTATTTATATAATCAGAGAAATATTGTTTTTAAAATCGTATTTTTTGTCAAAATTTGTTTGGGAAAACATTTTTTCGATCATGTATTACGAAGAAATTTTCTAAAAAAAGCCGATGCTTAATTTTTTTTCAAAATATCTAACACTAGAATAACTTTCCAAAAACGCTAAATATTTTTTAACCAAAAAAATATTTGCCAAATAAATTTGAGTATAACGAAAATTAATAAAATTCAGTAATCTATAAAATAATTAATTTATCAAATCTCACTTATGATTATTTATATAATCAGAGAAATATTGTTTTTAAAATCGTATTTTTTGTCAAAATTTGTTTGGGAAAACATTTTTTCGATCATGTATTACGAAGAAATTTTCTAAAAAAAGCCGATGCTTAATTTTTTTTTCAAAATATCTAACACTAGAATAACTTTCCAAAAACGCTAAATATTTTTTAACCAAAAAAATATTTGCCAAATAAATTTGAGTATAACGAAAATTAATAAAATTCAGTAATCTATAAAATAATTAATTTATCAAATCTCACTTATGATTATTTATATAATCAGAGAAATATTGTTTTTAAAATCGTATTTTTTGTCAAAATTTGTTTGGGAAAACATTTTTTCGATCATGTATTACGAAGAAATTTTCTAAAAAAAGCCGATGCATAATTTTTTTTTCAAAATATCTAACACTAGAATAACTTTCCAAAAACGCTAAATATTTTTTAACCAAAAAAATATTTGCCAAATAAATTTGAGTATAACGAAAATTAATAAAATTCAGTAATCTATAAAATAATTAATTTATCAAATCTCACTTATGATTATTTATATAATCAGAGAAATATTGTTTTTAAAATCGTATTTTTTGTCAAAATTTGTTTGGGAAAACATTTTTTCGATCATGTATTACGAAGAAATTTTCTAAAAAAAGCCGATGCATAATTTTTTTTTCAAAATATCTAACACTAGAATAACTTTCCAAAAACGCTAAATATTTTTTAACCAAAAAAATATTTGCCAAATAAATTTGAGTATAACGAAAATTAATAAAATTCAGTAATCTATAAAATAATTAATTTATCAAATCTCACTTATGATTATTTATATAATCAGAGAAATATTGTTTTTAAAATCGTATTTTTTGTCAAAATTTGTTTGGGAAAACATTTTTTCGATCATGTATTACGAAGAAATTTTCTAAAAATAGCCGATGCTTAATTTTTTTTTCAAAATATCTAACACTAGAATAACTTTCCAAAAACGCTAAATATTTTTTAACCAAAAAAAAATATTTGCCAAATAAATTTGAGTATAACGAAAATTAATAAAATTCAGTAATCTATAAAATAATTAATTTATCAAATCTCACTTATGATTATTTATATAATCAGAGAAATATTGTTTTTAAAATCGTATTTTTTGTCAAAATTTGTTTGGCAAAACATTTTTTCGATCATGTATTACGAAGAAATTTTCTAAAAAAAGCCGATGCATAATTTTTTTTTCAAAATATCTAACACTATAATAACTTTCCAAAAACGCTAAATATTTTTTAACCAAAAAAATATTTGCCAAATAAATTTGAGTATAACGAAAATTAATAAAATTCAGTAATCTATAAAATAATTAATTTATCAAATCTCACTTATGATTATTTATATAATCAGAGAAATATTGTTTTTAAAATCGTATTTTTTGTCAAAATTTGTTTGGGAAAACATTTTTTCGATCATGTATTACGAAGAAATTTTCTAAAAATAGCCGATGCTTAATTTTTTTTTCAAAATATCTAACACTAGAATAACTTTCCAAAAACGCTAAATATTTTTTAACCAAAAAAAAATATTTGCCAAATAAATTTGAGTATAACGAAAATTAATAAAATTCAGTAATCTATAAAATAATTAATTTATCAAATCTCACTTATGATTATTTATATAATCAGAGAAATATTGTTTTTAAAATCGTATTTTTTGTCAAAATTTGTTTGGGAAAACATTTTTTCGATCATGTATTACGAAGAAATTTTCTAAAAAAAGCCGATGCATAATTTTTTTTTCAAAATATCTAACACTAGAATAACTTCCTAAAAACGCTAAATATTTTTTAACCAAAAAAATATTTGCCAAATAAATTTGAGTATAACGAAAATTAATAAAATTCAGTAATCTATAAAATAATTAATTTATCAAATCTCACTTATGATTATTTATATAATCAGAGAAATATTGTTTTTAAAATCGTATTTTTTGTCAAAATTTGTTTGGGAAAACATTTTTTCGATCATGTATTACGAAGAAATTTTCTAAAAAAAGCCGATGCATAATTTTTTTTTCAAAATATCTAACACTAGAATAACTTTCCAAAAACGCTAAATATTTTTTAACCAAAAAAATATTTGCCAAATATATTTGAGTATAACGAAAATTAATAAAATTCAGTAATCTATAAAATAATTAATTTATCAAATCTCACTTATGATTATTTATATAATCAGAGAAATATTGTTTTTAAAATCGTATTTTTTGTCAAAATTTGTTTGGGAAAACATTTTTTCGATCATGTATTACGAAGAAATTTTCTAAAAAAAGCCGATGCATAATTTTTTTTTCAAAATATCTAACACTAGAATAACTTTCCAAAAACGCTAAATATTTTTTAACCAAAAAAATATTTGCCAAATAAATTTGAGTATAACGAAAATTAATAAAATTCAGTAATCTATAAAATAATTAATTTATCAAATCTCACTTATGATTATTTATATAATCAGAGAAATATTGTTTTTAAAATCGTATTTTTTGTCAAAATTTGTTTGGGAAAACATTTTTTCGATCATGTATTACGAAGAAATTTTCTAAAAAAAGCCGATGCATAATTTTTTTTTCAAAATATCTAACACTAGAATAACTTTCCAAAAACGCTAAATATTTTTTAACCAAAAAAATATTTGCCAAATAAATTTGAGTATAACGAAAATTAATAAAATTCAGTAATCTATAAAATAATTAATTTATCAAATCTCACTTATGATTATTTATATAATCAGAGAAATATTGTTTTTAAAATCGTATTTTTTGTCAAAATTTGTTTGGGAAAACATTTTTTCGATCATGTATTACGAAGAAATTTTCTAAAAAAAGCCGATGCATAATTTTTTTTTTCAAAATATCTAACACTAGAATAACTTTCCAAAAACGCTAAATATTTTTTAACCAAAAAAATATTTGCCAAATAAATTTGAGTATAACGAAAATTAATAAAATTCAGTAATCTATAAAATAATTAATTTATCAAATCTCACATATGATTATTTATATAATCAGAGAAATATTGTTTTTAAAATCGTATTTTTTGTCAAAATTTGTTTGGGAAAACATTTTTTCGATCATGTATTACGAAGAAATTTTCTAAAAAAAGCCGATGCATAATTTTTTTTTCAAAATATCTAACACTAGAATAACTTTCCAAAAACGCTAAATATTTTTTAACCAAAAAAATATTTGCCAAATAAATTTGAGTATAACGAAAATTAATAAAATTCAGTAATCTATAAAATAATTAATTTATCAAATCTCACTTATGATTATTTATATAATCAGAGAAATATTGTTTTTAAAATCGTATTTTTTGTCAAAATTTGTTTGGGAAAACATTTTTTCGATCATGTATTACGAAGAAATTTTCTAAAAAAAGCCGATGCTTAATTTTTTTTTCAAAATATCTAACACTAGAATAACTTTCCAAAAACGCTAAATATTTTTTAACCAAAAAAAAATATTTGCCAAATAAATTTGAGTATAACGAAAATTAATAAAATTCAGTAATCTATAAAATAATTAATTTATCAAATCTCACTTATGATTATTTATATAATCAGAGAAATATTGTTTTTAAAATCGTATTTTTTGTCAAAATTTGTTTGGGAAAACATTTTTTCGATCATGTATTACGAAGAAATTTTCTAAAAAAAGGCGATGCTTAATTTTTTTTTCAAAATATCTAATACTAGAATAACTTTCCAAAAACGCTAAATATTTTTTAACCAAAAAAAATATTTGCCAAATAAATTTGAGTATAACGAAAATTAATAAAATTCAGTAATCTATAAAATAATTAATTTATCAAATCTCACTTATGATTATTTATATAATCAGAGAAATATTGTTTTTAAAATCGTATTTTTTGTCAAAATTTGTTTGGGAAAACATTTTTTCGATCATGTATTACGAAGAAATTTTCTAAAAAAAGGCGATGCTTAATTTTTTTTTCAAAATATCTAATACTAGAATAACTTTCCAAAAACGCTAAATATTTTTTAACCAAAAAAAATATTTGCCAAATAAATTTGAGTATAACGAAAATTAATAAAATTCAGTAATCTATAAAATAATTAATTTATCAAATCTCACTTATGATTATTTATATAATCAGAGAAATATTGTTTTTAAAATCGTATTTTTTGTCAAAATTTGTTTGGGAAAACATTTTTTCGATCATGTATTACGAAGAAATTTTCTAAAAAAAGGCGATGCTTAATTTTTTTTTCAAAATATCTAATACTAGAATGACTTTCCAAAAACGCTAAATATTTTTTAACCAAAAAAAATATTTGCCAAATAAATTTGAGTATAACGAAAATTAATAAAATTCAGTAATCTATAAAATAATTAATTTATCAAATCTCACTTATGATTATTTATATAATCAGAGAAATATTGTTTTTAAAATCGTATTTTTTGTCAAAATTTGTTTGGGAAAACATTTTTTCGATCATGTATTACGAAGAAATTTTCTAAAAAAAGCCGATGCTTAATTTTTTTTTCAAAATATCTAATACTAGAATGACTTTCCAAAAACGCTAAATATTTTTTAACCAAAAAAATATTTGCCAAATAAATTTGAGTATAACGAAAATTAATAAAATTCAGTAATCTATAAAATAATTAATTTATCAAATCTCACTTATGATTATTTATATAATCAGAGAAATATTGTTTTTAAAATCGTATTTTTTGTCAAAATTTGTTTGGGAAAACATTTTTTCGATCATGTATTACGAAGAAATTTTCTAAAAAAAGCCGATGCATAATTTTTTTTTCAAAATATCTAACACTAGAATAACTTTCCAAAAACGCTAAATATTTTTTAACCAAAAAAATATTTGCCAAATAAATTTGAGTATAACGAAAATTAATAAAATTCAGTAATCTATAAAATAATTAATTTATCAAATCTCACTTATGATTATTTATATAATCAGAGAAATATTGTTTTTAAAATCGTATTTTTTGTCAAAATTTGTTTGGGAAAACATTTTTTCGATCATGTATTACGAAGAAATTTTCTAAAAAAAGCCGATGCATAATTTTTTTTTCAAAATATCTAACACTAGAATAACTTTCCAAAAACGCTAAATATTTTTTAACCAAAAAAATATTTGCCAAATAAATTTGAGTATAACGAAAATTAATAAAATTCAGTAATCTATAAAATAATTAATTTATCAAATCTCACTTATGATTATTTATATAATCAGAGAAATATTGTTTTTAAAATCGTATTTTTTGTCAAAATTTGTTTGGGAAAACATTTTTTCGATCATGTATTACGAAGAAATTTTCTAAAAAAAGCCGATGCATAATTTTTTTTTCAAAATATCTAACACTAGAATAACTTTCCAAAAACGCTAAATATTTTTTAACCAAAAAAATATTTGCCAAATAAATTTGAGTATAACGAAAATTAATAAAATTCAGTAATCTATAAAATAATTAATTTATCAAATCTCACATATGATTATTTATATAATCAGAGAAATATTGTTTTTAAAATCGTATTTTTTGTCAAAATTTGTTTGGGAAAACATTTTTTCGATCATGTATTACGAAGAAATTTTCTAAAAAAAGCCGATGCATAATTTTTTTTTCAAAATATCTAACACTAGAATAACTTTCCAAAAACGCTAAATATTTTTTAACCAAAAAAATATTTGCCAAATAAATTTGAGTATAACGAAAATTAATAAAATTCAGTAATCTATAAAATAATTAATTTATCAAATCTCACTTATGATTATTTATATAATCAGAGAAATATTGTTTTTAAAATCGTATTTTTTGTCAAAATTTGTTTGGGAAAACATTTTTTCGATCATGTATTACGAAGAAATTTTCTAAAAAAAGCCGATGCTTAATTTTTTTTTCAAAATATCTAACACTAGAATAACTTTCCAAAAACGCTAAATATTTTTTAACCAAAAAAAAATATTTGCCAAATAAATTTGAGTATAACGAAAATTAATAAAATTCAGTAATCTATAAAATAATTAATTTATCAAATCTCACTTATGATTATTTATATAATCAGAGAAATATTGTTTTTAAAATCGTATTTTTTGTCAAAATTTGTTTGGGAAAACATTTTTTCGATCATGTATTACGAAGAAATTTTCTAAAAAAAGGCGATGCTTAATTTTTTTTTCAAAATATCTAATACTAGAATAACTTTAGAAAAACGCTAAATATTTTTTAACCAAAAAAAATATTTGCCAAATAAATTTGAGTATAACGAAAATTAATAAAATTCAGTAATCTATAAAATAATTAATTTATCAAATCTCACTTATGATTATTTATATAATCAGAGAAATATTGTTTTTAAAATCGTATTTTTTGTCAAAATTTGTTTGGGAAAACATTTTTTCGATCATGTATTACGAAGAAATTTTCTAAAAAAAGCCGATGCATAATTTTTTTTTCAAAATATCTAACACTAGAATAACTTTCCAAAAACGCTAAATATTTTTTAACCAAAAAAATATTTGCCAAATAAATTTGAGTATAACGAAAATTAATAAAATTCAGTAATCTATAAAATAATTAATTTATCAAATCTCACTTATGATTATTTATACAATCAGAGAAATATTGTTTTTAAAATCGTATTTTTTGTCAAAATTTGTTTGGGAAAACATTTTTTCGATCATGTATTACGAAGAAATTTTCTAAAAAAAGGCGATGCTTAATTTTTTTTTCAAAATATCTAATACTAGAATAACTTTCCAAAAACGCTAAATATTTTTTAACCAAAAAAAATATTTGCCAAATAAATTTGAGTATAACGAAAATTAATAAAATTCAGTAATCTATAAAATAATTAATTTATCAAATCTCACTTATGATTATTTATATAATCAGAGAAATATTGTTTTTAAAATCGTATTTTTTGTCAAAATTTGTTTGGGAAAACATTTTTTCGATCATGTATTACGAAGAAATTTTCTAAAAAAAGCCGATGCTTAATTTTTTTTTCAAAATATCTAATACTAGAATGACTTTCCAAAAACGCTAAATATTTTTTAACCAAAAAAATATTTGCCAAATAAATTTGAGTATAACGAAAATTAATAAAATTCAGTAATCTATAAAATAATTAATTTATCAAATCTCACTTATGATTATTTATATAATCAGAGAAATATTGTTTTTAAAATCGTATTTTTTGTCAAAATTTGTTTGGGAAAACATTTTTTCGATCATGTATTACGAAGAAATTTTCTAAAAAAAGCCGATGCATAATTTTTTTTTCAAAATATCTAACACTAGAATAACTTTCCAAAAACGCTAAATATTTTTTAACCAAAAAAATATTTGCCAAATAAATTTGAGTATAACGAAAATTAATAAAATTCAGTAATCTATAAAATAATTAATTTATCAAATCTCACTTATGATTATTTATATAATCAGAGAAATATTGTTTTTAAAATCGTATTTTTTGTCAAAATTTGTTTGGGAAAACATTTTTTCGATCATGTATTACGAAGAAATTTTCTAAAAAAAGCCGATGCATAATTTTTTTTTCAAAATATCTAACACTAGAATAACTTTCCAAAAACGCTAAATATTTTTTAACCAAAAAAATATTTGCCAAATAAATTTGAGTATAACGAAAATTAATAAAATTCAGTAATCTATAAAATAATTAATTTATCAAATCTCACTTATGATTATTTATATAATCAGAGAAATATTGTTTTTAAAATCGTATTTTTTGTCAAAATTTGTTTGGGAAAACATTTTTTCGATCATGTATTACGAAGAAATTTTCTAAAAAAAGCCGATGCATAATTTTTTTTTTCAAAATATCTAACACTAGAATAACTTTCCAAAAACGCTAAATATTTTTTAACCAAAAAAAAATATTTGCCAAAAAAATTTGAGTATAACGAATATTAATAAAATTCAGTAATCTATAAAATAATTAATTTATCAAATCTCACTTATGATTATTTATATAATCAGAGAAATATTGTTTTTAAAATCGTATTTTTTGTCAAAATTTGTTTGGGAAATCATTTTTTCGATCATGTATTACGAAGAAATTTTCTAAAAAAAGCCGATGCATAATTTTTTTTTCAAAATATCTAACACTAGAATAACTTTCCAAAAACGCTAAATATTTTTTAACCAAAAAAATATTTGCCAAATAAATTTGAGTATAACGAAAATTAATAAAATTCAGTAATCTATAAAATAATTAATTTATCAAATCTCACTTATGATTATTTATATAATCAGAGAAATATTGTTTTTAAAATCGTATTTTTTGTCAAAATTTGTTTTGGAAAACATTTTTTCGATCATGTATTACGAAGAAATTTTCTAAAAATAGCCGATGCTTAATTTTTTTTTCAAAATATCTAACACTAGAATAACTTTCCAAAAACGCTAAATATTTTTTAACCAAAAAAAAATATTTGCCAAATAAATTTGAGTATAACGAAAATTAATAAAATTCAGTAATCTATAAAATAATTAATTTATCAAATCTCACTTATGATTATTTATATAATCAGATAAATATTGTTTTTAAAATCGTATTTTTTGTCAAAATTTGTTTGGGAAAACATTTTTTCGATCATGTATTACGAAGAAATTTTCTAAAAAAAGCCGATGCATAATTTTTTTTTCAAAATATCTAACACTAGAATAACTTTCCAAAAACGCTAAATATTTTTTAACCAAAAAAATATTTGCCAAATAAATTTGAGTATAACGAAAATTAATAAAATTCAGTAATCTATAAAATAATTAATTTATCAAATCTCACTTATGATTATTTATATAATCAGAGAAATATTGTTTTTAAAATCGTATTTTTTGTCAAAATTTGTTTGGGAAAACATTTTTTCGATCATGTATTACGAAGAAATTTTCTAAAAAAAGCCGATGCATAATTTTTTTTTCAAAATATCTAACACTAGAATAACTTTCCAAAAACGCTAAATATTTTTTAACCAAAAAAATATTTGCCAAATAAATTTGAGTATAACGAAAATTAATAAAATTCAGTAATCTATAAAATAATTAATTTATCAAATCTCACTTATGATTATTTATATAATCAGAGAAATATTGTTTTTAAAATCGTATTTTTTGTCAAAATTTGTTTGGGAAAACATTTTTTCGATCATGTATTACGAAGAAATTTTCTAAAAAAAGCCGATGCATAATTTTTTTTTCAAAATATCTAACACTAGAATAACTTTCCAAAAACGCTAAATATTTTTTAACCAAAAAAATATTTGCCAAATAAATTTGAGTATAACGAAAATTAATAAAATTCAGTAATCTATAAAATAATTAATTTATCAAATCTCACTTATGATTATTTATATAATCAGAGAAATATTGTTTTTAAAATCGTATTTTTTGTCAAAATTTGTTTGGGAAAACATTTTTTCGATCATGTATTACGAAGAAATTTTCTAAAAATAGCCGATGCTTAATTTTTTTTTCAAAATATCTAACACTAGAATAACTTTCCAAAAACGCTAAATATTTTTTAACCAAAAAAAAATATTTGCCAAATAAATTTGAGTATAACGAAAATTAATAAAATTCAGTAATCTATAAAATAATTAATTTATCAAATCTCACTTATGATTATTTATATAATCAGAGAAATATTGTTTTTAAAATCGTATTTTTTGTCAAAATTTGTTTGGGAAAACATTTTTTCGATCATGTATTACGAAGAAATTTTCTAAAATAGCCGATGCTTAATTTTTTTTCAAAATATCTAACACTAGAATAACTTTCCAAAAACGCTAAATATTTTTTAACCAAAAAAAAATATTTGCCAAATAAATTTGAGTATAACGAAAATTAATAAAATTCAGTAATCTATAAAATAATTAATTTATCAAATCTCACTTATGATTATTTATATAATCAGAGAAATATTGTTTTTAAAATCGTATTTTTTGTCAAAATTTGTTTGGGAAAACATTTTTTCGATCATGTATTACGAAGAAATTTTCTAAAAAAAGCCGATGCTTAATTTTTTTTTCAAAATATCTAACACTAGAATAACTTTCCAAAAACGCTAAATATTTTTTAACCAAAAAAAAATATTTGCCAAATAAATTTGAGTATAACGAAAATTAATAAAATTCAGTAATCTATAAAATAATTAATTTATCAAATCTCACTTATGATTATTTATATAATCAGAGAAATATTGTTTTTAAAATCGTATTTTTTGTCAAAATTTGTTTGGGAAAACATTTTTTCGATCATGTATTACGAAGAAATTTTCTAAAAAAAGGCGATGCTTAATTTTTTTTTCAAAATATCTAATACTAGAATAACTTTCCAAAAACGCTAAATATTTTTTAACCAAAAAAAATATTTGCCAAATAAATTTGAGTATAACGAAAATTAATAAAATTCAGTAATCTATAAAATAATTAATTTATCAAATCTCACTTATGATTATTTATATAATCAGAGAAATATTGTTTTTAAAATCGTATTTTTTGTCAAAATTTGTTTGGGAAAACATTTTTTCGATCATGTATTACGAAGAAATTTTCTAAAAAAAGCCGATGCTTAATTTTTTTTTCAAAATACCTAATACTAGAATAACTTTCCAAAAACGCTAAATATTTTTTAACCAAAAAAAATATTTGCCAAATAAATTTGAGTATAACGAAAATTAATAAAATTCAGTAATCTATAAAATAATTAATTTATCAAATCTCACTTATGATTATTTATATAATCAGAGAAATATTGTTTTTAAAATCGTATTTTTTGTCAAAATTTGTTTGGGAAAACATTTTTTCGATCATGTATTACGAAGAAATTTTCTAAAAAAAGCCGATGCTTAATTTTTTTTTCAAAATACCTAATACTAGAATAACTTTCCAAAAACGCTAAATATTTTTTAACCAAAAAAAATATTTGCCAAATAAATTTGAGTATAACGAAAATTAATAAAATTCAGTAATCTATAAAATAATTAATTTATCAAATCTCACTTATGATTATTTATATAATCAGAGAAATATTGTTTTTAAAATCGTATTTTTTGTCAAAATTTGTTTGGGAAAACATTTTTTCGATCATGTATTACGAAGAAATTTTCTAAAAAAAGGCGATGCTTAATTTTTTTTTAAAAATATCTAATACTAGAATAACTTTCCAAAAACGCTAAATATTTTTTTACCAAAAAAAATATTTGCCAAATAAATTTGAGTATAACGAAAATTAATAAAATTCAGTAATCTATAAAATAATTAATTTATCAAATCTCACTTATGATTATTTATATAATCAGAGAAATATTGTTTTTAAAATCGTATTTTTTGTCAAAATTTGTTTGGGAAAACATTTTTTCGATCATGTATTACGAAGAAATTTTCTAAAAAAAGGCGATGCTTAATTTTTTTTTCAAAATACCTAATACTAGAATAACTTTCCAAAAACGCTAAATATTTTTTAACCAAAAAAAATATTTGCCAAATAAATTTGAGTATAACGAAAATTAATAAAATTCAGTAATCTATAAAATAATTAATTTATCAAATCTCACTTATGATTATTTATATAATCAGAGAAATATTGTTTTTAAAATCGTATTTTTTGTCAAAATTTGTTTGGGAAAACATTTTTTCGATCATGTATTACGAAGAAATTTTCTAAAAAAAGGCGATGCTTAATTTTTTTTTCAAAATATCTAATACTAGAATAACTTTCCAAAAACGCTAAATATTTTTTAACCAAAAAAAATATTTGCCAAATAAATTTGAGTATAACGAAAATTAATAAAATTCAGTAATCTATAAAATAATTAATTTATCAAATCTCACTTATGATTATTTATATAATCAGAGAAATATTGTTTTTAAAATCGTATTTTTTGTCAAAATTTGTTTGGGAAAACATTTTTTCGATCATGTATTACGAAGAAATTTTCTAAAAAAAGGCGATGCTTAATTTTTTTTTCAAAATACCTAATACTAGAATAACTTTCCAAAAACGCTAAATATTTTTTAACCAAAAAAAATATTTGCCAAATAAATTTGAGTATAACGAAAATTAATAAAATTCAGTAATCTATAAAATAATTAATTTATCAAATCTCACTTATGATTATTTATATAATCAGAGAAATATTGTTTTTAAAATCGTATTTTTTGTCAAAATTTGTTTGGGAAAACATTTTTTCGATCATGTATTACGAAGAAATTTTCTAAAAAAAGGCGATGCTTAATTTTTTTTTCAAAATATCTAATACTAGAATAACTTTCCAAAAACGCTAAATATTTTTTAACCAAAAAAAATATTTGCCAAATAAATTTGAGTATAACGAAAATTAATAAAATTCAGTAATCTATAAAATAATTAATTTATCAAATCTCACTTATGATTATTTATATAATCAGAGAAATATTGTTTTTAAAATCGTATTTTTTGTCAAAATTTGTTTGGGAAAACATTTTTTCGATCATGTATTACGAAGAAATTTTCTAAAAAAAGCCGATGCTTAATTTTTTTTTCAAAATACCTAATACTAGAATAACTTTCCAAAAACGCTAAATATTTTTTAACCAAAAAAAATATTTGCCAAATAAATTTGAGTATAACGAAAATTAATAAAATTCAGTAATCTATAAAATAATTAATTTATCAAATCTCACTTATGATTATTTATATAATCAGAGAAATATTGTTTTTAAAATCGTATTTTTTGTCAAAATTTGTTTGGGAAAACATTTTTTCGATAATGTATTACGAAGAAATTTTCTAAAAAAAGCCGATGCATAATTTTTTTTTTCAAAGTATCTATTACTAGAATAACTTTCCACAAACGCTAAATATTTTTTAACAAAAAAAAATATTTGCCAAATAAATTTGAGTATAACGAAAATTAATAAAATTCAGTAATCTATAAAATAATTAATTTATCAAATCTCACTTATGATTATTTATATAATCAGAGAAATATTGTTTTGAAAATGGTATTTTTTGGCAAAATTTGTTTGGGGAAACATTTTTTCGATAATGTATTACGAAGAAATTTTCTAAAAAAAGCCGATGCATAATTTTTTTTTTCAAAGTATCTATTACTAGAATAACTTTCCACAAACGCTAAATATTTTTTAACAAAAAAAAATATTTGCCAAATAAATTTGAGTATAACGAAAATTAATAAAATTCAGTAATCTATAAAATAATTAATTTATCAAATCTCACTTATGATTATTTATATAATCAGAGAAATATTGTTTTTAAAATCGTATTTTTTGTCAAAATTTGTTTGGGAAAACATTTTTTCGATCATGTATTACGAAGAAATTTTCTAAAAAAGGCGATGCTTAATTTTTTTTTCAAAATACCTAATACTAGAATAACTTTCCAAAAACGCTAAATATTTTTTAACCAAAAAAAATATTTGCCAAATAAATTTGAGTATAACGAAAATTAATAAAATTCAGTAATCTATAAAATAATTAATTTATCAAATCTCACTTATGATTATTTATATAATCAGAGAAATATTGTTTTTAAAATCGTATTTTTTGTCAAAATTTGTTTGGGAAAACATTTTTTCGATCATGTATTACGAAGAAATTTTCTAAAAAAAGGCGATGCTTAATTTTTTTTTCAAAATACCTAATACTAGAATAACTTTCCAAAAACGCTAAATATTTTTTAACCAAAAAAAATATTTGCCAAATAAATTTGAGTATAACGAAAATTAATAAAATTCAGTAATCTATAAAATAATTAATTTATCAAATCTCACTTATGATTATTTATATAATCAGAGAAATATTGTTTTTAAAATCGTATTTTTTGTCAAAATTTGTTTGGGAAAACATTTTTTCGATCATGTATTACGAAGAAATTTTCTAAAAAAAGGCGATGCTTAATTTTTTTTTCAAAATATCTAATACTAGAATAACTTTCCAAAAACGCTAAATATTTTTTAACCAAAAAAAATATTTGCCAAATAAATTTGAGTATAACGAAAATTAATAAAATTCAGTAATCTATAAAATAATTAATTTATCAAATCTCACTTATGATTATTTATATAATCAGAGAAATATTGTTTTTAAAATCGTATTTTTTGTCAAAATTTGTTTGGGAAAACATTTTTTCGATCATGTATTACGAAGAAATTTTCTAAAAAAAGCCGATGCTTAATTTTTTTTTCAAAATACCTAAATACTAGAATAACTTTCCAAAAACGCTAAATATTTTTTAACCAAAAAAAATATTTGCCAAATAAATTTGAGTGTAACGAAAATTAATAAAATTCAGTAATCTATAAAATAATTAATTTATCAAATCTCACTTATGATTATTTATATAATCAGAGAAATATTGTTTTTAAAATCGTATTTTTTGTCAAAATTTGTTTGGGAAAACATTTTTTCGATCATGTATTACGAAGAAATTTTCTAAAAAAAGGCGATGCTTAATTTTTTTTTCAAAATACCTAATACTAGAATAACTTTCCAAAAACGCTAAATATTTTTTAACCAAAAAAAATATTTGCCAAATAAATTTGAGTATAACGAAAATTAATAAAATTCAGTAATCTATAAAATAATTAATTTATCAAATCTCACTTATGATTATTTATATAATCAGAGAAATATTGTTTTTAAAATCGTATTTTTTGTCAAAATTTGTTTGGGAAAACATTTTTTCGATCATGTATTACGAAGAAATTTTCTAAAAAAAGCCGATGCTTAATTTTTTTTTCAAAATACCTAATACTAGAATGACTTTCCAAAAACGCTAAATATTTTTTAACCAAAAAAAAATATTTGCCAAATAAATTTGAGTATAACGAAAATTAATAAAATTCAGTAATCTATAAAATAATTAATTTATCAAATCTCACTTATGATTATTTATATAATCAGAGAAATATTGTTAATAAATCGTATTTTTTGTCAAAATTTGTTTGGGAAAACATTTTTTCGATCATGTATTACGAAGAAATTTTCTAAAAAAAGCCGATGCATAATTTTTTTTTCAAAATATCTAACACTAGAATAACTTTCCAAAAACGCTAAATATTTTTTAACCAAAAAAAATATTTGCCAAATAAATTTGAGTATAACGAAAATTAATAAAATTCAGTAATCTATAAAATAATTAATTTATCAAATCTCACTTATGATTATTTATATAATCAGAGAAATATTGTTTTTAAAATCGTATTTTTTGTCAAAATTTGTTTGGAGAACATTTTTTCGATAATGTATTACGAAGAAATTTTCTAAAAAAAGCCGATGCATAATTTTTTTTTTTCAAAGTATCTATTACTAGAATAACTTTCCACAAACGCTAAATATTTTTTAACAAAAAAAAATATTTGCCAAATAAATTTGAGTATAACGAAAATTAATAAAATTCAGTAATCTATAAAATAATTAATTTATCAAATCTCACTTATGATTATTTATATAATCAGAGAAATATTGTTTGGAAAATGGTATTTTTTGGCAAAATTTGTTTGGGGAAACATTTTTTCGATAATGTATTACGAAGAAATTTTCTAAAAAAAGCCGATGCATAATTTTTTTTTTCAAAGTATCTATTACTAGAATAACTTTCCACAAACGCTAAATATTTTTTAACAAAAAAAAATATTTGCCAAATAAATTTGAGTATAACGAAAATTAATAAAATTCAGTAATCTATAAAATAATTAATTTATCAAATCTCACTTATGATTATTTATATAATCAGAGAAATATTGTTTTTAAAATCGTATTTTTTGTCAAAATTTGTTTGGGAAAACATTTTTTCGATCATGTATTACGAAGAAATTTTCTAAAAAAGGCGATGCTTAATTTTTTTTTCAAAATACCTAATACTAGAATAACTTTCCAAAAACGCTAAATATTTTTAACCAAAAAAAATATTTGCCAAATAAATTTGAGTATAACGAAAATTAATAAAATTCAGTAATCTATAAAATAATTAATTTATCAAATCTCACTTATGATTATTTATATAATCAGAGAAATATTGTTTTTAAAATCGTATTTTTTGTCAAAATTTGTTTGGGAAAACCTTTTTTCGATCATGTATTACGAAGAAATTTTCTAAAAAAAGCCGATGCATAATTTTTTTTTCAAAATATCTAACACTAGAATAACTTTCCAAAAACGCTAAATATTTTTTAACAAAAAAAAATATTTGCCAAATAAATTTGAGTATAACGAAAATTAATAAAATTCAGTAATCTATAAAATAATTAATTTATCAAATCTCACTTATGATTATTTATATAATCAGAGAAATATTGTTTTTAAAATCGTATTTTTTGTCAAAATTTGTTTGGAGAACATTTTTTCGATAATGTATTACGAAGAAATTTTCTAAAAAAAGCCGATGCATAATTTTTTTTTCAAAATACCTAAATACTAGAATAACTTTCCAAAAACGCTAAATATTTTTTAACCAAAAAAAATATTTGCCAAATAAATTTGAGTGTAACGAAAATTAATAAAATTCAGTAATCTATAAAATAATTAATTTATCAAATCTCACTTATGATTATTTATATAATCAGAGAAATATTGTTTTTAAAATAGTATTTTTTGTCAAAATTTGTTTGGGAAAACATTTTTTCGATCATGTATTACGAAGAAATTTTCTAAAAAAAGGCGATGCTTAATTTTTTTTTCAAAATATCTAATACTAGAATAACTTTCCAAAAACGCTAAATATTTTTTAACCAAAAAAAATATTTGCCAAATAAATTTGAGTATAACGAACATTAATAAAATTCAGTAATCTATAAAATAATTAATTTATCAAATCTCACTTATGATTATTTATATAATCAGAGAAATATTGTTTTTAAAATCGTATTTTTTGTCAAAATTTGTTTGGGAAAACATTTTTTCGATCATGTATTACGAAGAAATTTTCTAAAAAAAGGCGATGCTTAATTTTTTTTTCAAAATACCTAATACTAGAATAACTTTCCAAAAACGCTTAATATTTTTTAACCAAAAAAATATTTGCCAAATAAATTTGAGTATAACGAAAATTAATAAAATTCAGTAATCTATAAAATAATTAATTTATCAAATCTCACTTATGATTATTTATATAATCAGAGAAATATTGTTTTTAAAATCGTATTTTTTGTCAAAATTTGTTTGGGAAAACATTTTTTCGATCATGTATTACGAAGAAATTTTCTAAAAAAAGCCGTTGCTTAATTTTTTTTTCAAAATATCTAATACTAGAATGACTTTCCAAAAACGCTAAATATTTTTTA
Source organism: Tanypteryx hageni (assembly GCA_028673005.1). NCBI lineage: Eukaryota > Metazoa > Arthropoda > Insecta > Odonata > Petaluridae > Tanypteryx > Tanypteryx hageni. The sequence continues at coordinate 7,573,817 of CM054113.1, read as the reverse complement.
ACCAAAAAAAAATATTTGCCAAATAAATTTGAGTATAACGAAAATTAATAAAATTCAGTAATCTATAAAATAATTAATTTATCAAATCTCACTTATGATTATTTATATAATCAGAGAAATATTGTTTTTAAAATCGTATTTTTTGTCAAAATTTGTTTGGGAAAACATTTTTTCGATCATGTATTACGAAGAAATTTTCTAAAAAAAGCCGATGCTTAATTTTTTTTTCAAAATACCTAATACTAGAATAACTTTCCAAAAACGCTAAATATTTTTTAACCAAAAAAAATATTTGCCAAATAAATTTGAGTATAACGAAAATTAATAAAATTCAGTAATCTATAAAATAATTAATTTATCAAATCTCACTTATGATTATTTATATAATCAGAGAAATATTGTTTTTAAAATCGTATTTTTTGTCAAAATTTGTTTGGGAAAACATTTTTTCGATCATGTATTACGAAGAAATTTTCTAAAAAAAGCCGATGCTTAATTTTTTTTTCAAAATACCTAATACTAGAATGACTTTCCAAAAACGCTAAATATTTTTTAACCAAAAAAAAATATTTGCCAAATAAATTTGAGTATAACGAAAATTAATAAAATTCAGTAATCTATAAAATAATTAATTTATCAAATCTCACTTATGATTATTTATATAATCAGAGAAATATTGTTTATAAATCGTATTTTTTGTCAAAATTTGTTTGGGAAAACATTTTTTCGATCATGTATTACGAAGAAATTTTCTAAAAAAAGCCGATGCATAATTTTTTTTTCAAAATATCTAACACTAGAATAACTTTCCAAAAACGCTAAATATTTTTTAACCAAAAAAAATATTTGCCAAATAAATTTGAGTATAACGAAAATTAATAAAATTCAGTAATCTATAAAATAATTAATTTATCAAATCTCACTTATGATTATTTATATAATCAGAGAAATATTGTTTTTAAAATCGTATTTTTTGTCAAAATTTGTTTGGGAAAACATTTTTTCGATCATGTATTACGAAGAAATTTTCTAAAAAAGGCGATGCTTAATTTTTTTTTCAAAATACCTAATACTAGAATAACTTTCCAAAAACGCTAAATATTTTTAACCAAAAAAAATATTTGCCAAATAAATTTGAGTATAACGAAAATTAATAAAATTCAGTAATCTATAAAATAATTAATTTATCAAATCTCACTTATGATTATTTATATAATCAGAGAAATATTGTTTTTAAAATCGTATTTTTTGTCAAAATTTGTTTGGGAAAACATTTTTTCGATCATGTATTACGAAGAAATTTTCTAAAAAAAGCCGATGCATAATTTTTTTTTCAAAATATCTAACACTAGAATAACTTTCCAAAAACGCTAAATATTTTTTAACCAAAAAAAATATTTGCCAAATAAATTTGAGTATAACGAAAATTAATAAAATTCAGTAATCTATAAAATAATTAATTTATCAAATCTCACTTATGATTATTTATATAATCAGAGAAATATTGTTTTTAAAATCGTATTTTTTGTCAAAATTTGTTTGGAGAACATTTTTTCGATAATGTATTACGAAGAAATTTTCTAAAAAAAGCCGATGCATAATTTTTTTTTTCAAAGTATCTATTACTAGAATAACTTTCCACAAACGCTAAATATTTTTTAACAAAAAAAAATATTTGCCAAATAAATTTGAGTATAACGAAAATTAATAAAATTCAGTAATCTATAAAATAATTAATTTATCAAATCTCACTTATGATTATTTATATAATCAGAGAAATATTGTTTTTAAAATCGTATTTTTTGTCAAAATTTGTTTGGGAAAACATTTTTTCGATCATGTATTACGAAGAAATTTTCTAAAAAAGGCGATGCTTAATTTTTTTTTCAAAATACCTAATACTAGAATAACTTTCCAAAAACGCTAAATATTTTTTAACCAAAAAAAATATTTGCCAAATAAATTTGAGTATAACGAAAATTAATAAAATTCAGTAATCTATAAAATAATTAATTTATCAAATCTCACTTATGATTATTTATATAATCAGAGAAATATTGTTTTTAAAATCGTATTTTTTGTCAAAATTTGTTTGGGAAAACATTTTTTCGATCATGTATTACGAAGAAATTTTCTAAAAAAAGGCGATGCTTAATTTTTTTTTCAAAATACCTAATACTAGAATAACTTTCCAAAAACGCTAAATATTTTTTAACCAAAAAAAATATTTGCCAAATAAATTTGAGTATAACGAAAATTAATAAAATTCAGTAATCTATAAAATAATTAATTTATCAAATCTCACTTATGATTATTTATATAATCAGAGAAATATTGTTTTTAAAATCGTATTTTTTGTCAAAATTTGTTTGGGAAAACATTTTTTCGATCATGTATTACGAAGAAATTTTCTAAAAAAAGGCGATGCTTAATTTTTTTTTCAAAATATCTAATACTAGAATAACTTTCCAAAAACGCTAAATATTTTTTAACCAAAAAAAATATTTGCCAAATAAATTTGAGTATAACGAAAATTAATAAAATTCAGTAATCTATAAAATAATTAATTTATCAAATCTCACTTATGATTATTTATATAATCAGAGAAATATTGTTTTTAAAATCGTATTTTTTGTCAAAATTTGTTTGGGAAAACATTTTTTCGATCATGTATTACGAAGAAATTTTCTAAAAAAAGCCGATGCTTAATTTTTTTTTCAAAATACCTAATACTAGAATAACTTTCCAAAAACGCTAAATATTTTTTAACCAAAAAAAATATTTGCCAAATAAATTTGAGTATAACGAAAATTAATAAAATTCAGTAATCTATAAAATAATTAATTTATCAAATCTCACTTATGATTATTTATATAATCAGAGAAATATTGTTTTTAAAATCGTATTTTTTGTCAAAATTTGTTTGGGAAAACATTTTTTCGATCATGTATTACGAAGAAATTTTCTAAAAAAAGGCGATGCTTAATTTTTTTTTCAAAATATCTAATACTAGAATAACTTTCCAAAAACGCTAAATATTTTTTAACCAAAAAAATATTTGCCAAATAAATTTGAGTATAACGAAAATTAATAAAATTCAGTAATCTATAAAATAATTAATTTATCAAATCTCACTTATGATTATTTATATAATCAGAGAAATATTGTTTTTAAAATCGTATTTTTTGTCAAAATTTGTTTGGGAAAACATTTTTTCGATCATGTATTACGAAGAATTTTTCTAAAAAAAGGCGATGCTTAATTTTTTTTTCAAAATACCTAATACTAGAATAACTTTCCAAAAACGCTAAATATTTTTTAACCAAAAAAAATATTTGCCAAATAAATTTGAGTATAACGAAAATTAATAAAATTCAGTAATCTATAAAATAATTAATTTATCAAATCTCACTTATGATTATTTATATAATCAGAGAAATATTGTTTTTAAAATCGTATTTTTTGTCAAAATTTGTTTGGAGAACATTTTTTCGATAATGTATTACGAAGAAATTTTCTAAAAAAAGCCGATGCATAATTTTTTTTTTCAAAGTATCTATTACTAGAATAACTTTCCACAAACGCTAAATATTTTTTAACAAAAAAAAATATTTGCCAAATAAATTTGAGTATAACGAAAATTAATAAAATTCAGTAATCTATAAAATAATTAATTTATCAAATCTCACTTATGATTATTTATATAATCAGAGAAATATTGTTTTTAAAATCGTATTTTTTGTCAAAATTTGTTTGGGGAAACATTTTTTCGATAATGTATTACGAAGAAATTTTCTAAAAAAAGCCGATGCATAATTTTTTTTTTCAAAGTATCTATTACTAGAATAACTTTCCACAAACGCTAAATATTTTTTAACAAAAAAAAATATTTGCCAAATAAATTTGAGTATAACGAAAATTAATAAAATTCAGTAATCTATAAAATAATTAATTTATCAAATCTCACATGATTATTTATATAATCAGAGAAATATTGTTTTTAAAATCGTATTTTTTGTAAAAATTTGTTTGGGAAAACATTTTTTCGATCATGTATTACGAAGAAATTTTCTAAAAAAGGCGATGCTTAATTTTTTTTTCAAAATACCTAATACTAGAATAACTTTCCAAAAACGCTAAATATTTTTTAACCAAAAAAAATATTTGCCAAATAAATTTGAGTATAACGAAAATTAATAAAATTCAGTAATCTATAAAATAATTAATTTATCAAATCTCACTTATGATTATTTATATAATCAGAGAAATATTGTTTTTAAAATCGTATTTTTTGTCAAAATTTGTTTGGGAAAACATTTTTTCGATAATGTATTACGAAGAAATTTTCTAAAAAAAGCCGATGCATAATTTTTTTTTTCAAAGTATCTATTACTAGAATAACTTTCCACAAACGCTAAATATTTTTTAACAAAAAAAAATATTTGCCAAATAAATTTGAGTATAACGAAAATTAATAAAATTCAGTAATCTATAAAATAATTAATTTATCAAATCTCACTTATGATTATTTATATAATCAGAGAAATATTGTTTTGAAAATGGTATTTTTTGGCAAAATTTGTTTGGGGAAACATTTTTTCGATAATGTATTACGAAGAAATTTTCTAAAAAAAGCCGATGCATAATTTTTTTTTTCAAAGTATCTATTACTAGAATAACTTTCCACAAACGCTAAATATTTTTTAACAAAAAAAAATATTTGCCAAATAAATTTGAGTATAACGAAAATTAATAAAATTCAGTAATCTATAAAATAATTAATTTATCAAATCTCACTTATGATTATTTATATAATCAGAGAAATATTGTTTTTAAAATCGTATTTTTTGTCAAAATTTGTTTGGGAAAACATTTATTCGATCATGTATTACGAAGAAATTTTCTAAAAAAGGCGATGCTTAATTTTTTTTTTCAAAATACCTAATACTAGAATAACTTTCCAAAAACGCTAAATATTTTTTAACCAAAAAAAATATTTGCCAAATAAATTTGAGTATAACGAAAATTAATAAAATTCAGTAATCTATAAAATAATTAATTTATCAAATCTCACTTATGATTATTTATATAATCAGAGAAATATTGTTTTTAAAATCGTATTTTTTGTCAAAATTTGTTTGGGAAAACATTTTTTCGATCATGTATTACGAAGAAATTTTCTAAAAAAAGGCGATGCTTAATTTTTTTTTCAAAATACCTAATACTAGAATAACTTTCCAAAAACGCTAAATATTTTTTAACCAAAAAAAATATTTGCCAAATAAATTTGAGTATAACGAAAATTAATAAAATTCAGTAATCTATAAAATAATTAATTTATCAAATCTCACTTATGATTATTTATATAATCAGAGAAATATTGTTTTTAAAATCGTATTTTTTGTCAAAATTTGTTTGGGAAAACATTTTTTCGATCATGTATTACGAAGAAATTTTCTAAAAAAAGGCGATGCTTAATTTTTTTTTCAAAATATCTAATACTAGAATAACTTTCCAAAAACGCTAAATATTTTTTAACCAAAAAAAATATTTGCCAAATAAATTTGAGTATAACGAAAATTAATAAAATTCAGTAATCTATAAAATAATTAATTTATCAAATCTCACTTATGATTATTTATATAATCAGAGAAATATTGTTTTTAAAATCGTATTTTTTGTCAAAATTTGTTTGGGAAAACATTTTTTCGATCATGTATTACGAAGAAATTTTCTAAAAAAAGGCGATGCTTAATTTTTTTTTCAAAATACCTATTACTAGAATAACTTTCCAAAAACGCTAAATATTTTTTAACCAAAAAAAATATTTGCCAAATAAATTTGAGTATAACGAAAATTAATAAAATTCAGTAATCTATAAAATAATTAATTTATCAAATCTCACTTATGATTATTTATATAATCAGAGAAATATTGTTTTTAAAATCGTATTTTTTGTCAAAATTTGTTTGGGAAAACATTTTTTCGATCATGTATTACGAAGAAATTTTCTAAAAAAAGGCGATGCTTAATTTTTTTTTCAAAATATCTAATACTAGAATAACTTTCCAAAAACGCTAAATATTTTTTAACCAAAAAAAATATTTGCCAAATAAATTTGAGTATAACGAAAATTAATAAAATTCAGTAATCTATAAAATAATTAATTTATCAAATCTCACTTATGATTATTTATATAATCAGAGAAATATTGTTTTTAAAATCGTATTTTTTGTCAAAATTTGTTTGGGAAAACATTTTTTCGATCATGTATTACGAAGAAATTTTCTAAAAAAAGCCGATGCTTAATTTTTTTTTCAAAGTATCTATTACTAGAATAACTTTCCAAAAACGCTAAATATTTTTTAACCAAAAAAAATATTTGCCAAATAAATTTGAGTATAACGAAAATTAATAAAATTCAGTAATCTATAAAATAATTAATTTATCAAATCTCACTTATGATTATTTATATAATCAGAGAAATATTGTTTTTAAAATCGTATTTTTTGTCAAAATTTGTTTGGGAAAACATTTTTTCGATCATGTATTACGAAGAAATTTTCTAAAAAAAGGCGATGCTTAATTTTTTTTTCAAAATATCTAATACTAGAATAACTTTCCAAAAACGCTAAATATTTTTTAACCAAAAAAAATATTTGCCAAATAAATTTGAGTATAACGAAAATTAATAAAATTCAGTAATCTATAAAATAATTAATTTATCAAATCTCACTTATGATTATTTATATAATCAGAGAAATATTGTTTTTAAAATCGTATTTTTTGTCAAAATTTGTTTGGGAAAACATTTTTTCGATCATGTATTACGAAGAAATTTTCTAAAAAAAGCCGATGCTTAATTTTTTTTTCAAAATATCTACAATTAGAATAACTTTCCAAAAACGCTAAATATTTTTTAACCAAAAAAAATATTTGCCAAAAAAATTTGAGTATAACGAAAATTAATAAAATTCAGTAATCTATAAAATAATTAATTTATCAAATCTCACTTATGATTATTTATATAATCAGAGAAATATTGTTTTTAAAATCGTATTTTTTGTCAAAATTTGTTTGGGAAAACATTTTTTCGATCATGTATTACGAAGAAATTTTCTAAAAAAAGCCGATGCATAATTTTTTTTTTCAAAGTATCTATTACTAGAATAACTTTCCAAAAACGCTAAATATTTTTTAACAAAAAAAAATATTTGCCAAATAAATTTGAGTATAACGAAAATTAATAAAATTCAGTAATCTATAAAATAATTAATTTATCAAATCTCACTTATGATTATTTATATAATCAGAGAAATATTGTTTTGAAAATGGTATTTTTTGTGAAAATTTGTTTGGGGAAACATTTTTTCGATAATGTATTACGAAGAAATTTTCTAAAAAAAGCCGATGCATAATTTTTTTTTTCAAAGTATCTATTACTAGAATAACTTTCCACAAACGCTAAATATTTTTTAACAAAAAAAAATATTTGCCAAATAAATTTGAGTATAACGAAAATTAATAAAATTCAGTAATCTATAAAATAATTAATTTATCAAATCTCACTTATGATTATTTATATAATCAGAGAAATATTGTTTTTAAAATCGTATTTTTTGTCAAAATTTGTTTGGGAAAACATTTTTTCGATCATGTATTACGAAGAAATTTTCTAAAAAAGGCGATGCTTAATTTTTTTTTCAAAATACCTAATACTAGAATAACTTTCCAAAAACGCTAAATATTTTTTAACCAAAAAAAATATTTGCCAAATAAATTTGAGTATAACGAAAATTAATAAAATTCAGTAATCTATAAAATAATTAATTTATCAAATCTCACTTATGATTATTTATATAATCAGAGAAATATTGTTTTTAAAATCGTATTTTTTGTCAAAATTTGTTTGGGAAAACATTTTTTCGATCATGTATTACGAAGAAATTTTCTAAAAAAAGGCGATGCATAATTTTTTTTTTCAAAGTATCTATTACTAGAATAACTTTCCAAAAACGCTAAATATTTTTTAACCAAAAAAAATATTTGCCAAATAAATTTGAGTATAACGAAAATTAATAAAATTCAGTAATCTATAAAATAATTAATTTATCAAATCTCACTTATGATTATTTATATAATCAGAGAAATATTGTTTTTAAAATCGTATTTTTTGTCAAAATTTGTTTGGGAAAACATTTTTTCGATCATGTATTACGAAGAAATTTTCTAAAAAAAGGCGATGCTTAATTTTTTTTTCAAAATATCTAATACTAGAATAACTTTCCAAAAACGCTAAATATTTTTTAACCAAAAAAAATATTTGCCAAATAAATTTGAGTATAACGAAAATTAATAAAATTCAGTAATCTATAAAATAATTAATTTATCAAATCTCACTTATGATTATTTATATAATCAGAGAAATATTGTTTTTAAAATCGTATTTTTTGTCAAAATTTGTTTGGGAAAACATTTTTTCGATCATGTATTACGAAGAAATTTTCTAAAAAAAGGCGATGCATAATTTTTTTTTTTCAAACTATCTATTACTAGAATAACTTTCCAAAAACGCTAAATATTTTTTAACCAAAAAAAATATTTGCCAAATAAATTTGAGTATAACGAAAATTAATAAAATTCAGTAATCTATAAAATAATTAATTTATCAAATCTCACTTATGATTATTTATATAATCAGAGAAATATTGTTTTTAAAATCGTATTTTTTGTCAAAATTTGTTTGGGAAAACATTTTTTCGATCATGTATTACGAAGAAATTTTCTAAAAAAAGGCGATGCTTAATTTTTTTTTCAAAATATCTAATACTAGAATAACTTTCCAAAAACGCTAAATATTTTTTAACCAAAAAAAATATTTGCCAAATAAATTTGAGTATAACGAAAATTAATAAAATTCAGTAATCTATAAAATAATTAATTTATCAAATCTCACTTATGATTATTTATATAATCAGAGAAATATTGTTTTTAAAATCGTATTTTTTGTCAAAATTTGTTTGGGAAAACATTTTTTCGATCATGTTTTACGAAGAAATTTTCTAAAAAAAGGCGATGCTTAATTTTTTTTTCAAAATACCTAATACTAGAATAACTTTCCAAAAACGCTAAATATTTTTTAACCAAAAAAAATATTTGCCAAATAAATTTGAGTATAACGAAAATTAATAAAATTCAGTAATCTATAAAATAATTAATTTATCAAATCTCACTTATGATTATTTATATAATCAGAGAAATATTGTTTTTAAAATCGTATTTTTTGTCAAAATTTGTTTGGGAAAACATTTTTTCGATCATGTATTACGAAGAAATTTTCTAAAAAAAGGCGATGCTTAATTTTTTTTCAAAATATCTAATACTAGAATAACTTTCCAAAAACGCTAAATATTTTTTAACCAAAAAAAATATTTGCCAAATAAATTTGAGTATAACGAAAATTAATAAAATTCAGTAATCTATAAAATAATTAATTTATCAAATCTCACTTATGATTATTTATATAATCAGAGAAATATTGTTTTTAAAATCGTATTTTTTGTCAAAATTTGTTTGGGAAAACATTTTTTCGATCATGTATTACGAAGAAATTTTCTAAAAAAAGGCGATGCTTAATTTTTTTTTCAAAATACCTAATACTAGAATAACTTTCCAAAAACGCTAAATATTTTTTAACCAAAAAAAATATTTGCCAAATAAATTTGAGTATAACGAAAATTAATAAAATTCAGTAATCTATAAAATAATTAATTTCTCAAATCTCACTTATGATTATTTATATAATCAGAGAAATATTGTTTTTAAAATCGTATTTTTTGTCAAAATTTGTTTGGGAAAACATTTTTTCGATCATGTATTACGAAGAAATTTTCTAAAAAAAGGCGATGCTTAATTTTTTTTTCAAAATATCTAATACTAGAATAACTTTCCAAAAACGCTAAATATTTTTTAACCAAAAAAAATATTTGCCAAATAAATTTGAGTATAACGAAAATTAATAAAATTCAGTAATCTATAAAATAATTAATTTATCAAATCTCACTTATGATTATTTATATAATCAGAGAAATATTGTTTTTAAAATCGTATTTTTTGTCAAAATTTGTTTGGGAAAACATTTTTTCGATCATGTATTACGAAGAAATTTTCTAAAAAAAGCCGTTGCATAATTTTTTTTTCAAAATACCTAATACTAGAATAACTTTCCAAAAACGCTAAATATTTTTAACCAAAAAAAATATTTGCCAAATAAATTTGAGTATAACGAAAATTAATAAAATTCAGTAATCTATAAAATAATTAATTTATCAAATCTCACTTATGATTATTTATATAATCAGAGAAATATTGTTTTTAAAATCGTATTTTTTGTCAAAATTTGTTTGGGAAAACATTTTTTCGATCATGTATTACGAAGAAATTTTCTAAAAAAAGCCGATGCATAATTTTTTTTTTCAAAGTATCTATTACTAGAATAACTTTCCAAAAGCGCTAAATATTTTTTAACCAAAAAAAATATTTGCCAAATAAATTTGAGTGTAACGAAAATTAATAAAATTCAGTAATCTATAAAATAATTAATTTATCAAATCTCACTTATGATTATTTATATAATCAGAGAAATATTGTTTTTAAAATCGTATTTTTTGTCAAAATTTGTTTGGGAAAACATTTTTTCGATCATGTATTACGAAGAAATTTTCTAAAAAAAGGCGATGCTTAATTTTTTTTTTCAAAATATCTAATACTAGAATAACTTTCCAAAAACGCTAAATATTTTTTAACCAAAAAAAATATTTGCCAAATAAATTTGAGTATAACGAAAATTAATAAAATTCAGTAATCTATAAAATAATTAATTTATCAAATCTCACTTATGATTATTTATATAATCAGAGAAATATTGTTTTTAAAATCGTATTTTTTGTCAAAATTTGTTTGGGAAAACATTTTTTCGATCATGTATTACGAAGAAATTTTCTAAAAAAAGGCGATGCTTAATTTTTTTTTCAAAATATCTAATACTAGAATAACTTTCCAAAAACGCTAAATATTTTTTAACCAAAAAAAATATTTGCCAAATAAATTTGAGTATAACGAAAATTAATAAAATTCAGTAATCTATAAAATAATTAATTTATCAAATCTCACTTATGATTATTTATATAATCAGAGAAATATTGTTTTTAAAATCGTATTTTTTGTCAAAATTTGTTTGGGAAAACATTTTTTCGATCATGTATTACGAAGAAATTTTCTAAAAAAGGCGATGCTTAATTTTTTTTTCAAAATACCTAATACTAGAATAACTTTCCAAAAACGCTAAATATTTTTTAACCAAAAAAAATATTTGCCAAATAAATTTGAGTATAACGAAAATTAATAAAATTCAGTAATCTATAAAATAATTAATTTATCAAATCTCACTTATGATTATTTATATAATCAGAGAAATATTGTTTTTAAAATCGTATTTTTTGTCAAAATTTGTTTGGGAAAACATTTTTTCGATCATGTATTACGAAGAAATTTTCTAAAAAAAGCCGATGCATAATTTTTTTTTTCAAAGTATCTATTACTAGAATAACTTTCCAAAAACGCTAAATATTTTTTAACCAAAAAAAATATTTGCCAAATAAATTTGAGTATAACGAAAATTAATAAAATTCAGTAATCTATAAAATAATTAATTTATCAAATCTCACTTATGATTATTTATATAATCAGAGAAATATTGTTTTTAAAATCGTATTTTTTGTCAAAATTTGTTTGGGAAAACATTTTTTCGATCATGTATTACGAAGAAATTTTCTAAAAAAAGGCGATGCTTAATTTTTTTTTTCAAAATATCTAATACTAGAATAACTTTCCAAAAACGCTAAATATTTTTTAACCAAAAAAAATATTTGCCAAATAAATTTGAGTATAACGAAAATTAATAAAATTCAGTAATCTATAAAATAATTAATTTATCAAATCTCACTTATGATTATTTATATAATCAGAGAAATATTGTTTTTAAAATCGTATTTTTTGTCAAAATTTGTTTGGGAAAACATTTTTTCGATCATGTATTACGAAGAAATTTTCTAAAAAAAGGCGATGCTTAATTTTTTTTTCAAAATATCTAATACTAGAATAACTTTCCAAAAACGCTAAATATTTTTTAACCAAAAAAAATATTTGCCAAATAAATTTGAGTATAACGAAAATTAATAAAATTCAGTAATCTATAAAATAATTAATTTATCAAATCTCACTTATGATTATTTATATAATCAGAGAAATATTGTTTTTAAAATCGTATTTTTTGTCAAAATTTGTTTGGGAAAACATTTTTTCGATCATGTATTACGAAGAAATTTTCTAAAAAAGGCGATGCTTAATTTTTTTTTCAAAATACCTAATACTAGAATAACTTTCCAAAAACGCTAAATATTTTTTAACCAAAAAAAATATTTGCCAAATAAATTTGAGTATAACGAAAATTAATAAAATTCAGTAATCTATAAAATAATTAATTTATCAAATCTCACTTATGATTATTTATATAATCAGAGAAATATTGTTTTTAAAATCGTATTTTTTGTCAAAATTTGTTTGGGAAAACATTTTTTCGATCATGTATTACGAAGAAATTTTCTAAAAAAGGCGATGCTTAATTTTTTTTTCAAAATACCTAATACTAGAATAACTTTCCAAAAACGCTAAATATTTTTTAACCAAAAAAAATATTTGCCAAATAAATTTGAGTATAACGAAAATTAATAAAATTCAGTAATCTATAAAATAATTAATTTATCAAATCTCACTTATGAATATTTATATAATCAGAGAAATATTGTTTTTAAAATCGTATTTTTTGTCAAAATTTGTTTTGGAAAACATTTTTTCGATCATGTATTACGAAGAAATTTTCTAAAAAAAGGCGATGCTTAATTTTTTTTTCAAAATATCTAATACTAGAATAACTTTCCAAAAACGCTAAATATTTTATAACCAAAAAAAATATTTGCCAAATAAATTTGAGTATAACGAAAATTAATAAAATTCAGTAATCTATAAAATAATTAATTTATCAAATCTCACTTATGATTATTTATATAATCAGAGAAATATTGTTTTTAAAATCGTATTTTTTGTCAAAATTTGTTTGGGAAAACATTTTTTCGATAATGTATTACGAAGAAATTTTCTAAAAAAAGCCGATGCATAATTTTTTTTTTCAAAGTATCTATTACTAGAATAACTTTCCACAAACGCTAAATATTTTTTAACAAAAAAAAATATTTGCCAAATAAATTTGAGTATAACGAAAATTAATAAAATTCAGTAATCTATAAAATAATTAATTTATCAAATCTCACTTATGATTATTTATATAATCAGAGAAATATTGTTTTTAAAATCGTATTTTTTGTCAAAATTTGTTTGGGAAAACATTTTTTCGATCATGTATTACGAAGAAATTTTCTAAAAAAAGGCGATGCTTAATTTTTTTTTCAAAATACCTAATACTAGAATAACTTTCCAAAAACGCTAAATATTTTTTAACCAAAAAAAATATTTGCCAAATAAATTTGAGTATAACGAAAATTAATAAAATTCAGTAATCTATAAAATAATTAATTTATCAAATCTCACTTATGATTATTTATATAATCAGAGAAATATTGTTTTTAAAATCGTATTTTTTGTCAAAATTTGTTTGGGAAAACATTTTTTCGATCATGTATTACGAAGAAATTTTCTAAAAAAAGGCGATGCTTAATTTTTTTTTCAAAATACCTAATACTAGAATAACTTTCCAAAAACGCTAAATATTTTTTAACCAAAAAAAATATTTGCCAAATAAATTTGAGTATAACGAAAATTAATAAAATTCAGTAATCTATAAAATAATTAATTTATCAAATCTCACTTATGATTATTTATATAATCAGAGAAATATTGTTTTTAAAATCGTATTTTTTGTCAAAATTTGTTTGGGAAAACATTTTTTCGATAATGTATTACGAAGAAATTTTCTAAAAAAAGGCGATGCTTAATTTTTTTTTCAAAATACCTAATACTAGAATAACTTTCCAAAAACGCTAAATATTTTTTAACCAAAAAAAATATTTGCCAAATAAATTTGAGTATAACGAAAATTAATAAAATTCAGTAATCTATAAAATAATTAATTTATCAAATCTCACTTATGATTATTTATATAATCAGAGAAATATTGTTTTTAAAATCGTATTTTTTGTCAAAATTTGTTTGGGAAAACATTTTTTCGATCATGTATTACGAAGAAATTTTCTAAAAAAAGGCGATGCTTAATTTTTTTTTCAAAATATCTAATACTAGAATAACTTTCCAAATCGCTAAATATTTTTTAACCAAAAAAAATATTTGCCAAAAAAATTTGAGTATAACGAAAATTAATAAAATTCAGTAATCTATAAAATAATTAATTTATCAAATCTCACTTATGATTATTTATATAATCAGAGAAATATTGTTTTTAAAATCGTATTTTTTGTCAAAATTTGTTTGGGAAAACATTTTTTCGATCATGTATTAAGAAGAAATTTTCTAAAAAAAGGCGATGCTTAATTTTTTTTTCAAAATATCTAATACTAGAATAACTTTCCAAAAACGCTAAATATTTTTTAACCAAAAAAAATATTTGCCAAATAAATTTGAGTATAACGAAAATTAATAAAATTCAGTAATCTATAAAATAATTAATTTATCAAATCTCACTTATGATTATTTATATAATCAGAGAAATATTGTTTTTAAAATCGTATTTTTTGTCAAAATTTGTTTGGGAAAACATTTTTTCGATCATGTATTACGAAGAAATTTTCTAAAAAAAGGCGATGCTTAATTTTTTTTTCAAAATACCTAATACTAGAATAACTTTCCAAAAACGCTAAATATTTTTTAACCAAAAAAAATATTTGCCAAATAAATTTGAGTATAACGAAAATTAATAAAATTCAGTAATCTATAAAATAATTAATTTATCAAATCTCACTTATGATTATTTATATAATCAGAGAAATATTGTTTTTAAAATCGTATTTTTTGTCAAAATTTGTTTGGGAAAACATTTTTTCGATCATGTATTACGAAGAAATTTTCTAAAAAAAGGCGATGCTTAATTTTTTTTTTAAATATCTAATACTAGAATAACTTTCCAAAAACGCTAAATATTTTTTAACCAAAAAAAATATTTGCCAAATAAATTTGAGTATAACGAAAATTAATAAAATTCAGTAATCTATAAAATAATTAATTTATCAAATCTCACTTATGATTATTTATATAATCAGAGAAATATTGTTTTTAAAATCGTATTTTTTGTCAAAATTTGTTTGGGAAAACATTTTTTCGATCATGTATTACGAAGAAATTTTCTAAAAAAAAGCGATGCTTAATTTTTTTTTCAAAATACCTAATACTAGAATAACTTTCCAAAAACGCTAAATATTTTTTAACCAAAAAAAATATTTGCCAAATAAATTTGAGTATAACGAAAATTAATAAAATTCAGTAATCTATAAAATAATTAATTTATCAAATCTCACTTATGATTATTTATATAATCAGAGAAATATTGTTTTTAAAATCGTATTTTTTGTCAAAATTTGTTTGGGAAAACATTTTTTCGATAATGTATTACGAAGAAATTTTCTAAAAAAAGGCGATGCTTAATTTTTTTTCAAAATACCTAATACTAGAATAACTTTCCAAAAACGCTAAATATTTTTTAACCAAAAAAAATATTTGCCAAATAAATTTGAGTATAACGAAAATTAATAAAATTCAGTAATCTATAAAATAATTAATTTATCAAATCTCACTTATGATTATTTATATAATCAGAGAAATATTATTTTTAAAATCGTATTTTTTGTCAAAATTTGTTTGGGAAAACATTTTTTCGATCATGTATTACGAAGAAATTTTCTAAAAAAAGGCGATGCTTAATTTTTTTTTCAAAATATCTAATACTAGAATGACTTTCCAAAAACGCTAAATATTTTTTAACCAAAAAAAAATATTTGCCAAAAAAATTTGAGTATAGCGAAAATTAATAAAATTCAGTAATCTATAAAATAATTAATTTATCAAATCTCACTTATGATTATTTATATAATCAGAGAAATATTGTTTTTAAAATCGTATTTTTTGTCAAAATTTGTTTGGGAGAACATTTTTTCGATAATGTATTACGAAGAAATTTTCTAAAAAAAGCCGATGCATAATTTTTTTTTTCAAAGTATCTATTACTAGAATAACTTTCCACAAACGCTAAATATTTTTTAACAAAAAAAAATATTTGCCAAATAAATTTGAGTATAACGAAAATTAATAAAATTCAGTAATCTATAAAATAATTAATTTATCAAATCTCACTTATGATTATTTATATAATCAGAGAAATATTGTTTTTAAAATCGTATTTTTTGTCAAAATTTGTTTGGGAAAACATTTTTTCGATCATGTATTACGAAGAAATTTTCTAAAAAAAGGCGATGCTTAATTTTTTTTTCAAAATACCTAATACTAGAATAACTTTCCAAAAACGCTAAATATTTTTTAACCAAAAAAAATATTTGCCAAATAAATTTGAGTATAACGAAAATTAATAAAATTCAGTAATCTATAAAATAATTAATTTATCAAATCTCACTTATGATTATTTATATAATCAGAGAAATATTGTTTTTAAAATCGTATTTTTTGTCAAAATTTGTTTGGGAAAATATTTTTTCGATCATGTATTACGAAGAAATTTTCTAAAAAAAGGCGATGCTTAATTTTTTTTTCAAAATACCTAATACTAGAATAACTTTCCAAAAACGCTAAATATTTTTTAACCAAAAAAAATATTTGCCAAATAAATTTGAGTATAACGAAAATTAATAAAATTCAGTAATCTATAAAATAATTAATTTATCAAATCTCACTTATGATTATTTATATAATCAGAGAAATATTGTTTTTAAAATCGTATTTTTTGTCAAAATTTGTTTGGGAAAACATTTTTTCGATCATGTATTACGAAGAAATTTTCTAAAAAAAGGCGATGCTTAATTTTTTTTTCAAAATACCTAATACTAGAATAACTTTCCAAAAACGCTTAATATTTTTTAACCAAAAAAATATTTGCCAAATAAATTTGAGTATAACGAAAATTAATAAAATTCAGTAATCTATAAAATAATTAATTTATCAAATCTCACTTATGATTATTTATATAATCAGAGAAATATTGTTTTTAAAATCGTATTTTTTGTCAAAATTTGTTTGGGAAAACATTTTTTCGATCATGTATTACGAAGAAATTTTCTAAAAAAAGGCGATGCTTAATTTTTTTTTCAAAATATCTAATACTAGAATGACTTTCCAAAAACGCTAAATATTTTTTAACCAAAAAAAAATATTTGCCAAAAAAATTTGAGTATAGCGAAAATTAATAAAATTCAGTAATCTATAAAATAATTAATTTATCAAATCTCACTTATGATTATTTATATAATCAGAGAAATATTGTTTTTAAAATCGTATTTTTTGTCAAAATTTGTTTGGGAGAACATTTTTTCGATAATGTATTACGAAGAAATTTTCTAAAAAAAGCCGATGCATAATTTTTTTTTTCAAAGTATCTATTACTAGAATAACTTTCCACAAACGCTAAATATTTTTTAACAAAAAAAAATATTTGCCAAATAAATTTGAGTATAACGAAAATTAATAAAATTCAGTAATCTATAAAATAATTAATTTATCAAATCTCACTTATGATTATTTATATAATCAGAGAAATATTGTTTTTAAAATCGTATTTTTTGTCAAAATTTGTTTGGGAAAACATTTTTTCGATCATGTATTACGAAGAAATTTTCTAAAAAAAGGCGATGCTTAATTTTTTTTTCAAAATACCTAATACTAGAATAACTTTCCAAAAACGCTAAATATTTTTTAACCAAAAAAAATATTTGCCAAATAAATTTGAGTATAACGAAAATTAATAAAATTCAGTAATCTATAAAATAATTAATTTATCAAATCTCACTTATGATTATTTATATAATCAGAGAAATATTGTTTTTAAAATCGTATTTTTTGTCAAAATTTGTTTGGGAAAATATTTTTTCGATCATGTATTACGAAGAAATTTTCTAAAAAAAGGCGATGCTTAATTTTTTTTTCAAAATATCTAATACTAGAATAACTTTCCAAAAACGCTAAATATTTTTTAACCAAAAAAAATATTTGCCAAATAAATTTGAGTATAACGAAAATTAATAAAATTCAGTAATCTATAAAATAATTAATTTATCAAATCTCACTTATAATTATTTATATAATCAGAGAAATATTGTTTTTAAAATCGTATTTTTTGTCAAAATTTGTTTGGGAAACATTTTTTCGATCATGTATTACGAAGAAATTTTCTAAAAAAAGGCGATGCTTAATTTTTTTTTCAAAATATCTAATACTAGAATAACTTTCCAAAAACGCTAAATATTTTTTAACCAAAAAAAATATTTGCCAAATAAATTTGAGTATAACGAAAATTAATAAAATTCAGTAATCTATAAAATAATTAATTTATCAAATCTCACTTATGATTATTTATATAATCAGAGAAATATTGTTTTTAAAATCGTATTTTTTGTCAAAATTTGTTTGGGAGAACATTTTTTCGATAATGTATTACGAAGAAATTTTCTAAAAAAAGCCGATGCATAATTTTTTTTTTCAAAGTATCTATTACTAGAATAACTTTCCACAAACGCTAAATATTTTTTAACAAAAAAAAATATTTGCCAAATAAATTTGAGTATAACGAAAATTAATAAAATTCAGTAATCTATAAAATAATTAATTTATCAAATCTCACTTATGATTATTTATATAATCAGAGAAATATTGTTTTTAAAATCGTATTTTTTGTCAAAATTTGTTTGGGAAAACATTTTTTCGATCATGTATTACGAAGAAATTTTCTAAAAAAAGGCGATGCTTAATTTTTTTTTCAAAATACCTAATACTAGAATAACTTTCCAAAAACGCTAAATATTTTTTAACCAAAAAAAATATTTGCCAAATAAATTTGAGTATAACGAAAATTAATAAAATTCAGTAATCTATAAAATAATTAATTTATCAAATCTCACTTATGATTATTTATATAATCAGAGAAATATTGTTTTTAAAATCGTATTTTTTGTCAAAATTTGTTTGGGAAAACATTTTTTCGATCATGTATTACGAAGAAATTTTCTAAAAAAAGGCGATGCTTAATTTTTTTTTCAAAATACCTAATACTAGAATAACTTTCCAAAAACGCAAAATATTTTTTAACCAAAAAAAATATTTGCCAAATAAATTTGAGTATAACGAAAATTAATAAAATTCAGTAATCTATAAAATAATTAATTTATCAAATCTCACTTATGATTATTTATATAATCAGAGAAATATTGTTTTTAAAATCGTATTTTTTGTCAAAATTTGTTTGGGAAACATTTTTTCGATCATGTATTACGAAGAAATTTTCTAAAAAAAGGCGATGCTTAATTTTTTTTTCAAAATATCTAATACTAGAATAACTTTCCAAAAACGCTAAATATTTTTTAACCAAAAAAAATATTTGCCAAATAAATTTGAGTATAACGAAAATTAATAAAATTCAGTAATCTATAAAATAATTAATTTATCAAATCTCACTTATGATTATTTATATAATCAGAGAAATATTGTTTTTAAAATCGTATTTTTTGTCAAAATTTGTTTGGGAGAACATTTTTTCGATAATGTATTACGAAGAAATTTTCTAAAAAAAGCCGATGCATAATTTTTTTTTTCAAAGTATCTATTACTAGAATAACTTTCCACAAACGCTAAATATTTTTTAACAAAAAAAAATATTTGCCAAATAAATTTGAGTATAACGAAAATTAATAAAATTCAGTAATCTATAAAATAATTAATTTATCAAATCTCACTTATGATTATTTATATAATCAGAGAAATATTGTTTTTAAAATCGTATTTTTTGTCAAAATTTGTTTGGGAAAACATTTTTTCGATCATGTATTACGAAGAAATTTTCTAAAAAAAGGCGATGCTTAATTTTTTTTTCAAAATACCTAATACTAGAATAACTTTCCAAAAACGCTAAATATTTTTTAACCAAAAAAAATATTTGCCAAATAAATTTGAGTATAACGAAAATTAATAAAATTCAGTAATCTATAAAATAATTAATTTATCAAATCTCACTTATGATTATTTATATAATCAGAGAAATATTGTTTTTAAAATCGTATTTTTTGTCAAAATTTGTTTGGGAAAATATTTTTTCGATCATGTATTACGAAGAAATTTTCTAAAAAAAGGCGATGCTTAATTTTTTTTTCAAAATATCTAATACTAGAATAACTTTCCAAAAACGCTAAATATTTTTTAACCAAAAAAAATATTTGCCAAATAAATTTGAGTATAACGAAAATTAATAAAATTCAGTAATCTATAAAATAATTAATTTATCAAATCTCACTTATAATTATTTATATAATCAGAGAAATATTGTTTTTAAAATCGTATTTTTTGTCAAAATTTGTTTGGGAAACATTTTTTCGATCATGTATTACGAAGAAATTTTCTAAAAAAAGGCGATGCTTAATTTTTTTTTCAAAATATCTAATACTAGAATAACTTTCCAAAAACGCTAAATATTTTTTAACCAAAAAAAATATTTGCCAAATAAATTTGAGTATAACGAAAATTAATAAAATTCAGTAATCTATAAAATAATTAATTTATCAAATCTCACTTATGATTATTTATATAATCAGAGAAATATTGTTTTTAAAATCGTATTTTTTGTCAAAATTTGTTTGGGAAAACATTTTTTCGATCATGTATTACGAAGAAATTTTCTAAAAAAAGGCGATGCTTAATTTTTTTTTCAAAATACCTAATACTAGAATAACTTTCCAAAAACGCTAAATATTTTTTAACCAAAAAAAATATTTGCCAAATAAATTTGAGTATAACGAAAATTAATAAAATTCAGTAATCTATAAAATAATTAATTTATCAAATCTCACTTATGATTATTTATATAATCAGAGAAATATTGTTTTTAAAATCGTATTTTTTGTCAAAATTTGTTTGGGAAAACATTTTTTCGATCATGTATTACGAAGAAATTTTCTAAAAAAAGGCGATGCTTAATTTTTTTTTCAAAATACCTAATACTAGAATAACTTTCCAAAAACGCTAAATATTTTTTAACCAAAAAAAATATTTGCCAAATAAATTTGAGTATAACGAAAATTAATAAAATTCAGTAATCTATAAAATAATTAATTTATCAAATCTCACTTATGATTATTTATATAATCAGAGAAATATTGTTTTTAAAATCGTATTTTTTGTCAAAATTTGTTTGGGAAAACATTTTTTCGATAATGTATTACGAAGAAATTTTCTAAAAAAAGCCGATGCATAATTTTTTTTTTCAAAGTATCTATTACTAGAATATCTTTCCACAAACGCTAAATATTTTTTAACAAAAAAAAATATTTGCCAAATAAATTTGAGTATAACGAAAATTAATAAAATTCAGTAATCTATAAAATAATTAATTTATCAAATCTCACTTATGATTATTTATATAATCAGAGAAATATTGTTTTTAAAATCGTATTTTTTGTCAAAATTTTTTGGGAAAACATTTTTTCGATCATGTATTACGAAGAAATTTTCTAAAAAAAGGCGATGCTTAATTTTTTTTTCAAAATATCTAATACTAGAATGACTTTCCAAAAACGCTAAATATTTTTTAACCAAAAAAAAATATTTGCCAAAAAAATTTGAGTATAGCGAAAATTAATAAAATTCAGTAATCTATAAAATAATTAATTTATCAAATCTCACTTATGATTATTTATATAATCAGAGAAATATTGTTTTTAAAATCGTATTTTTTGTCAAAATTTGTTTGGGAGAACATTTTTTCGATAATGTATTACGAAGAAATTTTCTAAAAAAAGCCGATGCATAATTTTTTTTTTCAAAGTATCTATTACTAGAATAACTTTCCACAAACGCTAAATATTTTTTAACAAAAAAAAATATTTGCCAAATAAATTTGAGTATAACGAAAATTAATAAAATTCAGTAATCTATAAAATAATTAATTTATCAAATCTCACTTATGATTATTTATATAATCAGAGATTTATTGTTTTTAAAATCGTATTTTTTGTCAAAATTTGTTTGGGAAAACATTTTTTCGATCATGTATTACGAAGAAATTTTCTAAAAAAAGGCGATGCTTAATTCTTTTTTCAAAATACCTAATACTAGAATAACTTTCCAAAAACGCTAAATATTTTTTAACCAAAAAAAATATTTGCCAAATAAATTTGAGTATAACGA
This sequence comes from Tanypteryx hageni, assembly GCA_028673005.1. NCBI lineage: Eukaryota > Metazoa > Arthropoda > Insecta > Odonata > Petaluridae > Tanypteryx > Tanypteryx hageni. The sequence goes on along the minus strand of CM054113.1, from coordinate 7,551,338 downwards.
AAATTAATAAAATTCAGTAATCTATAAAATAATTAATTTATCAAATCTCACTTATGATTATTTATATAATCAGAGAAATATTGTTTTTAAAATCGTATTTTTTGTCAAAATTTGTTTGGGAAAATATTTTTTCGATCATGTATTACGAAGAAATTTTCTAAAAAAAGGCGATGCTTAATTTTTTTTTCAAAATATCTAATACTAGAATAACTTTCCAAAAACGCTAAATATTTTTTAACCAAAAAAAATATTTGCCAAATAAATTTGAGTATAACGAAAATTAATAAAATTCAGTAATCTATAAAATAATTAATTTATCAAATCTCACTTATAATTATTTATATAATCAGAGAAATATTGTTTTTAAAATCGTATTTTTTGTCAAAATTTGTTTGGGAAACATTTTTTCGATCATGTATTACGAAGAAATTTTCTAAAAAAAGGCGATGCTTAATTTTTTTTTCAAAATATCTAATACTAGAATAACTTTCCAAAAACGCTAAATATTTTTTAACCAAAAAAAATATTTGCCAAATAAATTTGAGTATAACGAAAATTAATAAAATTCAGTAATCTATAAAATAATTAATTTATCAAATCTCACTTATGATTATTTATATAATCAGAGAAATATTGTTTTTAAAATCGTATTTTTTGTCAAAATTTGTTTGGGAGAACATTTTTTCGATAATGTATTACGAAGAAATTTTCTAAAAAAAGCCGATGCATAATTTTTTTTTTCAAAGTATCTATTACTAGAATAACTTTCCACAAACGCTAAATATTTTTTAACAAAAAAAAATATTTGCCAAATAAATTTGAGTATAACGAAAATTAATAAAATTCAGTAATCTATAAAATAATTAATTTATCAAATCTCACTTATGATTATTTATATAATCAGAGAAATATTGTTTTTAAAATCGTATTTTTTGTCAAAATTTGTTTGGGAAAACATTTTTTCGATAATGTATTACGAAGAAATTTTCTAAAAAAAGCCGATGCATAATTTTTTTTTTCAAAGTATCTATTACTAGAATAACTTTCCACAAACGCTAAATATTTTTTAACAAAAAAAAATATTTGCCAAATAAATTTGAGTATAACGAAAATTAATAAAATTCAGTAATCTATAAAATAATTAATTTATCAAATCTCACTTATGATTATTTATATAATCAGAGAAATATTGTTTTTAAAATCGTATTTTTTGTCAAAATTTTTTGGGAAAACATATTTTCGATCATGTATTACGAAGAAATTTTCTAAAAAAAGGCGATGCTTAATTTTTTTTTCAAAATACCTAATACTAGAATAACTTTCCAAAAACGCTAAATATTGTTTAACCAAAAAAAATATTTGCCAAATAAATTTGAGTATAACGAAAATTAATAAAATTCAGTAATCTATAAAATAATTAATTTATCAAATCTCACTTATGATTATTTATATAATCAGAGAAATATTGTTTTTAAAATCGTATTTTTTGTCAAAATTTGTTTGGGAAAACATTTTTTCGATCATGTATTACGAAGAAATTTTCTAAAAAAAGCCGATGCTTAATTTTTTTTTCAAAATATCTAATACTAGAATAACTTTCCAAAAACGCTAAATATTTTTTAACCAAAAAAAATATTTGCCAAATAAATTTGAGTATAACGAAAATTAATAAAATTCAGTAATCTATAAAATAATTAATTTATCAAATCTCACTTATGATTATTTATATAATCAGAGAAATATTGTTTTTAAAATCGTATTTTTTGTCAAAATTTGTTTGGGAAAACATTTTTTCGATCATGTATTACGAAGAAATTTTCTAAAAAAAGGCGATGCTTAATTTTTTTTTCAAAATACCTAATACTAGAATAACTTTCCAAAAACGCTAAATATTTTTTAACCAAAAAAAATATTTGCCAAATAAATTTGAGTATAACGAAAATTAATAAAATTCAGTAATCTATAAAATAATTAATTTATCAAATCTCACTTATGATTATTTATATAATCAGAGAAATATTGTTTTTAAAATCGTATTTTTTGTCAAAATTTGTTTGGGAAAACATTTTTTCGATCATGTATTACGAAGAAATTTTCTAAAAAAAGCCGATGCATAATTTTTTTTTTAAAAGTATCCTTTACTAGAATAACTTTCCACAAACGCTAAATATTTTTTAACAAAAAAAAATATTTGCCAAATAAATTTGAGTATAACGAAAATTAATAAAATTCAGTAATCTATAAAATAATTAATTTATCAAATCTCACTTATGATTATTTATATAATCAGAGAAATATTGTTTTGAAAATGGTATTTTTTGGCAAAATTTGTTTGGAGAACATTTTTTCGATAATGTATTACAAAGAAATTTTCTAAAAAAAGCCGATGCATAATTTTTTTTTTCAAAGTATCTATTACTAGAATAACTTTCCACAAACGCTAAATATTTTTTAACAAAAAAAAATATTTGCCAAATAAATTTGAGTATAACGAAAATTAATAAAATTCAGTAATCTATAAAATAATTAATTTATCAAATCTCACTTATGATTATTTATATAATCAGAGAAATATTGTTTTCAAAATGGTATTTTTTGGCAAAATTTGTTTGGGGAAACATTTTTTCGATCATGTATTACGAAGAAATTTTCTAAAAAAAAGCCGATGCATAATTTTTTTTTTCAAAATATCTATTACTGGAATAACTTTCCACAAAACCCGAACATTTTTTAACCAAAAAATAATCATAAATGAGATTTGGCATGGAGTTTTTCCTGCAGATCCTTTACTTCATCAGCCAAAACCTGGAATTTACATGATAAACTTTGATCCATCTAATAAACCTGGAAGTCATTGGGTTGCAGTTCACGTTGTAGACAATTATTACGCCGAATATTTCGACTCATACGGTTATCCACCTTTCATTTACGAAATCATCTCTTTCCTCCAACCGTTTTCCTACACCGAAAATTCATTTCGACTCCAAAGTTATCACTCTGACCTTTGTGGAGAGTTTTGCTGTCTTTACACTCTCTGCAAATCAATCGGGGAAACCTTAACCTATTTCATTTCCCAATTTACCCACCCCATCTCAACGACTGTCAAGTCGCAAAGCTCTTTTTCTTCGAATTTTGGAAAGCGAGACAAAGAAGACGTTGTGATTTTCAATCACAAAGCTGCTGCTCGAAGATAAATCAACTCCAACGCATGATGCAATCTAAGAGAAGCAACCAATCGCCGAGGATTTAAGACTTCTGAGGCTACCCTTCCACTTTCACACCTTCCCCTTTACCCCCACCACCCCTCCATCAATTATAGTAGGTTATATTGAAATATATAAACTCCACACAGTCTTTCGCTATGGAGAGTTCGAGCAGTTCAGGAGTTCTACCGAAATGGAGGAGAAGTGTTCCAAGACCGGAGTTATCCAATCTGCAATCATCACTATCATCGTCATCGCCACCACCGCCATCCAGTCTGCAAGCAGATCCCGCATCACCCCCAAAGTCATCGCGGAAGAAGATTATTTGTGAAATCAATCAACTCTTATTGGAAACTGTGTACTATCTGAATAATAAGAAAGTGAAAAGTGTTAGTGTTGGGTTTAATCATAGTGAAACTTTTGAATTGTGTGTGCAATTTACTCAAATCGGTAAAGGGGCAGTCATTCTGAGTAATGACCGATGGCTTAATTTATTCGAACAAAAAGATATAATTTCTAACTATTTTAATTCTGATAGCAAACCAATCATTGAAAAGCAGCCATTACGATTTGTAAAGTATTTCGGAGTTAAACATTTAATAATCAAAGGTGACCGTCAATCGGTCACCTTGAATGAGGAGGAGTGGAATAAGCTATTGGTGCAATCTAAACCTTTGAATTTAACATTAAATACTTTAATTAAAGAATCTTCAAACGTAAAAGAGTATTACGAAAGTTTCATGAATGTTGGCTGCGTAATCGGTCTGCATAACGTTACCGATATAGCTAAACCAACAGGTAGCAAAATCGATTTTGAAAGATTAAATTTGGAAATTCCTATACATTGCTCAATCGGAGAATTTTTATTACAGCATATGTGAAAAGACTGCAGTCACTGGCGCGGAATTAAAACTCCCGTAAACTGCTATTCTGTGAGTGTGTGAATAATGGAGTCGGTCCCTGGCGATGGAGCTAATACTCCCGTAAACCAAACGCCATTAGAGATTTTTCAATTGAGAAAATGTATAGTGGATTTTCAAGCCTTTCGCAATCAAAAGAATGAATTCGTAGTCAAAGAATTGGCTATTTGCGATATTGACAATGATTATAGCCAATCATGGATTTTTTCATCACCACGTGAATTAATTTGTAAAAAAGAATCTTCATGGCTTACCATATACTTTCACGGAATGGAGGTAGAAGAAGGTGACATCACCCATGAAAATTTCGAAAATGTACTGTTGAAATATGCATTAGGTTATCATCTTTTTTTCGTAAAAGGTTTAGAAAAATGTAAATTCTTATCCAATATAATAGGACATAAAGTCATCGATTTACTCGTTTTTGACTGCCCTCCGATTTCACAATTACCCTCATCGGGTAAAAGGTGTATGCTGCATAAACATAGAAATGATGGAAATTTAATGTGTGCTGTGGATAATTGTCGCAAAATTAAGAACTGGTTTCGGCAAAATGTTGACCTAAAAAATGAATCTGATAGACTTATATCATTCAATTGCTTTCCTAAAAATCAATTTATTTTCGATGTAATTAAAATGGCTTCTGTTGGATTTATTTATTCTGGATATATGGACATGACAATTTGTAGTAAATGCGGTGTAAATGTATACGAGTGGGAAAAAGGAGATGATCCTAAAAAGGAGCATGATCGATTTGTGATAACCTGTCCTTTAATAAAAAGAAATATATTACATTAAGACATTTTAAAATGGAAATAAAGGAATATTGATTATTAAAAAACTATTTTTATTTCATCTCATCCTTCCATTCGACAAGTTACGACTTGTTAAATCATATAAGTAAGACGAGTTACGACCAAAATATTTGTTTCATTTTGACGTATTTAAAATCACCGCCGAGCACCAAATTTTAACTCGATTCAAATATACCGCAAGTTGGGAAAGTGTTGACGTGATACTTTTGCGTTAACCCCCACTCTCCAGATCACATCCGGTGTATGCACGAACTCGGCACTTTGCAGTGATCACGTCCGGTTCGCTGACTCAAAATCGCTACGCAGAGTCTCGCGGCCGTGCAGTCTCAGCATTTTTGCAATCTTGCACATAGAAGGTTTCATTCGGTTTTGAGACTCGGCAGAGGACGGACGCGTGCATAAGTGAGTTTCTCGAAGAAAGACGCATCCAGAATACTCCACGCATAAGATCGCTCTCCAAAGGTAATTTAATTTATATTTAAAATTATTATTATATTATACATCTAAGCAATCATTGATTTGAAAATAATTAACTTTCAGTTATGGACTTAAAACAACTCCCAATTATACATAAAGTTGGGTCGGCCATGAACGTGGTTGGAAGACGATGAAATTAGAGGATCTGAAATTTATACCTATTGATTATATTGAACTGTATCATCCACGTGACATCCATCAGCCGCCACATTTCCCGAATTACAAGAATTAGAAGATTGGAATAAGACGGAACGATATCAACCATGCCTGGAACACTGCAATAAAGGAGAAATTCATATCGATGGACCACCTCCTTTGAAAAAAGATTGTTATTTTTGTTGTGTGTATTTATAAAGTAATAATGATTGTCTTTTATTGGAAATAAAAAAACTTGATCAACCTGCTCAATATTTCGCTTCATTTTAACGTACTCAAATCCGCCGCCATCCAAAATACCAACCCAGAAAGTTTAATTCGATTCGAATCCGCCGCCACCCAAAATACCAACAGCAAAATTTTAACTCGATTCAAATTTACCGCCTTCCAAGATACCATCTGCAAAATTTTAACTAGATTCAAATTTACCACCTTCCAAGATACCAACAGCAAAATTTTAACTCGATTCAAATTTACCGCCTTCCAAGATACCATCTGCAAAATTTTAACTAGATTCAAATTTACCACCTTCCAAGATACCAACAGCAAAATTTTAACTCGATTCAAATTTACCGCCTTCCAAGATACCAACCTAACATTGCGCATTACGATCGTCTTTTGTTATGACGTCATTACGTTTATCTTTTGTTTATCTATAGCTTACAGTTTCTACCGGCAGGCGGCGTCACTATCGCTGCGCTGAAACTGTCTTTTCTATTCTACTATCGGATGGTTTGAAATACTTATAAAACGAAATATTCGGACAAAATTTTTAAGAAGATTGAAATTTTATGGACTTAAATTTCCATTAATTTTCTAATAGAAACGAAATCAACCAAGATGTGAAATAAACATGAATATATAATATTTTGCGATACATAAACGACACAAGGATGACATGGTGTACGTTATATTTGCATTTGAGGGCCACGGTACGAATTAGGAACATGAAAGGAAGAAGGAATGAAAGAATTAAATTTAATTTTTAATAAAGGTGAAGTACTCCTTTAGCCAAACAATTAGAGAGTTACAACACCCAATGCATTTCGCCCACAAGGTGGGCATCGTCAGGGGTAAAACCTGTTTCAACCGTGACTGGCTCCCAGTCACTGTTGAAACAGGTTTTACCCCTGACGATGCCCACCTTGTGGGCGAAATGCATTGGGTGTTGTAACCCTCTAATTGTTTGGCTAAAGGAGTACTTCACCTTTATTAATCTTAGCCAAAGTTATTGAGCTACTATCAATTAATTTTTAATGATAATCTACTTTATCATACAAGGTAACTGTAACCAATATGGTGTGTTCCCCAATATGGCCTAATCGCCATATCGAATGTATTACGTGACAAAATTGATAGATGGTGTTTACAGTATATCGGTAAAATGCTAAAAACTGTACTTATAAGAAATTCCGTTGGACGCTCTCAGTTGGCTGAATTTGCTGGAGTGTTTTGTTTGAGACCAGCGTTTGTGGTTACGTGCATCTAATTTCAAAACGTTAGTTAAGTCATTGTTTGTACAGATAAAAGTTAAATAATTAATTTTACCTTAGGCATTCAACGAGATTTTTGTATCTATTATTAGTGGTGTGATTGGTTTGGCAATTTATTGAGATGTCATGTGCTTCCAACGGAATATGTTTTACTAGTCCAAGTCTCCCCATTATGTCATATGTAGGCCATATTGCCTATTTTATGAGCCTTAAATAATGACAATGAACTTTTTGAATGATTATAGATCTCATTTTGTTGTTAATTCTTATTTAAATTAAATTTTGACCTCATGTGCCTAAATCTTTGGTGGTACAATTTTACGATTTTCACCTTTGTAAAATTAGAATCTACTTTTATTCTCTCATTTTTTGGATATTTTTGCATACCGACAATTTATTGTAACCATTTTTGAGCAATCAAGCATTTTGTTACATGTACTTGATAAATATTTCAGTTTCTTGTTCTCTTATTTTTTGAACAATAACCAAATAGACCATATTGACATTATATGTTCCTAATATGGCCTAACAGCAAGAGTTTGCAAAATTGCTAACCAATAATTCCATGTTGAAGCGTTATAATTGTATAGGTGCCTAAAAATTAATAAAGCTAAGATAGGCCATATTGCGTAGAGTTACCTTATAAGGCTATTGTCCACTGTTTTGTTTGGAAAATAAAAACGGATTTAGATACTTTATTTTGCTATTCGGAATACAAATTTTACATTTAAAGTTATGAATAAATGATTTCAAAGTATAATAAGTAAGAGAATTTAAGTTAAATAACAAGTATTATGTTCCTTCCCGTTATATTGACGGGTTTTTGCTAAAGATTGATAATATTAAAATTTGTATTACTTATTTGCAACGAAGCTGGAATAAAATTAAAGTAATTTTGGCGGTGTTACTTCAGCAAATATAATTATGTATCGAGCAAAGCGCAGGTTCCATGTGTCACATATTTTCATAAGCATTTCAATAATTGTTCTTAATTTGGTTTCAAAAACGGGCTCAGAGAACGTCACGATTTAACAAATATCTTGCGGGAGCTGCTCTTCGATGCACCTTTATAATTTACTCTTTCTTAATATTCCGCATCATCTCATTTTCCTTACTGTAATATTATGTCTTATACCAAACGCAGTAGTTATCATTTTTTGGTTTTCTCAATTATAGTTTCCTCCATCTCAGACGTGAATAATAAATTAACCGATCGTGAAAATTTTCAACATGACACATCCCTCATCTTCCGCCCGATGCGTCGCTTACATTTACAGAGCACTCGATATCTCATTCATCGCTCTTTCTCCCGTGGGAAAAATCACTGCGCTCCCGTGAAATTCATAGCAACCTCACTCGAAAAAGCAAATACAAAACGACGTTCGAAGATTTTTCCTTTTACCGAAAAATACATCGCATCAATTCTATCAAATTCGATTTGAAAAAGGCAAGTGGTGTTTTCTTGAGCATTTTAGCAGTAAGGATCGAATGACTTCCCGTTGAAAACTTTTCAACCTTGAAGCCAAGTGAAAATTAATTAAAAAACTACACTAAGTTGTATCAAACCCATTCGTTAAGAGGGAATTTTTTGTGTCGAGTTGAAAGAAATATTCAATTACTAACTTATGTGGCCATATAAAATCAAATAAACCATTTGAGTGATTCAGCGACATAAATCCTCAGTGACGATTTACGGATAGCCAATTACATATCTTAAAGACTCGCATAACCAGCGAATCGTGAGTTTTCACTCAGCTAAGATTCTTTTTAGCTTAAATTTTCATTCGTCCCATAGTTCTTATGGCTTTATGAGTCGGTTGTGTCATATGATCGCTCTTCGATATTTTTAAATGAAAGTAAATGCGTTTTACTCCGCCATTTCATGACTTCAGGTTTCACAGAATTAGTTTCTTGAAAGCCTGAGAGTGCACGAACGACCACTGACGTGAAATTCAGGTTGAAAACATTGGTTAACCACCTCGGCAAGCGTTTTAATAGGACGGGCGTAAATTTAGGGAATGATATATAATGAGGGCTTTATGGTTAGAGAAGTTTTTCAATAAATTTCTGAGTATAATAATATATTTGGGTCATTCTACGCCAATTCAGACGGAGATTGGAGACACCTCTCAGACTTCGACGAAAAATTCTAGATACGTTATCCTGGACCTATAAAATAAACATTAATACAGCGTAAGGTCATAATAAACTGGCACATTTTAATGGATTCTTCGATGGATAGTTACTTAAAGTATTATGAAATTTTTGTTGAGGGTGTAAAGAGTCTGTTTACGGTTTTTTACATAGGGGGATAAAGGGGTCAAAAGGGTGTAAAATTCCCTTCTGTATATGTGTACGGTCCCAAAAAGAAAAATTACAGGAGTTGGAGACAAGAAGGCAGTGGGAGGGGGAAGTTGTGAAGCTGAAGTGAACACCAGTATAAATTTCAGTGAAACCATCCAAAGCAGAGAACTCAATGGAGAATTGTAAGCTAGATGTGATTTTCATTTGCACGGACGGAGAAAAACAGAAAAACATAGCCACCTTATTTTGCACTCGCAAAGACATTAGAGTTTTGGAGAATATATTTCATTAATTGGCGAATAATGTTTTTTGGAGCATCATAATGTTTCAAATTTTAAATTAAACAATTAAATAACAATTGAAATATAAGGAAATAGCAACTATGATACCTTTATTTGAAGCGCTATAATGTCCTCTTTTGAGTAAAAGCAACCGCAAACCTGTACCTTTCTCCGTTTTTCAGATATTATATAAAGTCCTCGATGCGGTGAAGTTCCTAAAATTTTTAAATGACTAAAATTCATTGTTTCACAAAACGATTTCATATGGAATGGTTTTGGGTCCAGGGAGACGTATGCTGAAATGTTCGTTAATACTTGAGTGGTCAACGTCTAACCATCGTCTGATTTGGCGTGGAATAACTCTTTTGTCAAATTGTGGAAAAAAACACGTAAAGCAAAAAGCGTGAGTTTTAATAGTTAAAAATATACAAAAAAACAATGAGACTTGCATAAAACAAAAAACTTCTGACTCGAGTTAACTTGTATCATAAAATCAAAATTTACAATACATTTGAACAATGATACTACAAAATAATACGAAATAATTACCATTCAAATAACCTATTGCAGTTTACCAGCAAGGTGTTCTTTGTCAGTTGCGGACTTATGTTGTAGCGCAAGGTCAAAAGCTTCTGCCTCAGATGGGAGAACAAGCACTACGCTGATCTGGATCATTGGCACAGCTAGTACTGTGGAAGCCAGCGCAGAGAGTTCCGGGTGGGACTTCTTGCGGGTTTTTCAGCACGCTAGAACGCTGAAGTCATCCAAAATTCTTACCCTACGAGTTCTGGAGAACTCCTGTATGAGGCGGGCGATGTCCACCGACCGATTGGGCTTCAAAAGGCCCTGATCCTACAGCCTGGAAAATAATGTAGGAGTTCGCAGGTGGGTGCACAAATACCTGGCTTTGTCTAGAGCCTCCTTAACCTCTGGCCTCTTCAGCGTGTCGTTGAGAGCCATCTGTAGCGTGTGAGCAGTACACCGCACTCCCATCCCCCCAATTCAGTTAAGATCTTAGCGATGTCGTCCATCATCACATCACATGCAGTATCTGTGCTGCTGAAGGACAGACAACTGCTGCTACTGCATTGATGAGCACTGCTGCCTCCTTCGGCACCAAGGTCTGCCGGTGCCAGCACTCCTACAGGAGACTCCATCTTGTCGTTGCTGGAGTCAGCCATATCTTCGTCACTAGCTGGAGTCTGGTCCTGCAGTGAGTCATAAAACAGGAGGCAGACAGTCCGTAGCATATTAAAGGCGTTGTCTGATGTCACTGAGTATAGCATGCTTGGAGATATATCATATTCCTCCATTACTTCTGGTATGTCCCGCCTTAAGTTCTCCGCGGTGTGGCTTTGAAACACCTCCTTTACACAAAGAGTGTGTAGGATTAACTTTCCATTTTGACATTTGTCTATCTTCAAACCGACAAGCCGTACCTTCACTTCCTCGCAGATTTTGGAGCGGATGGTGTGGGCATCGCACTGTACCTCATTGCGGACGTTGAACATATTCACCACCGGTGCCGCTCCATCAAGATTCTCTTGCCTCAGTGCATCGATGATGGGGTCAACGATGAGTCGAAAGTCAGAATCATTCATGAGGCTAAGGGTCTACCATAAGCTGTCACTAACTAGTTGCAGGCCTTTTCAGCAGTTCTGTATCTATTTTTATGGTTAGGACTCCCGATTTCCTTTTAGGGGACGGTCGTTTGGGCAATGACAGTGATGAGGAAGAATCAGAACCTACATGAGAGAGAACATGAGTTTTCACTTTCTAGGAATATGGTGAGTTTGGTTTGTGAGTTCGGCGAAAAATGCGAAATATTCGTGTATACTTGTTTACAATTGGATTCCATTTATTATCATTCAATTCCGCTTACTGGATGCAGATGTGCTGAGCTTTGGATCATTTGAAGCATTATACTTCAAGTTCTCCCTCTCATTTTTAAACGGGCTCTTTCCAGCCCAATTATTAGTATTTCTCTGAAATGGAATATAAAAATATGGCGCTGAAGCGTGGGTGAATGTCTCCCCTATAAATTAATTCGGAAATCACGATCTAGAATAAGTACAAATGTCGTTTGGCCACCTACTTAAACGCAGTTTAAATAAATACAGACAAGAAGATTAATATCCAATACTAACATTGCCGCTTCAATGTAACAGTCATGTTAAGCTGAAATTTTGGAAAATGAACAAAAACTTATCAAAAATTTATTTGAATGAGCGACGCGTGATGTTTTTTTAAAATCAAATTAGCTTCGCATTCGACCTGTATGCATCCATTCATTTCATAGGCACGCATTTGGAACATTATATTATGCGTGGATCTTCCTACCGCACTTAACGGGTAATCCAGCACTGACCTTGAGGTTTCCCGCCGTGCAAAAGGAGTGAACACAAAATCCGTAATTATACATTTTAAGAGGTCCGGAATGAATCTAAAAATATCTTGTTATTGGACCAAGGACTGAAACTTTACTATTCGCAGTTTCGTACAGTGCCGATCCGAAACTCAATTTAAAAAGAATACGTTTCACACCATCCCGGTCCGAAACTACCTATATGTTAAGTTTCGTACCGGATCACATCCCTGATTTACACGTTCCCGTTTTCGTGAATGAAATCAGGCCTGACTAAATATATATTATAGTCTGCCTGTGGTAGCGTAGCGTAGTAATATAAATTCAGAAAGAAATGCTGCCCTCTTGGCTGCTGCTGCAGGAGAGGTTTTATTAGCTGAGTTTAACAGTAAAAATAGAAATCCGCTCGTGTTGGGTGAAATCTTGGAAATGCCGAAGAGCAGAGAGAAACAGTTTTCGTTCTTTGAACAAAGAATTTTTATTCATTTAATTACTATTGGAAGACGAAAATGCGAATAAAAATCATGGTCAGTACGGTGAAGAGACGGTATTTTCCTTCCAAGAGATAAAGTATCCTGAAATAATCACCTCTTTGGAGCATGCCTTATCGCAACACGTAACACGTGGAAGTCCTCAGGCAATCGGCGTGTTCTGGACAGCGTTGGTATCGGAACATCTACATGATACCCTGCAAAACACCATTTTGGTGGATAGCATGGGGGTGCAGTGTACCAACAGTTCATAATTTTCCTACGTTGTCTTTTCCTATTATGTTCTCTTATCGTCCTAGGGAAAAACGATCATCTATATCGCTCCGTTCTAGAGTAGATCTAGCGATTCTTATCCTCACTGTCCTGCCTTACGAGATACGTCGGGCTTCTGTTAAATCCTACTATTTCATTCGCTAGTCCCTCCGACATAAATTTCATCAGTCGTCTAAATACAGCCTGCAGCCTTCGTTCCTCGAACGATGTCCATTTCAGATTTTCTATGATGATACGCTTTGTTTACTATCGTCATTCCTCTTTATAAATCGGAACCTTTTCTATCTCGTTCGTGAGTCCCTTTTCGTAGGAATCCCACACAGCTGAAGCATTTTCGACCTGCTGTCGAACCATGGATAAATAAATAAATAATTTCATTTTTTTCGGAGCTATTTCGAACTATTCCCCCTATAAAGGCCAGCTTATTGTTAGCGGCACCTATCAATCGGCGAATGTGGGTGTCCCACGAGAGATCACGATAGATTGTGACTCCAAGATATTTAATCGAGTCTGCATCTGGAATATCTACTCCGTCCAACGAATAATTATTATCCAACAAGATACTCTTGGTTCTCCAGAAGTTGATGACGCAGCTTTTCTTTTGGTTGATCTCTAACTGCCATTCGTCACACCATGCAGAAGTAGCTTCTAGGTCATTTTGGAGATACTGGTGGTCTTCCGGATTGCTTATTTCTCTATAGATGACGGTGTCGTCCGCGAAAAACCTAATTTTACTTTTGATTACTGAGCTGATATCGTTTATATAAATTAGAAATAATAACGGATCAATTAAAATACCCTGCGGAACGCCAGAGACAACCTCCACTAAGTTAAAAGATTTCCCATCTATAACAACCTTCTGCTTCTTATGATTTAAAAATTCACGGATCCTACTAAAGATTTTAGAAGTAACACCAAAAGTTTCTAATTCCGTTATTAACTTCCTGTGTGGTACCTTATCAAAGACTTTCCTAAAATCTAAAAAGATGTCATCGACCTGCATATTCTTTTCTCCGCTTCTCAGTATACAATTCACAAAAAGACCGAGCTGAGTATCACAAGACCTACCTTTCCAGAAGCCGTGTTGACAACCATGTAACAATAAATTACTATCAAGAAATCGCATTATGTTGCTGACGAGTATATGCTCGAGAATAATACACGATATCAAAGTTAAGGAAATAGGCCTGTGATTTTCTGGGTTCTCCTAGTCGCCGCCCTTATGAATTGGGGTAAGGTCCGCTAACCCCCAGTCGTTAGGGACCTCTACGCGAGAAATGGATTTCTCGATGATTATCCGAATAAAAGGTGCTATTTCCTCAGCTAATTCTTTAAGAACGCGAGCAGGAATTTCTCCGGGGCCAGTGGTTTTGTTATGTCTGATGGAACATAATTGCCTTGCTATTTCCACCTCAGAAAAAACTATATCGTCCATCAGGTCCCTCCTTATTGCGGGTGCATAATATACGCAATGGTCGCCGACGGCTGTAAATGTTTTTACAAAATGACCGTTTAATAAGTTGGCTCTCTCCACGCTATCATGAATAACGGCACCCGAGTCATCACGAAGGGAAGGTATGGTAGGGCCTCTAACTTCGGCCACTCTCACATAGGACCAAAACGCTTTAGGGACCTCCTTCAAATAATTATTTAATACTTTATTCCGTGCATAGTATTTCTCGCTTTAGCGAGGGATTCCTTATACGTCTTAACTTTAAGTGCTCTATATTCATCGGATGATGCAGAAGGCATATATTTTATTTTTGCGTGTCTTATTCTCTAGCGTAATACTCTATTGCTTATTGTACCAACGTTGCTCATTATTATCGACCTTCAATTTAATTGGAATGTACTTGTTGATCCCCTATAGCATTATATCTTTGAATAATGTCCATGACGACTCAGCACCTGATCGTTCGGTCATATCACGCAAGCCAGGTAGTATTTTTCGTAGGCGCGACCTGAAGCTTGAAAACTCCTCCTTAGCAAATATATAAAACTTTCTTTGAGGCTTAGGGTGCCTATCGATTATCAACTTACACTCTGCAGATACGGCCAGATGATCACTTATTCCATTTTCAATGGTGATCTTGCTTATTCTTTTTGTGACGTTAGCTGCTAAGAAATCTAATATGTTTCACTATCGCGTTGGCTTTCTGACTAATTGAAGGAGAGAGTGCTCGCAGAATGTTTCCATTAATGCCTCACAGGATTCGCGTTCTTTACCTCTAGATTCGAAACAGGATTTACCAATCAATTGAGGGTAAGTTAAAATCACCACCGACTTTAACAGTTTCATCTTGATTAATCAGTCTAAGCTTTGACAGTTGTTTCTCGAGATTTAAAATACAATCTACACCAGCGTTACGTGGCATGTAAAACAAGCATAAGAACACCTTTTTGGAGCCTTCATTACATATACGGCACCAAACACTTCGATATCCTCTTCACTTATCGGAATCTCACTGCTATCGTACTTATCGCTAACCGCTAACCTTCGGCAGATCTATTGGCGCGATCTTTTCTAAAGACACTATAGTCCCTAGGAAATATCTCCTGACTCTGAAACTCATCCGTTAACCAACATTTAGTGCCTATCACGATATCGGCGTCCATACTGCGAATAATATGCTCGAACTCAGTAATTTTGCTACGGATGCTGCGGCAGTTCAGTACGACGACGTTTAATTTCTCACTATCACTTCGCATATTAATCTCACCCTTTACTTTCTCTTCCCCTCTAAAACTCCATGCGCTCCCATAACAAGCGGTCTCACGACTGTTTGTCATCGCATAATAATTGAAATTACGACCCGTCGCACCCTTGACGGAACATTCTATTAATGACCCGTCAGGAAATTGGTGCTGCATGTTTCTATGAACCTTCTCTTTATCTCTCCTATTACGTGCACTTACCTCACGCTCTGAGTATATTCTTTCATTAAATAATCTATCGTGATTCTTATTTTCTACGAACGCATCGATTATCCCCTTACCTAAAATTGACCTACGCCCTTCCCTACTCTCTATCGGTAGCCGCGCCCGTTCCGTTCCTGACACCTTTTTTCGTAGGAATTTGCTTATGCGCATTCGCAGAACGTCAGGCGCCTGTTTTCAGACACAGAAACGGGGACTAAGGCGTAGCGCGATATTTTCGTCTCGTAATAGTCGACAGCGGTCATTTAGACTGCGTTGGAAGAATGTAACCTGATTCGAAAATAAAATAAATAAATGAGTTCGCGAATGTGTGTAGTAAAAGAATTGTTGATCTGTGGAAAATTACAGAAATGCTTCTCATTTTAGCGAGAATTGCGATGCAATATCAAGGAACGCAGAGTAGTAAAATCTACACGGTTTAAGCGGAGGGAGTGGTTAAAGCGCGTACCTCATGGGACAGGCGAAAACCCCTCGCGAAATGAAGCATGGGATTGAACGCCATAGGCGCTAGGAGCAGGGACTTGTGAATACGGTTTTCCAAAGGATGCATTTTTTTAACTTCATCATGGGTTAATATATAAACTTAAGTTTTAATCGGTCAATAAAGATCAATTCATATTTTTATAAGAGCAGCTTTCCTTTTTGCCGTCGAAAATAAAGCGTGAAAACTCGAGTGAGAGTTAATCCAAAGTTTTGAGGATCGAGTCCCTTCCCTCATTTTTGCCCCTTTCTCTTCCCTTGAACGCCTCTGCCTCTCCCTCCTCTAAAATTTCTCTCTTCCCCTGCCTCCTCTACCCTCCCTTCTTCTGTCTCTCACTCCGATTTCTCATTCTCTCTCCACCCCTCCTTTTTGCTCCCTTCCTCTTTCCCTCACCACGTTTGCCTCTACCTTCTCTTTCCCTTTCTTTCTTCCCCTTTCTCACTTCCCCTCTCTTCTTTTCCCCTCCTCACTTTACCTCTCCCTCTTTTCCTCTTTTTCTCTTCCCCTTTCTCTCTTCATCTCCCTCTTGTTCCCCTTTCAATCTTCCCCTTTCAATCTTCCCATTTCTCTTTTCTCCCTTCCCCTTCCTCTCTTCCCCTCTCTATCCTCCCCTTTCTCTCTTCCCCTTTCTCTCTTCCCCTTTCTATCTTCCCCTTCTCTCTTCCCCTTCTCTCTTCCCCTTTCTCCCTTCAACTTTGTCTCTTCCCCTTTCTCTCTTCCCCTCCTTACTCTGCATCTCCATCTTTTTCCCCCTTTTCCTTCCCATCCTACTTCTGCCTCTCCCTCTTTTTCACATTTCACTCTTCCTCTTTCTCTCTGCCTCCCCCTCTTCTTCCCCTCTCCCTTTTCCCCTTTCTCTCTTCACCTTAATCACTTCCTCTCCCTTCTCTTCTCCTTTCTCTCTTCCTCTCCTACCTCTGTCTCCACTCTTTTCCCCCTTTCTCTCTTCCTCTACTTCCTCTTCCCCTTTTTCTCTTACCGTTTATCTATTTCTCTCCCTCCTTTACCCCTTTCTCTCTTTCTTTCTCCCCTGTCTGCAAGTTGATAATGCACCCATCCAATTCTTTAAAACCGTAAAAAATCTTGGTCTTATTATAAATGACACGCTCACGTGGACAGACCATATCACGAGTGTTTGTAAAAAAGTAAACTGCTCCCTCTATTCATTGAAGAGACTAAAAAACTTCCTACCCCAGAATTTAAAGCAAAAACTCGTATCCTCTCTTCTTCTGCCTCATATAGATTACTGCGACGTGGTCTACAGTGATCTATCAGTAGAGCTGTCCAATAAAATTCAAAAAACTTTAAATTCCTGGGTAAGATTTATTTTTAACCTTAAAAAATCAGATCATATATCTGACTATTACAAAAAGATGTCATGGCTTAATCTCGATTCCCGCATTGTATTGTACGCAGCCTCTGGTATTTTACATACTCCGACGCTCAAGTCTATCTAGTGTGGTTTTAAAAATATATTTTAATTGTAATTTTTTTATTTTATTTTTGTTTTATTTTAGTTTTTTAAATTTCTGTTAAATTTTCTCCTAACTTTCTTTTTCATCTTTTATTTGTAATGCAAGCATTTATATTCGAAAGTATAAAATGAAAATTCTCCATATTTATAATTATTCAAAATTGTCTCTTTTGTACTTATCTACATATGTATAAGAGAATGTATATGTATATTGCTCTCGTGGTAACCATTTTTTGTGAATTAAGATTGTAAATTAAAAAAATTGTTAATATGTAAATCCTGATGTAACCAAATTGTAATGTTTAGGTGGAAGAGGGGGCTACTTAGCCTCAACCTCGCCAATAAAGACATTTTTCTTTCTTTCTTTCTTTCTCTTCTCCTCTCACTCTTCCACTCCTCGCTCTGCCTTTTCCTCTTTTTCCCCTTTCTCTCTTCCCATTTCTCTTTTCTCCTTTCTCTCTTCCTCTCCATCTTCTTCTTTCTCTCTTCCTCTCTATTTTCTCCTTTCTTTCTTCCTCTCACCCTCTTCCATTTTCTTACTTCCCCTTTCTCTCTTCCTCTCCCTCGTCATCTTCTTTCTCTCTTCTTATTTTTCTTCCCCTTTATCTCTTCCCATTTCTCTTCTTCCCCTTTCTCACTTATTCTCCCTTCTCTTCCCCTTTCTCTTTTCCTCTACCTCCTCTTCACCTTTCTCTCTTTGTCTCTCTCCTCTTCCCATCCCGAGATCTGAGGTCAAGATGAATTTTAACATTTTTACAACTTGACACTTTAAACCTCTGTTGAGTCTGTTCTTCTGTTCCTCAAGGCGATAAATATATATTCAATTTTTCTTCAGGGAATAAGGTAGATTAATTAATTCAAGTTAATTCAGAATGCCATCCGCAGTCCAATAACCTTTTCAATTAATTTACAATCTCTTTTTTTGGCTATAGAAAAAACGTACCGACGTCACTCATAATTACCTATTCGATTTGTCTTTGAAGCACGGGAAATTAACTTCCAAATGTGTCCCTCATGTTTTGTAAACTTATGTATTGAAATAAAAGTAACTGAATTCAATGTAATATTTGAGTTCAACGCGAGAGTAGAATGGTGCATTTCATATCCGAATGCATTTAGTTTTAGAAACTGTACATATCAATATGCCAATTTTAACGGTCCGTGCGTATTTTATATATCAGATATATCAAAATACATAATATTCGTTTTGAAACTTAACTCCGGGAATTTAATTTTATATTCTTTCGTAAATTTCTCCAAAACTGTTAGCATTATGATAGAAAATGTGACATTTTTTTCTTAGCTTTGGACTTTCCGCTGAAAAGTTTTACTTCTTTAAGCTCTAACTTAAATGGAATTTTATAATAGTTCAAAAAGGACTATGGCTTTTTTAGATCTTTCTAGCATAAGAACTCATAAAATTCAGTTAAGTGGTTTTATAGAAGAAATATGCTGGTAATAAATATTCAAATTACCCAGAATGGTGATCAGGAAATACAGACAAAACGTTTAAAATAATGTAGTTAACGGAGATAAGAAATCGAAGCTGAAACAGAAAGATTTTGACGTAGTTTCAAAGTAATCCCAAAAGTAAAAGTTTGCTCAATTTATTAAGCTAGCGGAAATTCCTCAATTATGACATAGATAATGATCAAATGAATAAACACATTAATGGGTAATGCACAGAGACCATTTCTATCATAGCCCGATGAAATATATGCAAAATATTACATGAATGTATATTCACCGTAAATTGTTTATCCTATTCGCATGTAGTAGAACGTGAGGAAGAGGATTTAGCGGATAAAATATGTAGAAACGGAGGGTGGTATTTGTTGCAGGCGAATTCTCAATTATTACATACAGACTTGTACGCTACATAGTGAAGCTATGAAAAGAGAAAGCGCATGCGACTCACGTACCTTGACTCCCACTGACGGCGCACAATATCAACAAAAGCAGCACGGTGACAGATGAGCCGGAAGGCGACGGCGGATTCGAGCTCCTCGGAGCCATCCCGACACCGATCCCGACGCGGATCCGGGTCAAGCGGACGCACCAAACCTCTCAGAGGAAAGGTCACCCGGTGGGTCTTCTTCTTTCCCTCGCTACATCGCACACACACTCGCGCGCAGTCAAACACGAAATCGCGACGATGATGAAGGCGAGCA
The DNA here is from genome assembly GCA_028673005.1 of Tanypteryx hageni. NCBI lineage: Eukaryota > Metazoa > Arthropoda > Insecta > Odonata > Petaluridae > Tanypteryx > Tanypteryx hageni. The sequence continues at coordinate 7,531,497 of CM054113.1, read as the reverse complement.
GCTCGCACGTCCTCCCCAGAGAGCCTTCCAAAAACCAGGCATCTGCAGGCACCTCTCACCCTCCGCCCTTCTCTTTTGCGCCGGCTGGCGCGCCCCCGTACGGCGGTCTCGCGAAACACGGCTCGTTTCTCGAGGTTACCTTCTGCACGGCAGAATTGTAAGTGCGGGGAAGAGGCGGCCTGAGAGAGAGAGATAGAACGGCCTCCGAGAAACCTAGGAGGGAAAAGGCCTCTCTACCGGAGACCCGCCTCTGACTCGTCCCTAAAAAAAAATTATTCTTCTCCGTAGAGGGAAAATGGGAATATTCATCGCGGCCGCCTATTACAGGTTCCCTAAGCACTTATCGTTCCTTTATACCTTATCCCCACTCACACGAGTTTAAGAACTTCTTCCTCTTTGAATTTCGGGCTACCCTGGAGCCAAACAATTGAAATCTCTCTCTCTCTCTCTTCATCTATTCCGAACAAAGGACATCATCTCTCGCGACGTCCCCGCGTCGCCTTCTGCTTACCCCGTCCTTATCTTCTGAATTTCCCGCGCACGTTGATATCTCCATCTCCACCTATATTATGTCTTCATGGTTCGCTTTCGCTATCGTTCTCCTCCGATATCTCTAGCTCTTCCCGTTTTTACTGGTGCTCCCCTTCCATCCCACCTCCAAAATTTATTTTTATCATTCCGTTATTAATTCATTTTTCTCGAACTTTATTCTTCATAAATTTTCCTCTTTTAGATGCTTTTTCTATTTTAATTCCCCACCCTTAAACAGTCATTTCGAATATTGTTGGAAGGAATATCCTTGATATTCATAACAAATGCCTCAGAATTTTTAATTAACTTCCCTACACTTTCGCTCATTTTTTCCTCTATTCTCACAATCCGCTTCCTACGTATCGTCTTCCATTCACTTCAACTTCGCTCACTTTATCTATGGCTTCTGTTGAAGACTATTCATATTTAAGAAAATCTTATATAACCAAACTTTGGAATAGTTATATCATAATAACTTTTCCTCGTTGGACGCATGCTTGCTCTCATTTATTCGATGAGGAGAAGAAGTTTTTTACAATCTTCCTCTTCTTGCTTGGATTTAGTACTTTGCGCTATCCTCTCAAAAACTCACGACATTTACGTATTTTTGTAGAGAGAACACATTCTGAGACACTCGACATGAAAATGGTGCGGCACTGCGGAATGATCGCAGATAATAAAGAGTTTGATACTGTGAATGTCTCCTTTCATTTGTTTGTCTGCACTTGGTTCAATTCTCTTTTGACTTCGCTCTTTTTGGAACTCCGCGGCTTTCGCAGCCACTCTCTCTCAATTTGGCAGGGCTAAATTTTTTTAACTGTCCAAACTTATAAAGCCACTTATGAGATGTGGTGTGCGCGCGTTCATCTGTCCACATAAGTGCTTCTTTTCGTAATTTTTATCTTTCGCTATTGATCATCGAGAAATTTTCCGTTTTCTATTTTACGCCAATACTTCCGCCGCCGCGCATGTAAGAACTTTATCCGTGAAGTAGAGTATAAAATATGCCTTAGAATTTCCTATAAAATCTATTATGTCGTGAGTCGCCGAGACTTCAGTAAACAAACTGAAAATAATGCAACTCCTTTTTTTGCAAATTTCTTTGAAATTTAATGGAATAGTAATAGTTACTTCAAAGAGATGGAAGTATATTCAAATTCCGAAGGTTACTCTCTTGGAAGACATATAAGACTTCTGGATCCAGACGATTCAAACACTTATAGATGGTAAATTTCAAGTAGGCTTTATCGCAATCATAAGTTAAGACGAAAAATTGATCGATTTGCCTTCTCATTAAAAATGAAGGTCTACCGAAGTGGCCTCAGCTGCGGCATTAATTTGATGATCGATTAATTCAATCGTTCATTTAAATATGGAAAGTATTTGGTATGATTAGTCACAATTATCACAGTGATGACATCTTGATCTTTCTTTTTAATATGGAAGAGAGGTTAAACGAATAGGAGAAGACCACTACCTCCTTTTCTTTCACTCACGTGGCACTCGGCGACTATTCGAGCGTAAAAAAGAGAGCCTCATGGGAGCAGCACATTGCGCGGATAAAACCTATCTCTCTCTCTCTCTGTCCTCGTATCCTCCGATTTAATTCTCCACAATGAGTTACAGATCTGTCGATCAAAAATGGCTGCCGCAGAACGACTCGCTTATTTCCCGAGAGTACACGGAATTCATGTCCTGGACTATTCTTCACTCAGGAAAATAATCCCTTAAATATCCTGCGAGAGCGACGACGCGAAAAAAAGCAAAAACCCCAGATCTAGAAGTAAGGCTTATGAGTTTCTTAATCAGCTTTCTCGCGCCAAAACGGAGATGAAATAGTCTTAATATCGACGAACGAGCGCTTGGAAAAGATAACGTGCGCGTATATACATGTGGACATACAAGTATACATGCACGCACACATATGATGACAGCTTAGCAGTTTTTCCATTCGTTGTGATTTGATCGTCGTTGGATTTTATCTCCTGATCGAGGATCTTTGTGCCTCTTGTTTCACCTTTGGTGAAGGGTCTCCTCCGTTGAAAATTGTTTACTGAAAAAATCGGAAAGATAACTGAATTAGTCACTTGAACATTGGTCGTAATGAATATGTAAATACGAAGCGGAATTAAATAACAATTAGGTTAGTTTCTCTTGTTTATATTGAGGCGGAAACATTGATCAAATTTGTTACTCTTTCAAAGACACTTAAAATGTCGGCCAATATCAGAAATGAGTAGTTCTATTATGTAATTAATGAGCTGAAATTTAGAATATTCGGTAATATAGAAACTTTGATTGAGGAATAAGATCCAATTTTAACACACAATTCTAAAAATGTTTGGAATGTTAGCTGTTATATAGTGATATGAATTTAAAATACCATTTTCATCTAGTATCCAAATTAAAGTCTAAAAAATGGATTCATTTGTCCGTAATTTAAAAAATGCAACAAACATGTTAAGGTCATTTTATTGAAAATAGCGTATAATATTTATGGAAAAAGAAAGTTTAACTAAATTTTGTTTTCTTTGGAAATGTTTTTTCCGGATGACCATTTAATGAGTTAAAGCAAAACGTTTCTTTGTCGTTGTCCGTGAATAAGTGATATGACCCCAGTGTGCCATTTTTCTCTCACACTTTGACACGTCTTAAATTCCAAATTTCATCAAATTGGATCCATCGCAATGGTCCCTAATGTAATACGATTGGTGCTCTTTAAGAAACGCACATCAAAACGGTGATTTCTTTGTTGATGCAGTTCAATGGACTAATTTGTGCAACTTAAACGCCTATACATATTTTTACTAATAAAATCGAATTCTCTTCAGCAACGAAGTTTGTGGCAGTAAAAATAATCGGCAATCGCCTATTTCATGCATCCCAGCTATTGGATCACGTCTTTAATTATCGTACAGATTACACTACATCTGTAATATCTGCAGTATACACCATGCTACTGTCATTATTATAAACGGTATAATTTGCTTATTTTAACAGGTAAAGACGAGTAACTTCATTGATAATCTTAATTCCAAAATTGTTATTTGGATCCGCGAATTTTTAAATCATAGGAAGCCGAAGGTTGTCATAAATGGGAAATCCTCGAACTTACAATTAGTGGAGGTTATCTCTGGCGTACCACAGGGTAGTGTAATTGGTCCGTCATTATTTTTAATTTATATAAACGATATTAGCAAAGTAGTCAGAAGTAAAATTAGACTTTTCGCGGACGACATCGTCATTAATAGAGGCATAAGCTATCCGGAAGACCAGCAGTGTCACCAAAATGATCTAGAAGCTATTTCTGCATGGTGTAAGGAATGGCAGCTAGATATCAACAAAAAAAAAGCTGCGTCATCAATTTATGGAGATCCAAGAGTATCTCGTTGTATGCTAATTATTCGTTGGACGGTGTAGAAACTCTAGTATCAGACTTGATTAAATATAATAGAGTCACGATCTATCTTGATCTCTCGTGGGACACCCACATTCGCCGACTGATAGACGCCGCTAACAAAAAGTTGGCCTTTATAGGAAGAATAATTCGAAATAGCTCCGGAATGAATTATGTTATTAATCTTTTGTTTGAACGCAGGTCAAATATGCCTCAACTGTGTGGGATCCCTACGAAAATGGACTCGCAAATGAGATACAAAAGGATCAGCGCAGGACAGCTAGATTTGTAAAAAGAAATTGCGACATTAAACCAAGCATAACACAATTAATAGAAAATCTGAACTGGACAATGTTAGAGGAACGTAGGCTGCAGGATATATTTAAATCCTACAAAAATTTATGTCGGAGGGACTACCAAATGAGGTAGTAGGACTTTATGAGAAGCCCGACGTATCTCGGAAGGCAGAATAGCGAGAATAAGATTCGCGAGCGATATAGACGATCGTTTTTCCCTAGGACGGTAAGAGAACATAATAGAAAAAGATAACGTAGGATAACTAGGGATCTTTGGTGCTCGGCACCCCCTGCCGTCTACCAAAAAGGTGACTTGCAGGGTATCATTTAGATGTAGATGTAATAATACAATATTGATATTGATGATATACCTTGAGTTATATTTGGCGTAATTCACGGTGAACAATTATGGCTACCAAAACAACGCCATACACCGCTGCTAAGACCAATACTACGCTTTTGCGGGATTCTGAATACGAACAATTTTTCTCCACATTTGAGCAGAATGATTACACTGCTCTTTGATTGTTTTATTTTGCTGATATCTCAACCACAAAATCTTATAGTTATAAAAATTCATTACACTATCGAGCGAAGCTGATGTTGTCGTATATTAAAGTACTACAGTTTTTGCAGCAAACGGAAACGGAGAGGCGTCGCTAAAAACGATTGTGCCAAAATCTCAAATAACCTTCTTTTGATTGTGAACTCAATCACATTATCTGTTAAAAAGTGGAAGTCCCTGAAATCAGAGGCAACAAACGGGGAAATTTTGTTCTCCAAAGGAAAGGGGCGAGAAATTCATTCAGATTAGAAACGAGTAAACAGTCCATATACGTGATAATCTAATGAAACCTGAATTAAATGGCATCCGTCAAGCAACAATTGGATAAAGGTGTAATACTCCTTTAGCCAAACAATTAGAGGTGTTGTAACCCTATAATTGTTTGGCTAAAGGAGTATTTCACCTTTATTAATCTTAGCCAAAGTTATTGAGCTACTATCAATCAACAATTGGATACCAAACTTTTCTCTCCCTAGCTCTTATATGATCTATGAGGCAAATATTTAAACAATTATTCGGGTAGAGGACAACATTTGCCGCAAAAAAGACCGCTATACGACATAATTACAACTTATAGTATCGGTGATGAGAATTCCAGAATATTCCAAATATCTCATATTTTGTTTACATCGAACGCTAAGGCAGTTCTAACGGCAAACAACAATTAAAAATCCATATTTTCTCTCCCAATCACTTATATGATCTGTAAGTTATAGTTTAAAAAATATACGAATATATTGAAGACTATATTTACCACAAAAAATTCCGCGGGACAGCATAATTACGATTTCGGTGTAAAAATTTTGAGAATTACCCAATCTTTCGATACCGTTTCATACATACTTCCCATTAAGAACGCCTTTGAAATCTCTGTGTATTCCATTTATGGAGTATACTTTTCCATCTTGTTAGTTCCATTCATTAGCAACCTAATTCGTCCTCTATCTCTTCACAATTATCACAGCGTCCACAGTTAGCTGCTGCAATGGCTTTTATGGTTGTTTGTATGGAATTTCAATCAACCTCTTAGATTATTAGAGCCATTACTCCTTCCACACCGATCACACTCAAAAGGGAGGAGGGAAACCCGGTGACGTCATTAGCCTACCCTTAACGAAGAGCACTAAGGGGACCAACGGTTTAACGTCCCTTCCGACGGACAGAGCGCTAACTGCTACAATGGCGTTTCGCGCTTTCGCATGGGCGAATGGCGGCCGTAAAGAAGCCTTCGATCCTTCTCGTGGAATATCTTAATTTTAGAGTGGAAATTCTCGAGATATCTCGTTAAAAAAAGAAACTTGGCGAGATCCTCGTCGAAAAAATAATCGCCAAACGGCCGATCCTTTATCCAGACGCCACCCTTCGCGTTCTAACCCGCGGGACCGCGAGTGGCCAACAACCCCTCCTCAAAGACGCTATAGATAAAAGCGGGAAATATAGCCACGATCGCCCGAAACCTCTGCTCTGTTCCCATCCGTCACTTTAATGTTAAATCCTTGCACAGGGCGGCGCAGTGGATGAAGTGGAGGGGTGGAAGGTAAAGAAAGAGGGGAGGAGATAGAAAGTATAGAGCGTGAGAGGATTCTCCGACAGGAAGACAATTAGGAGTTGCGGGTTTTCTCCAAGAGTAATTCTTCTCCTGTTTCGACGACATTTTCTTTGCTTTACTTTCAAAATAAATATTTGGCAACTTATTACGTTCAGATTTCAAATATGTGACTTTGGATTGGACTCATATTTAGCTCACTCCATTAGGGACATTCAGGTTTTCAAAGCCATGTCTTATCCCGAGGGAAAATCGTGCGCCCGAGGGACTGTTGGACCTCTCCATCTCCCCATCCCTCCAACCTCACTGTTTCGCCCTCCGCGCCATCCGCACCAGGGTTTCCAACCATCTTTAAATTTACGGACAGTCGGTAAAAAAGAGCAAAATTTGGACTTATCCGTAAGGTCCGTAAAAATATTTAGATGTCCATAAAAGTGATAAGATATTTCGAGAAACTTAGAGCAGTGGTAGTCAACCTTTTAGTCGGCGTACCCCTTAAAGTATTTTTGACGATATTCGTGTCCTCTCGTATATTATAAAGTTAACATACTCGGTTATTATTGGGTAGTGTATATAAATATATATGTCCTTCCTAATTATATGATTTACGTATATTTAACGAATGAGATAATTATTAGATTTTATTTCGCTATTATTTTATCATTAAACGAGTATCTCTTGGAAAGATCTCGCGTATCCCCAGGGATATGCTACTATAGGTTGAATACCGCTGATTTAAAAAATATATCTTTATCCTATTTATTCTCATTTTGTTATATTTTTAAAATAATGCGAGCTTTCTTTTTCAATGGGCACCAATTAAAAATATGAAACAAGAATTTTTACTGAGCACATCCGAAATTTCCTGTTTCCCTTAGCCACTTAAGTGCGATAAACGAACGTAAATAACATTTCTGTTGCGATGTATGAATGACAGCATTGAATATTGTTCACTTATGCGTTTTAGAGACATCTTAATATTACGCGAAAAATGTTCGTGTAAAATTGGGTTGTCCGTATTTTTTCCCATATTGTCCGTAAAAATAATTTTCACTGGTTGGCATCCCTGATCCGCATTCTCCTCTCCCTTTTTCGCGATGCCTCACTTCGTCCTTGGTGAACGCGGAATTCTTCTTCTGGATCGGGTATATCGGAAGGAGACCGTAAATTATTCCCCTTCCTTTATTTCTCCTCTGTTATTACTACTCAGGCCTACATTCCCTTTTCCCCTCCTTCTCCAGAGAAAACGGTCCAATTTCGCCCCATTCTTGGTCTTTGATGTAAAATGCGGGCTCGTATGGAGGTGTCACCAAAGTGAGAGAGAGAAACAAAAGATGACAAAATTTATCTCGAATTTAACAGTCTAAAATAGCCAGCGGATACAATCTCCGCCTTTTCTTATTTCCCGTAAGGTTTTAATATTTTTTTCAGTGTTCTTTACGCGAAGCAAAGAACGCCTAATGAGTCGGCTGTCTTCCTGTCATCTGTTTCATTTTCAGAAACTGTGTACTTATTTTCAATGAAATGTGGTATATAAAACGCCTAATAAAATTTATGAAAAATTATGCTTCTCAGTAATTTAGATCCATCTGTACATTCTTCAAAATACTTGCAGTATTTAAATATATTAAAAAGATTTTTTTTAATATTTCATTAGCACGAATTTTATTTTTATTAATAATCCAAGAGGAAATATGACAATCACACTATACCTAAAATATTCTATGATTTAATATATTTTTGAGATAATAATTTTGTTACTTTTATAAAGATGTAAGCTATTTGGAAAACTTCGAATTATGTATATGGAGAAAGACGCAGAGAATAAAATATATATCAAAACAAGAAATGGAGTACTACAAAGAATAAACGAGGATAGAAACCTGACGAACAGCATAAAACAAAAGGAAAGCTAAATGCATTGGGCAATTACTAAGTAGAGAGTGGTTCTTAAGAGATCTATTAGAAGGAAAGGGTGAATGTAAACGTGGAAGAAGTAGAATTGAGATCTTAGACAACACGAAGATTGGGATTCACACGCAAACGGAGAAGTATGATTTGGAGGAATTTTTTCAAGTTTTGACCTTTAATTTGTCGGAATGAGAGAAAACTGAAGAAGAAGAACTTAAATAAAATTGACAAGGGATATAGTTCAATAATCTTATATAATTAATTAGCATGTTTACCTATGCTTCCTATAAACTTTATTCATAGCAAAGTAGCATGTCCAAGAAAAAATATTAATTTCCAAAATCTTTTCTCGCAGTCGTTCTGGGGCAACGGAGCCTCCCATTTACTATTGGTCGACATACTGCTCGTATTTGTTAAATCTGACGCAGAAATTATGTGATTAAATTGTGAACTGTCTTGTTTTAACTTCGTCAGCCGATGAAATTTTTCTCAGAAAATAGACGAGAAAATTATTTAATGAGATTTTTTCATAAAAATAAAATAACCAATACATCGAAGAAAAGTATGTAATTTTATATAGCGGAATATATACAAAATATCGTATTTTGGCTTAACATGGTTACACCCTTCCCTTGGTTATATAAGACTACCAATAAATGTAAACTAATACATTGTGATTACAGTAAGAATTTGAGACGGATTCCGAATAAATTAGTGTAATTTTATTAAATTCATTATTTTCAGAAGAATAGAAATTCAGCTTTAGATAAATTAAAACAATTTACTCGCGGAGTATAATGAGTAGTTTCAATAAAAAACTACAATGTAATCAGTTTAAGCATAAATTTCTGAATAATACTCTAAAGCAGAATCGCTCAAATCTGAGATCGAGTGGTTAAGTGCGTATGAGTGTCTTCAATCATTAAATGAATTGCTATTGCATTGATAAATTTAGATCCTGTGTCTTTAAATTAGAGCGAGATGGTATAAAATGGTGTTTATAAAGATTTAATCAAATTCCTAGAAATGAATAAAAAAATTAACAAAGACTCTCAAATATGATGCTGTATTTAAGTTATTTTTATATTTAATTTAGTCAAAGAAGCTATAAGCTATAAATTCTCTCAGATTACATTAAATTATGGCTTATACTGATAAAATTTCATATCAATCAAGGATCGATTAAAAATGTAATATATTTAATTTTCAAATAGAACCGGAAAATTTTTAAATATCAGTTTAATCCTGGAGCAGGCGCGCTCTGGAATGATACACAAGCGGTCGCGTGGCGTCTGTCAGACGCCACTACATTTAGTAACAAAGATGGCTATTTTTATGATTTCAATGATTCATAATTTAATGGGAATAGTACAAAATGATAAATGAGTATATAAAATAAGATAGCTCAACAAAAAGCTTTATTAAATAAAACACGAAAACTTGTCACATTAATTCATGTTTGTAAGTTTTCTTTTCGTTTAACAACATATATGCTCATTAATATACACATAATATATTATAAATATTAAACAGAAGGATTTGTTGCCATGTATCTACTAGTCAACTTTACATGCAATATATAAAATATATAAATAATGTACTGTAAAATAATCAGTTTACATCACTTTAGCTGTTTATCGCAACAATTTTATGAAGGAATATTATGTCTTGTAAATATGAGAAAGCTATGTAAACACAAGTTAAAACCTACAAAATGTAATTACACTACGTTGCTGCCGATTCAGTGTAACGATTATAAAACCATTATTGTTACTGGTGACTAGATGTCATTTTATAAATACAATAATCAAAATTTTCCAATACGTAATCAGTTATCACTAGTCTCTGGGTTTTGTGGTTTCGTGAGGTTCCCGTAGCAGTCTTTTCATAAGAGTACAGCATGATCTATTAGACATATATGGCCTTCACAAGTCTTACATGAATATCGAGTCAGGGGATTCGTGCTTCTACTGCAGTCTTTACACCTGGCTCTTTTGGTTGGTGGCATTTCGGTGTCCTCACTCTTCTTTCTTTTGTTTATTGGTTGTTGGTGTGGTGATAGCAGCGACCGGGATCCACTTGGTTTAGATGTGTTTTGAGATGTATACAGTCTATTTATTTTAAGAGAAATTTCTTTGGGAAGATTCTTTACTGTAGTTCTCCTTTGAATGTGAGCTCCAACTAATTCATACGATAGTCTTCTTAGAAAGAAACGCCTACGTTTGTAGTCTTCACATCCGTTTCCTGCATAGATAATTTGGTTGTTTATGCCTCCATCGTTCAGCATTGAGTAGAAAATGGCCATTGGTTTTTCTTGCAACATTGTAGGTGGCGCACAGTTAATCAATTGATTCGACCCCCGACTTAGTCGCGTTATAAAACGTTACTATATCAGGCTTTTTTACTTCTCCACTTCCTCCATCTATTTTATTGTCATGGTGCAGAGTTGATATCAGAAATACAGATTTGTTTGGCATTGATTAGTTCGAAACTAAGATACAAAGTAGTCACCTGGCCCTCGAAGAGGACGGACGTGCCTTTCACTTCCTCCTGCGAGCGCTGACCTGCCTGCGAGCGACACCTGTAGTAGTAGCAGTAGCTGTAGTTTAGCTGTAGCCGTATTGTTGTGTTAAGTAGAACTAGTATTTTTTCTATTTATTCTATTTATTTTTTCATCTTCTTACGTTAATTGTTTTGTTGTAATTGTAGTTTAACTCATCTTTGAGCGTAAAGCTTACTCATCCTTCTCTTGCCGTATCATAGTAGTTAATTGCGTCTCTCAGCCACTAAATCCGTAATCTTTGTAATATTTATTTATAGTAGCGTATTACCTTACTCGTTCTTAATTATTTCCTTTTACCTTAGCATTTCTTTAGCTAAACTTTCTTGCTTATTTACTAACGTTGTTGGTGTAGTAAAACACTTTCACTTTTTACCTGCGCTCGACCCTAATTTAACCTTGAAGACAGCCAACCGCGTATTTACGTTAGTTCTAGTATATTTATATAGATAGTACAGATTAGTTAAGAGGATAGGATGGCTACTCCGAGGACTCCTGTTTCCTCCTTCTTGCGCGACGCTGGTTGCGAGGCCATGAGGTCTCGGATCACGGAGCTGGAGAGGGTGGTTGCGGACCTCCTTCAGAGGGTGGAAAGGTCGGAGGCAGCCTTGGCGCGTGGGAGGGGTGCGGGTTCTTCCCTGAGAGCAAACCGCGCCAAAATGGCGGCTCGGGTTCGCCTGGGTGCGGAAGCCGGCAGAGCGATCGGGGAGGCTCCTGGCTCCTCTTCGCGGGTCGAGGGTCCTCCGGTCCGGAAGCCCGATGAGTGGTGTGTGGTGTCCACTCGGGGGGATCGTGGGGTGGTGTTGCGGAGACAGGGAGTTGGGAACGCCTCGGTGGCCCCTCTTCCTGTTAGTAATCTGTTTGCGGTGTTGTCGGAGGACGACTCCACTGCCGTTACGCCCGTGCCCGCTCCCGTCTCCTCGGTGGAGGCCGGGCCCAAGGAGAGCTCGGGGAGAAAGAGAGGGCTGTTAGTGATAGGGAGCTCCAACGTCCGGCGTGTGGTGGCGCCTTTACTGTCACGGGCCCGCCGGGAGGGAGTTCACGAGCGGTTGTTCTCCAGGTGTATACCAGGAGGTTCGGTGCCCCAGGTGACGAAGGAGTTCAGGGTGTCGGTATCGGGCACGGGTTGCTCCTCGCTGCGGGTGTTGGCCCATGTTGGTACCAATGACGCTTCGAAGCGCGGCTCCGAGGAGTTCTTAAGCTCTTTTAAGGACTTGGCCGCTGAGGTTGCTCGTGTGCGAGAGGAGTCTGGTGCTGATGTGCGGCTTTCCATCTGTAGCATTGTTCCTCGGACGGACTGCGGTTCTATGGTTTGGAGCCGAGTGGTCGGGCTGAACCGTAGGCTGTGGGACTTCTGTAGGGGCAATGGAGTGGACTTCGTTGACCTGAGGCCGGTCCTGGACTTATGTAGGGCATCCCTAAACGGTTCTGGTGTGCACTACACTGCCGAGGCTGCGGAGGCGGTAGCGCGTAGGGTGTTTGAGCATTCTAGGGCTTTTATAGGTTAGATTTAAGCAATTGCAATTTTTTAGCAAGCGTTGAGATGCACGCCAATAGTAGATCAGATGGTAGGTTAGGATGTAGGCAGCTTACCGGTACGGGATTAATTGAGAGCACAATAGGGGAAAATGTAAGAAATCCGTGCGGTAACAGAATTATCGAAGGCATGGGGATCAACGATTTTCCATGCAACAATTCCGTAGATAATGCGTGCGACCTTAACAACACTATAAACCCGACGTTAAGTAACAGTAGAATACATTCCAAGCGTAGAAATAGTCGACATAGTAGGAAGGATAAGGAGGCAGTAAATAATAATAATTATAATCTTAATAATAATAACAGTAATAATAGCTCAGTAGAGCGCGAGGAATCGTTACGTAGTCATAGCGAGAAATTAAAAATCATTACGGTTAATTGTCGCAGCATTCGCAGGAAGGAGGCCGAATTTGAACATCTTATTCGTAGTCTGCGTGCTGATGTAGTTATAGGCACTGAAAGTTGGCTTACGGCAGACATAGCCAGTCAGGAGATCTTTCCTCGTGACTATAGCGTATTCAGAAAAGATCGATGTATCCGGTCGAGAGGTGGAGTCTTTATAGCAGTTAGCAATAAATACGAAAGTTACCCAATACAGATTAACGACGACGAAGTCGAAAGTGTTTGGTGTCGTGTGAAAGGAAGCGACTCAAAAACTATAAATATATGCTCTTTTTATAGACCACCAAATGCGAGCGTGGAAACTATTCATTCTCTGGAGAAACAAGTGGCGACGCTAAATTCGTCTAATAAAGATAAAGCCATTATAATCGGGGGCGATTTCAATCTTCCGTCAATAGATTGGAGGCATAATTGCTTTTATCCCGGAGGTAAAGAGCGTGAATCGTGCGAGGCGTTACTAGAAACTTTCGGTAAGCACTCATTGTATCAATTAGTGAGATTTCCCACGAGATTTAATAATATATTAGATTTATTTGTTACTAATCTTCCTGAGCGTATGAATAGAGTATCTGATGCTGAGGGAATAAGCGATCACAAGGCAGTTTACGTGGAATTTCAGTTAATTATTGAGAAACAGGTTAAGGCCAAAAGAAAACTTTATCTATTCGCCAAAGCCGATTTCACAAGATTTAGGTCTTTTCTGCGAAATAAATATACTAATTTCTGCAATTTAACCGATAGTGCAGACGCGGAGGAATCCTGGTGCATGTTCAGAGATATGATGCGAGAATGTACAGATAAATTTATTCCGAGCAAACTGAAGCGTGATAGTGCAGAACCTAGATGGTACAATCAGGAAGTAAGAAGCGCTCTCCGACGTCAAAGAAAACTCCACTCTCGCGTAAATAACACATCCTCAACAGCTACGGTCGAACAGATTGCAATAATAAGGCATCAATACAAGGAGGCGCGCTCCATAGCCAGAGTAGCAATGCGTAATGCGTTTAACAATTATAAAAAGAAGGTTTTACAGGAAAACTTGAAAGAGAACCCAAAAGCATTTTGGTCTTACGTCAGGGAAGTTCAAGGTAGGGGCCCCACTATTGCGTCACGGAGGTCGGAAACGGGAAACGTAGTTCACGATAGTATGGATAAAGCAAACCTATTAAATCATCACTTTCAGAAAGCTTTTACTAGTGATGACGATGAATGTGAAACCCCTATTCCTATGCGTCAGGGCGATTCGATGGAAGATTTGGTATTTTCGGAAAATGGCATCGCGCTCCAACTTCATTCAATTAAGCCAAATAAATCTCCTGGACCGGAGGAAATTCCCGCGCGTGTAATGAAAGAATTAGCTGCTGAAATCGCGCCGTATTTGAAAATTATATTCGAGAAATCCATTAGAGAAGGAGCAGTTCCTAAAGATTGGAAGGTGGCCCTTGTTACGCCCATCCATAAGAGTGGCGACAGAGAGAACCCCGAAAATTATAGGCCGATATCCTTAACTTCATTATCGTGCAAGATACTTGAGCACATAGTCTTTAGCTCTGTAATGCGCTATTTAGATAGTCATTCATTGCTTAGCGGATGCCAACACGGATTCCGGAGAGGTAGATCATGCGAAACGCAGCTCGGCCTGTTCGTGGACGATTTGTTGCGATGCGGAGAGAAAAATACTCAGGTCAATGCCATATTGATTGATTTCAAGAAGGCGTTCGATAAAGTATCTCATAGGAAATTAATTGCGAAGTTAGGACAATGTGGTATCAATTCGAAAGTTGTCGGTTGGGTGAGAGACTTCCTCTCGAATAGGGAACAGATAGTTGTCATCGATGGGAAATACTCGTCCCCCGTTAAAGTTGCTTCGGGTGTTCCTCAGGGAAGTGTATTGGGCCCTCTGCTCTTCTTAATCTATGTAAATGATATGTGCTCGGTTGTTCGTAGTAAAATTAGGCTTTTCGCCGATGACACCGTTCTATATAAAGAAATAAAAAATCAGGAGGACCATCAGTCTCTGCGTGAAGACTTAAGAGCCATTTCAGCGTGGTGCAAAGAATGGCAAATCGAAATTAATTATACTAAATGTGCCGCAGTCACGTTCTGGGAAAGTAAGAACAAAGATTTAGGTTTCTAATATAAAATAGATGAAATGAGTATTCGACAAGCTGAGTATGTAAAATATTTAGGAGTAACCATTTGTCGAGATCTTTCGTGGGACATGCACATTCGTCGAGTTATAGGCGCGGTCAACAAGAAACTGGCATTCATAGGTAGAATAGTACGGAACACTACAGAGAAAGTACGCGAAACATGCTACTTATCACTGGTAAGACCACAAGTGGAATACGCAGCGAGCATATGGGATCCGTACGAGAAGGGACACATAATTCAACTAGAAAGAGTACAGCGCAGAGCAGCCAGATTTGTAAAACAATGGTACGAACATAAGGAAAGCGTCAACTCTTTATTGAGCGATTTGAACTGGGTATCACTGGAGGACCGTAGATTGCACTCAAGGTTGAGACTTCTAGAGAAATATAGGTCAGAATGTCTAAAAGAGGAGGTAGTGGGAATAATTGTGGCACCGACGTATATAGGTAGAAATGATCGAGACGATAAAATACGTGAGATCGATTGTAGGACGGAGCGTTATCTAGGCTCGTTCTTTCCGAGGACAATACGAGATCACAATAGGAAATTTCGAATTGCGTTAGACAATCTTTAGGTAGTATTTGGTGCATTGCACCCCCTGCCACCCACCAACTTGGTGAATTGCAGGGTAACTTGTAGATGTAGATACAGTTTTTTTGAAAACCGAAGAGGCTCGATGTCACTTCTCTATTTCGAACGTTTATAAAGCTAGGTGGTAGTTCTCGCTTGTTTTTTCGTACTGTCCCTACAAGGGTAATTTTTTTCCTAAAAGATCTTCAGCCAATGGAAGACTGGTAAACCAATTATCTAGACTAATGTTTCTATCAGAGCAATGCAGAGGAATACTCAGTCTCTTTACAATATCGCTGGGAGTATTGCAGAGTGAAAAGGGCCCGTCTAATTGTTTCTCAGCGTATGCCTCCATGTTAAACGTATATAAAATTCTTGCATCTGCCAGGGCAAACATTTTAATGCCATATTTGTTGTGTTTAAAAGGAATGTACTGCCAAAAAGAGCATCTACATCTAAAACCCTCCAGCTTTTCATCTATGGTAGCGTACTTGCCAATCGTGTAGTACTTCTGACAGTTCAAGTCAAAGCATTTAAAAATGTCCCTGATCGGTGCTAATATGTCATATTTCTTCCTTACATCTCTTGTCCTCTTATCGTCAATCCTCAAATTGCGAAGCAAAAAATGAAAGCGTTTTTCAGACATAACGGCGCTAAGCATTTCAATGCTGGTCATATCCCTTGCCCATTAATTTAATGAATTAAGTTTGGAAGGGTTTCTTACTTCTGCAAGGTAAAGCAATCAAATGAGGGCTTCTATATCTAATATATCTTTCGGTTTTGTATCCCTCACTCTACAAAAGTTTGTTTTCACTAACTTTATTTGGTAATTTGTATGACGAACTATTTGTTCAATAATATGAAAATTAGTCTCCAGCACTCCAGTGGTGTTTTAGCAGTAGAAGCAGAACGTTTGATACCGGGAAGGTGAGTAATAATATTATGAGAACGAGATTTTACCGCCTGTATTAGACATTGTGTACTCCATTGGGTGCATTGGTCTTTACCTAGTATATAGTAGTTCGAAAGTGGTCGGTAGCGTCTTCATCTTCGTCACCATCTGTCTAGCTGCTTGGAATTTCTTGCTCAGATTCTGAAGACACCTTCATCTCTTCAACGATATCCAGTCGTCATCGTCGGAGGCAACTGACTCCTCTGAAGAACATTTCGTTAGGATAGAACGGATGATTTCAATATCACTCTCGAGAAAGGGATCAAGGATATAGTCTGCCATATCTGATAAAAAATTAAGATTAAAACTTCATTTGAAATTCAATAAAATCACAAACACATTTTCCTACTCTAGATAAGATATTAATGATCATTTATGGCGATAAAAATAAAAAATAACAAAAACTGATATCACTTAATCGTTACGTTATCGGGCTTGCGGCGTCTGAGAGACGCCGGTGATAACTCCAACTCAACCAAAAGGCTTTCACGGTGAACAGCGAGGTACTAGCAATGTGATTACTCAACCGACTGAGAGACCTTGAATGAGTTGGATGATGGGAGGAAGGCGAGGCTATGCGGCATATACATTCGTATTTATACAAAAAGTTCAAAGGCTGGCTTCTGTCAAACGCCACGAGCCTCTCCTATGGTTATATAACTGCATCATTAGAATTCAACGAAAACGTTATTGCATGGTAAAATGTCCTTAGAAATTGAGAAATATGCTTGTTATGCGATAATTATTCCTAAAGGTTTTAACAAACCTCCATTCGCAACTATCAACAAACTTTACAGCTAAAACTGCAGAAGAAGACTAACAAGAGAAAAATTGCAGACCTTATAGCTCAGTTTCTAATGAAAACTATCTCGAAATTTTAGTCTCCTTCCTTGCAACTTGGGTCTATTCATTTCCGCTATATAGTAATCCAAATTCTTTTTTTATACTTTCTATTTCAACTAACGACAGTAAAAAAATAGTCAGCGACGCGAAAAAGTTCAAATTTCGTTGTCACTTACGTACTATAGGTGGCGGTCGATAATAAAAGACTTGTGCCTAGGCATTGCTCGCCTCACTCTCTCTACAAATTAAAAGAACATCCATCGGCGTCCAAAAATAATTCGGGAATTTCCTTCGCTTTACTCGAGAGAGAGGGTCAGAGCTGTGCGATCGATCGAACTTTTAGAAGGGGCTGTCCTCTTCCGGAAGCAAGGGATTGGGGATTGGGAATGGGGTGGGCGAGAGAATCTGTCTGTACTCTTGGAACAAATCTTCGGCCAGACAAGAAGAGAGCTTTAAGCCATCCAGGAGTGAGAGAGAGAGAGATGCAGGTGTTTAAGGCGGAAGGGTGCAAATGCGGGAGCAGACGGCATTTAAGGTCGATTTATAGTTTTGACGCGCGGTCTTTTTTTGAAGCCACTGTCAAAGTATCGCCATATAAGAGATTTAGCATAGTGGGCCGCTGGCACCCGAGGCCACCCGGGCGATGCCGCTAAGTTTTAAAAATATATTTCTCTTCGCCGCGATTGCCCAACCTACAGTGAATTTACGTCGCTTCTGAGTAATTCACCAAAGTAAATTATTAGTGAATTTATATTTTCGTATAAATCAAATAATACTACAATTTAAGGAATTCGGAAATCTGCTAATAAATACGGCAGCGCTGAAATGAAATTCTCTTGCGAAGCGTACTTCACATTCAATTATCCGATTTCAACAGGATTTCAACCAATTTAACGAATTAGTTTCCGCGTTATTTTTCTTGATTTAAGCATTTTCGCACGACTGGAATATTTTACTAGCTAAACTGCATTAGCGAATTGGGTTGCGTTTGTTGCACCTGTTCTCGAATGAAAAATAACATTATTTTTCTCAATTTACCTTTCACTTTTAAACATAAATTAAGATATTTTATCATGAAGAGCAATGGTACGAAACGATATTATTATAAAAGATAGCCAAAACTCATAAATATAGCTAGAAGGGTAAATAACCGCTGATTACATTTAAAACACCTCAATGTTATGATATCACATTGAAAAAAGAAACTTTTTGTAAAACCGTATTACATTCAGCGATACGGTGAAAAGTATCTCCAACAATATAATGAGCATAAACTACATGATTTTCGATAAAGGGCACGTATTTTTGGGATTTATGAATAATAGGGAAATTGAAGATGTAAAGTCGCATAGCAAATATGTGATCAAATTTCATCTTTAAGTTTTCAGAACACGAAAGTTAACAAATCTAAATAACCTTTGCTCGGAAATAAAGAGGGATTACAGGAGAATTAATGAGATTCTCAATCATCGCATTCTCGACTTATAGTTCAATTTTTGTTGGCGTATTTTTAGCATGTGCGTCATCTGGTAATATTTTTATTAAGAACCTTACTCTGATAAATAAAATCATTTCGTCGCAACATCGATATACGGCTAATCCAAGCGGCTTGAAAATAAAGCTGATTGCGTGCACTGAAGTACGTTTTGGCAATCACTGATTGTATCATCTCTGGAGCAATGGTATCTTACTCGTATAGGCATACAGTATATCAAGCGGAAATTTTGAATTACGGATTGATGAGTCATCGGGCATCAAAAGCCATGATTTCTCTTGATTAATATCAGGCTCATTGATGTTGACTGTATAAAAGAAAGTTTTTAATTTGAAAACGCCAACTAGATAAAACAGCCGAAATTTTCATGGTGAAGACATTCTATCTTAAAGAGGAAGAACTACAGTGAAAAAATCTAATGTGGCTACCACATGACTTTCTCCATACCTGTAATATTTCTAAAAATTCCAAATAGGTTAGATAATAAAAAATATTTTAAGAAACTGCGAGAAAATTCTAGACTTTACAAAGAACAGATATAAACTCAAACCATAGCCTTCTCATTTTGGATATATCCACAAATCTCCAACAATTAAGAAAAGAAAAAGGAGCGTTACTGATTATGAGACTTAACTAACCGTCAATTGCTAACAATAGTCGTCGGCGTGGTGGTGGCAGCTAAAAATATAAGACATCCCTTAAATCTAATATGGAAAAATACTTCAATCAAAGGTTATAGAAAAGAAAATGTCCTACAACTTTTATTCGAGTACATTTTTACATTTATCAAATATTAAAGCAAATACTTCAAAATAACAAATACGTGACAAGAATAAACATCCACTTCTGGTTTACCGATTTTTACCAAAAATTAATCAATTCTTGTGACTATCATTAAAATGTTAAATATAAAATTTCGCATTCACCTGATTAATAGTTATTGAGTTAGAGCAACCACAAAAAGCTATCACATACACACACACGCATGCACGCACATGCACGCACACACACACAAAGACACAGACATCATCGAGAAAATGGTCAAAACGTGTTCAGTGGACCTCAAAACGTGCATTTCCGTTGAAATCTCGAAGTCGTTTTTTTCATGAATACAATACTTTCTCCTATACTACATTTATGGAGAAAGTAAAAACTGCACAAACGTTTGCATAAACGCGTCAATTATGATGAATTTGAAAGGGTTAGTAAGCAGAGCTAATGAACAAAACCCAAATGCGCTGGAGACCGAATGTTTTTGCACACGGAAGCATTTTTGAGTAAACAATGCCACATCAATTTTCTTTAGGGTCGAAGGCAGCAATAAAGTTAGCGAAGTAAATCAAAGTACGGCCTTTGAATTGAAATCTTCTCTTGTTATTGCGGGAAGAAATGGAACTGGATAATAAGAATTTTATATCAGCAGACACGCCGAGATTCGGGCAATTGCATATATCTATGCATGCCTTGAAGAATTTATAAATATTGAATGCCAATATATATCGCAGAACTGTCTGGAATGTTGATGATTTTCTTTTTATTTTTTAATTAACAATACTTTTTTACAGAGCGATGAATAAATGAATATCTACTTAGCAAATATATAAAAAACAAAACAAAATAGATTTTTGCATACATAAACTTCTTTGCTCTCTATATGAGAAAATTAATCTATTGGCAAATATTTACGAAAAGATGGAAGAATAAGACTTCATGGAAGAGTGATAAAACTACTCAATTCATTATAATATCTAGAAGTACTAAAAGATTATGTAAATAGCAACATGAATATACATAGTATTTAACCAATGATTTTGCTTTATAACTTAAAGTTGTGCAGATAAAACGAGATCATAAATCATCGCTGTTTAGCAAAAAAATAAATAATATAAAATTTGCCATCCGTCGTACACATAAAATACAACCCTCTTAAAGTGGAGGAAGCGTAATTAACCGGAAGAAAAATTAGCAAGCAATTCTTATCCTCCGAAAATTATAGTCCGATCAAAATCTGAAGTAACAAGGTTTTTGTGAGTAATTGTAAAAATTGAAATCTGAAATTTAATTCGCCAGTAAAACAAATAATTCATGAGCTTGGGTTTACAAGTTAAGGTAGGTGAATTTTTGGAAAGAGTTTCCTCCATCGGTCTAATCTATCCAGAAAAGAACGTTGAGAGAAAAGACAGAGCAAGAGAGAGAAGAGATAAAAAACTGCGTGCGGCAAACGCCATTCCAGGAAGAGAAATGATGAACGGAATCAAGGAAGACAGGTGAAGCCGATGACCGATATGGGAAGAAGGAGAAGCTAGCGATTCAAATACAAGGCGCTAAGAGGAACTGCGATGGAGAGGAGAGGAAGAGGGAGGGGGAGGAGAGGAAGGGAGGGGGAGGAGAGTATGAGGGAGGGGAGAGAATGGAAGAAAGTAGGAGTAAAGAAAGGAGGTGGGGCAGGGAAGGGGGTGGGAGAATTGGAGGGTGGTGGGAGGAGAGGAAGTTGGTGGGAGGAGAAGAATGAGGTGGGAGGAGAGGAAGAGGGACGGAGGAGAGCCAGGTGGGAGGAGAGGAAGGGGGTGAGAGGAGTGGAAGTGGGCGGGAGGAGAGGAAGTGGGCGGGAGGAGAGGAGGGGGTGGGAGGAGTGGAAGAGGGTGGGAAAAGAGGAAGAAGGTGGAAGGAAAGGAAGGGAGTGGGTGGAGAGGAAGGAGGTGGGAGGGGTGTAAGTAGGTGGGAGGAGAGGAAGGAGATGGGAGGAGAGGAAGGGGGTGAGAGGATTGTAAGGGGGTGGGAAGAAAAAAAGGAGGTGGAAGGATTGGAAGGGGGTGAGAGGAGAGTAAGGTCGTAGGAGGAGATGAAAGGGTAGGGAGAACAGGAAGTGGGTTGGAGGAGAGGATGGGAGTGAGAGGTGAGAAATAGTGCGAGAGGAGAGGAATGGGGTGGGAGGAGAGGAAGTATGTGGGAGTAGAAGAAAGAGTGGGAAGGAGAGGAAGTGGGTGGGAGAGGAGGCAGATGTGAGTAGAGGTAGGGTTGGGAGGATAGTGAGAGGTAGGTGGAGTAGAGGCATTGCGTGGGTGGAGAAGAAGGAGGTGGGAGAAGAAAAAGGTGCTTGGAGGATATGTAGGGAATGGGACTATAGGAAGATGGTGGGAGGAGCGGTAGGGAGTGGGAGGGGAGGAAAGGTTTGGGTAGAAGAGTAGGAGGGAGGGGGAGGAGATGAAGGAGGTGGGAGTAGAAGAAAGAGGTTGGTGAAGAAGGGTTTGAGAGGATAGGAAGGATGTGGGAAGAGAGGAAGAGGGTTAGGGGAGAGGAAGAAGGGAAAGGAAGGAGTGGAATGGAATGGGAGGAAAGAAAACAGGTGGGAGGAGAGTGGAAGGGGGTGGGAGGTGAGGAAGGAGGTGGGAAGAGAGAAATAATGTGGGAGGAGAGGAAGGAGTGGGTTCAGAGTAAGTAGGAGGAGACGAAGGAACTGGTAGGAGAGGAAGAGGGAGGAGGAGGAGAGGAATTGGGTTGGAGGAGAGGAAAGAAAGAAAGAAAAATGTCTTTATCGGCGAGGTTGAGTGTTCTCTTCTACCTAACCATTACAGTTTGTTTACATCTGGATATTCATTTTTAACAATGTTTTTAAATTTACAATCTTAATTCACAAAAATGGTTACCACGAGAAATAATATATATTAGTGTAATCTTAAGTATACATATACATGTACATTCTCTTATGCATATGTAGATAAGTACATTAGAGACAGTTTTAAATAATTAGAAATAGAGAGAAATTTTATTTTATACTTTCGAAAATAAAATGCTAGTTTTACAAATAATAGACGAAAAAAGAGTGATGAGAAAATCTAATAAATATTAAGAAAAAAATATAAAACATTAAAAACCACACTATATATACTTTAGCGTCGCTGAATGTAAATACCTGAGACTGCATACAATTCAATGATTACATGTTGGAGTGGATAAATCTGGCAAAAAGTGAAGTATGTATAGAATCACATCATCCAGTTTAGCATTTGTTCATCAAATTTAGAAAGCAGGAATTGCGGAAGCCTTCCTGTGACTTTAGCTTTGTGTTCTTTACGGGTTACTCATTCCAAAGTCTGCAGGACGTTACATAAAATGAATTACGTTAAATTTTTGTTCTATGAGTTGGTATATTTATCGTTCTGGAGCTACGGGTGTTTTTTCTGGTAGGGAAGAGAGAAAGGAATAGTTCGACGAAAGATAAGAAGGAGAGTTTGAAGAGAGTAGCCGAAATAATGTATTAAAGATATAAAGTTTCAGGCGGGAATCGAGATTAAGCCTTTACATCTTTTTATTGTAATCAGATACATGATATGATTTTTAAGGTTATAAATAAATCTTAAGCAGGAATTTAAAGTTTTTTTAATTTTATTGGACAGCTCTACTGATAGATCACTGTCGACTACATTGCAGTATTCTATATGTGGCAGAAGAAGGGAGGATACTGCCTTTTTATTTAAATTCTGGAGTAGGAAGTTTTTTAGTCTCTTCAATGAATAGAGGGAGGAGTTTACTTTTTTACAAACAATCCTGATATGGTCTGTCCACGTGAGTGTCTCATTTATAATAAGACCAAGATATTTTACGGTTTTAAAGAAATGGATGGGTGCATTATCAATTTGGAGACAGTCGATATCGAAGTTCATGTGGGAAAGGAGCTTTGGGTAACTTATGAAAATAGCTTGTGATTTAGATGGATTTATTTTTAGGATATGATAACTGCTCCAATCTGTTAGTGATTTAAGGTCCACATTTAGCTTATTAATGGTGTCTGGAAGTTCTGAGGTTTTTAAATATATATAGATCTGAAGGTCGTTGGCGTAGAGGTGGTAGGAGCACGATATAATTGCCGTGGAGATGTCATTAATGCAAATGGAGAACTAAACAGGGCCGAGAATTGATCCTTGTGAGACGCCTCTGGTGACTGGAAGCCAAGAGGAGGAGGAATTATTTAGTTACTTTTTGGCAACGGATATTTAGGTAAGATGAGAGCCAATCTAACGTAGTACTTGAGAAACACATGCCTTGGAGTTTGTCCATGAGGATATCTTTCTCGATCGAATCGAATGCCTTATAAAAGTCGACTAATGTTAGAACTGTAATTTTTTTGTGTCCATCTTTACCTGGCTCTCGAAGAGGACGGATGTGCCTTACCTGCGAGTGCTGACCAATCTGCTAGAGATACCTGTAGTAGTAGCAGTAGTTTAGCAGTAGCCGTATATTTGTGTTAAGTAGAACCAGTATTTCTTTCAATTATTATTTTTATTACCTATTTTTATCATCTTATTACGTTATTTGTGTTGTAGTTTAGTTAATTGATCTCTGAACGAAACGCTGCACTCATCCTTCTCTTGCTATATCGTAGTAGCTAATAGCTTCTCTAAACCGCTCCATCCACAATCTTTTTGTAATTTTATTTATAGCAGCTTATTACTTTCTCCGTTCCTAACTATTTGTCCTTGCGTTCGTATTTCCTTAGTTTCTATGTCTACGTTGCTCTTGTGCTAAACATTCTTGCCTGTTTACTAACGTTGTTTGCGTAGTGAATCACTCTATCCCTGTCACTTTTTACCTGCGTTCGACCATAGATTTTAACAATGAGGACTGTCGACAAAGTATCTAATCGCGTATTTACGTTAGTTTAAATATAATTTATAGGAAGAACAGATTAGTTAGGAGGATAGGATGGCTGCTCCGGGGATTCCTTTTTCCTCCATTTTTGCGCGACACTGGTTGCGAGGTATCGGATCACGGAGCTGGAGAGGGCGGTTGCGACCTTCCTTAACCCTTAGTTAGCTGCATGAAAAAAAGTTCAGTAATTAGTCGCGTGGGGTCAATATGACCCCAAAATAATTTCTAAAGATAAGCAATAATATATTAATTTATTTATATTTTACTGGAAATAAAATCAATCTTTCATTATAATACAATTATTTATTAGTAATTTTTACAATAAACATTGATTAAAATAAATTAAATTTTTTTTGTATTTTCTAATCACTTTCCCTCTTCCCACATTCAATGCACATTATCATATGGTCTTTGCAAATAAAAGCTCTACAATTTCCACATCTAGTGGACACTTTATTGTCCTTATTTCTTGGGCAATGTTTGCATCTTCCTCTTGATAGTCCCAATCTCGGTGATGGACCTTCCTCCGCAAGTCCCTGTTGAGTGCATATGCGCTTTCGGAGATGCCTAGATATAAACTGACTCTGACCTCAAAATCTGTAGATCCTTTATTAATTCTTTCGATAATGATTTCAAGAAATTTCACCTTGTCATTTCCTTTTGAACGTTTTGTTTACAAACAATAAAGGCATTTAGGGCAGAAACGTTCAGCAAATGAAAAAACACAGCTAACGGCCATCTTTTCATTCTTTTGCCAACATTATAAGCAGCGTAGAGCTGATCGCATGTATCTACGCTACCTTTTGTTGCATTGTCGCATGAAGGTCGTGTTGAGGGCTTTATTAGGGATAGGACTATTTTTGCGGAGATCACTCACACTTGTGGGTTAGACATCGGTCGCGGCACGGTCACTTTCCGGCCCCCACCTACAGCATGAAGTAGTTTATGGCTGCCCCAACTAGCAGAAAGATTCAAGCTCACTTCTGCTGTCACCGAGGATTGCCCTCGATGGGGCTTGGGACAAAAGTTGCCTCCTCGAGCAACCCAAAGGGTTCGTGCCGAGGACCAACCGCGTCCTCCCCTATAAGTGTGAACGTACTTGAGACTTCTCCATAGAAACCCCATTGAAAATAGGATTTTTATATTTTGGTCTAAAACTTCCCAACCGTGACCATCATGCAACCGGTAGGAGATCGATAAACTTTGAATATTGCCGATCTCATTCGTGTTCGTGCTTATTCCGAAAAATAAGGGAAAAACTCGTGCTAAAAAGGGTGAGCAGTAATATAAGGCAAACCGGTTTCTTTTAGAGAGACCACGTGCGTTTGTTTGTGACTTTTATTGCGGGTAGAAAACTATGGGAAGAAAACAGTTGCATGTGTGCGGCCGAAGTAAGAAAACACCCGGAGAATTACGAAAAGAGGGAAAAGGTTGCATTGGAGGAGGGAGAGGGGGGGGGGGAGATGGGAGGAAGAGGGGTAACCAACCTATAGTGAAAATTAGTGAAGTAGAAATGTATCATAAGAGAACTAGTGTTAAAACAATGAAATACTGCTTATCAGGAAAATTATTTGTATTTCTGATGTGATAATAATAATGTATTGCATTTAACCCTTCTAGACCAATAGAGAAAAAAGCAACAGGTAGAGAGATGTCAAAATAAAAGCAACTTTTTTAACCTCATATATACATAACAAATGGATACACACCAAAATAGCACTTTAAAATAGTTTAATTTTCTCAATAGTTACAATATTTATACTATATATATAAATATCAAAATATCAAAAATAACAAATTTAAAAATAAACAAAAATGCAAATTTCTCTTCTAGAATGTCAGTTTCGAAGGTAGAACAAGTTTGGGTTAGATTGACAATAAATTTCTTTAGATATTGACAAAAAACATTGCTTGGGGTCATATTGACCCCACGCGACTAATTAAGGGTTAAGAGGGTGGAAAGGTCGGAGGCAGCCTCTAAAGAGACCAACGCTACAAAATGGCGGCTCGGGTTCGCCTCTGTGCGGCAGCCGGCAGAGCAATCGGGGAGGCTCCTGGCTTCTGTGCGCGGGTCGAGGGTCCTCCAGTCCCGAAGCCCGATGAGTGGTGTGTGATGTCCACTCGGGGAGATCGTGGGGTGGTGCTGCGGAGGCAGGGAGTTGGGAACGCTTCGGTGGACCCTCTTCTTGTTAGTGATCGGTTAGCGGTGTTATCGGAGGACGACTCCACTGCCGTTACGCCCGCACCCGCTCCCGTCTCCTCGGTGGGGACCGGGCACAAGAGGAGCTCGGGTGAAAGAGGGAGTGATAAGGAGCTCCAACGTCCAGCGTGTGGTAGCGCCTATGCTGTCAAGGGCCCGCCGTGAGGGAGTTCATGAGCGGGTGTTCTCCAGGTGTATACCAGGAGGTTCGGTGCCCCAGGTGACGATGAAGTTCAAGGCGTCGGTATTGGGCACGGGTTGCTCCTCGCTGCGAGTGGTGGCCCATGTTGGGACTAACGACGCTTCGAAGCGCGGGTCCGAGGAGGTTTTAAGTTCTTTTAAGGAATTGGCCACTGAGGCTGCTCGTGTCCGAGAGGAGTTAAGTGCTGATGTGCGGCTAACTATTTGTAGCATTGTTCCTCGGACGGACTGCAGCATTATGGTTTGGAGCTGAGTGATCGGGCTTAGCCGTAGGCTGTGGGACTTCTGTAGGGGCAATGGAGTGGACTTCGTTGACCTGAGGCCGGTCCTGAACTCATGCAGGGCATCCCTAAATGGTTCTTCCGAGGCTGCGGAGGCGGTAGCGCGTATGGTGTTTGAGGATGCTAGGGCTTTTTTAGGTTATATTTAATAAATTTTAGTTATTCACCAAGCATTGAGGTGCACCTGAACAGTAGTAATACGTACGACCGTCATGCCACTATAAACGTTATGTTAATTAACAGTAGAATACATTCTAAGCGTAGAAATAGTCAACGCAATAGGAAGGACAACGAGGCAGTAAATAATAATAATAATTCAGTAGCGCGCGAGGCATCGTTACGTAGTAATAGCGATAAACTAAAAATCACCATAGTAACTGTCGCAGCATTCGCAGGAAGGAGGTCGAACTTGAACATTGTATTCGTAGTCTGCGTGCTGATGTAGTGATAGGTAGAGAAAGTTGGCTAATGGCGGACATAGCCAGTCAGGAGAGCTTTCCTCGTGACTATTGCGTTTTTAGAAAAGATCGATGTATCCGATCGGAAGGTGGAGTCTTTATAGCAGTTAGCAATAAATACGAAAGTTACTCAATACATATTAATGACGTCGAAGTCGAAAGTGTTAGGTGTTGTGTGAAAGGGAGGGACTGTAGAACTGTAAGTATATGCGCCTTTTATAGACCACCAAATGCGATCGTGGAAACTATTTTTTATCTAGAGAAAGAAGTGGCGACGCTAATTTCATTTAATAAAGATAAAACCATTATAATCGGGGGCAGTTTCAATCTTCCGTCAATTGATTGGAGGTATAATTGCTTTTATCTCGGTGGTAGAGAGCGTGAATCTTGCCAGGATTTAATTGAAACTTTCGGCCAACACTTATTGCATGTTAGTGAGATTTCCTAAGAGATTTAATAATATATTAGATTTATTGGCTACCAATCTTCCTGAGCGAATGAAAAGGGTATCTGTTGTTGAGAGAATAAGCGATCAAAAGGCAGTGTACGTGGATTTTCAGCTAAACCTTGAGAAACAGGTTAAGATTAAAGGAAAGCTTTATGCATTCGCCAATGCCGATTTCACTAGATTTTGGTCTTTTCTGAGAAATAAATATACTAATTTTTGCAAGGTAACAGATATTGCAGACGCGGAAGTATCCTGGTGCATGTTCACAGATATGAGTGTACAGATAAATTTGTTCCAAGCAAAGTGAAGCGTGTAAATGCAGAACCTAGATGGGACAACCAGGAAGTTAGGAGCGCTCTCCGACGGCAAAGAAAACACCACTCTGGCGTAAATAACACATCCGCAACAGCTACGGTGGAACAGATTGCAACGTTAAGGCAGCAATACAATGAGGCGCGCTCCATATCCAGAGTATCAATGCGTGATGCTTTTTAAAGGTTTTACAGGATGACTTGAAAGAGAACCCGAAAACATTTTGATCTTACTTCAGAGATCTCCAAGGTACAGGCCCCACTATTGCGTCACTGAGATCAAAAACGGGAAATGTAGTTAATGATAGGGCGGAGAAAGCAAACCTTTTAAATCAAAACTTTCAGAAAGCTTTTACTCCTTATTATGATGGACGTGAAACCCCTATTCCAATGCATCAGGTTGACTCGATGGAAGATTTGATATTTTTCGAAAATGGTATCGCGCTCCAACTTCATCCAGTTAAAACATATAAATCTCCTTGGCCGGAGGAAATATCCGGGCGAGTATTGATAAAGTTAGCTTATAAAAATGGTGCCGTATTTAAAAATTATATTCGAGAAATCCATTACGGAAGGTGTCGTTCCTAAAGACTGGAAGATGGCATATATTACGCCCATCCATAAAGGCGGCGACAAAGAGAACCCCGAAAATTATAGGTCAATTTCCCTAACTTTATTATCGTGCAAGATACTTGAGCACATAATCTTTAGTTCTGTAATGCGCTATTTAAATAGTCACTCATTGCTTTGCGGATGCCAACACGGATTCCGGAGATGTAGATCATGCGAAACGCAGCTCGGCTTGTTCGTGGATGATTTGTTGCGATGCGGAGAGAAAAATACTCAGGTCGATTGACTTTAGGAAGAAGTTTTAAAAAGAATCTATTAAGAAATTCATTGAGAAGTTAGGATAACAAGGTATCAATCCGAAAATTCTCAGTTGGTTGAGAGATTTCCTCCCGAATAGAGAACAGATAGTTGTCATCGATGGGAAATACTCGTCCTCCGTTAAAGTTGCTTTGGGTGTTCCTCAGGGTAGTGTATTGGACACTCTACTTTTCTTGACCTCTGTGAATGATATCTGCTCGGTAGTTTGTAGTAAAATTAGAATTTTTGCCAACGATACCGTTCCATATAAAGAAATAAAAATCCAAGAGGACCATCAGTCGCTCCGTTTGGACATAACAGCAATTTCAACGTGGTGCAAAGAATGGCAAATTGAAATTAATTACACTAAATTTGCCGCAGTTGTGTTCTGGAAAAGTAAGAACATAGAAGTAGGTTTCGAGTATAAAATAGATGGAATAAATATATTTAAGTAGCCGAGTATGTTAAATATTTAGAAGTAACCATTTGTCAAGATCTTTCGTGGGACATTCGTCGAGTTATTGGCGCGGCCAAAAAGAAACTGGCTTTCATAGGTAGAATAGAACGGAAAACTAAAGAAAAAGTACGTGAAACGTTATTTATCACTGGTTAAACCCCAAATGGAATACGCCTCATGTGTATGTAATCCGTACGAGAAGAGTCATATAATTCAATTAGAAAGATTTCAGCGTAGAGCAGTCAGATTCGTAAAATAAAAGTACAAACATAAGGAAAGCGTCACATTATTATTGAAGGATTTGAACTGGGTACCATTGGAGGACCGTAGATTGAACTCAAGGTTGCGATTTCTGAAGAAATATAGATCGGAATGTCTAAAAGACGAAGTTGTAGGAATAATTGAAGCACCAACGTATATAAATAGGAAAGACCGTGACGATAAGATACGTGAGATCTATTTTAGGAAGGATCGTTATCTAGGCTCGTTTTTTCCGAGGACAATACGAGATCACAATAGAAAATTTCAACCTGCGAGAGACAATCTTTAGGTAGGATTTTGCCAATTGCACCCCCTGCCACCCACCAATTAGGTGAATTGTAGGGACACATGTAGATGTATATCATCATTTAGTTTAGAAAGAGCAGTGGATATGCTGTGGCGTTTTCTGAATTCAGATTGTAAAGTAACTAAAAGAATGCGTCTTTGGAGGAAGTCAGTCAGTTGCTCGTAGACCAGTCGTTCTAAGACCTTAGATAGGGTTGGTAAAATACTTATAGGCCTTTGATTGTTTAAATTTTCTGGAGTTGATTTTTTCGGAAGAGGAATGACCATAGTTTTTTCCGCTGTGAAAGGAATTTACCTTGCTTTAGTGATATGTTTATGATATCAGTAATTGCCGGTAGTATATAAGGTGTGAGTTTATTAAGCATTTCCATAGAAATTCCTTCTACACCGTAAGATATGGCCTTAATAGATTTTAAGAACCTGAGTGACAGAATCTACGAAATAGGAGAGAAGTTGAAATTAGTTAGACTAGCTGTTGACTGGAATGTTTTCTTTCTGCCATGGGAAGAGACGGTAATGCATTCTTTAGTTAAGGGTGTAGTAGTAAAGAATGCATTAAGTGCGTCGAGGGAGAAGTTACATCTACATCTACATTATACCCTGCAAGTCACCTTTTTGGTGGATGGCAGGGGGTGCAGTGCAACAAGGGTCTATATTTTTCCTACGTTATCTTTTCCTATTATGGTCTCTTTTCGTACTAGGGAAAAACGATCGTCTATATCGCTCCGTTCTACAGTCGATCTCGCGAATATTATCCTCACTGTCCTGCCTTCTGATATACGCCGGGCTTCTGATAAGACCTACTACCTCATTCGTTAGTCCCTCCGACATAAATTTTTCCAGTAGTTTAATTCTAGCCTGCAGCCTACGTTCCTCTAACGATGTCTATTTCAGATTTTCTATTAACGATGTTACGCTTTGCTTACTATCGTAATTCCTATTCTCCCTATAAAGGCCAGCTTATTGTTAGCGGAACCTATCAATCGGCGAATGTGGGTGTCCCACGAGAGATCACGATGGGTCGTGACTCCGAGATATTTAATCGAGTCTGAAACTGGAATCTCTACTCCGTCCAACAAATAATAATTATCCAACGAGATACTCTTGTTTCTCCAGAAGTTGATGACGCAGCTTTTCTTTTGGTTGATCTCTAACTGCCATTCCTTACACTATGCGGAAATAGCTTCTAGGTCATTTTGGAGATACTGTTGGTCTTCCGGATTGCTTATTTCTTTATATATGACGGTCGCGTCCGCGAAAAGCCTAATTTTACTTTTTACTACTGAGCTGATATCGTTTATATAAATTAGAAATAATAACGGACCAATTAAAATACCCTGCGGAACGCCAGAGACAACCTCCACTAAGTTAAAAGATTTCCCATCTTTAACAACCTTCTGCTTCCTATGATATAAAAATTCACGGATCCAACTAACGATTTTAGAATTAACGCCTAAGGTTTCTAATTCCATTATTAACTTCCTGTGATGTACCTTATCAAAGGCTTTCCTAAAATATAAGAAGATGGCATCGACCTGCGTATTCTTTTCTCCGCTTCCTAGTATACAATTAACAAAAAGACCTAGCTGAGCATCACATGACCTACCTTTCCTGAAGCCGTGTTGACAATCATCTAACAATAAATTACTATCAAGAACTCGCACTATGTTGCTTACGAGTATATGCTCGAGAATCTTACACAATATCGAAGTTAAAGAAATCGGCTGTAATTTTCAGGGTTCTCCTTGTCGCCGCCCTTATGAATTGGTGTAACGTGCGCTAACCTCCAGTCGCTAGGTACCCCTGCGCGAGAAATGGATTTCTCGAAAATTATCCGAAGAAAAGTGCTATTTCTTCAGCTAATTCTTTTAAAAGGCGAGCAGGAATTTCTCCGGGGCCGGTGGCTTTGTTATGTCTGATGTAACTTAATTGCTTTGCTATTCCCACCTCAGAAAATACTATATCGTCCACCAGGCCCCCTCTTATTGCGGGTGCATAATATACGCAATGGTCGCTGACGGCTGTGAATGCTTTTAAAAAATGACCGTTTAACAAGTTGACTTTCTCTACGCAATAATGAATAACGGCACCCGAGTCATTACGTAGGGAAGGTATGGTAGGGCTTCTACCTTGGACCTCTCTCACATAGGACCAAAACGGTTTAGGGTCCTCCTTCAAATAATTATTTAATACCTTATTCAAGAAGTTAGTAAAAGCCTCGCGCATAGCATTTCTCGCTTTAGCGCGGTATTCCTTATACGTCTTAACTTTAGGTGCTCTATATTCATTGTTTTGGAGATCGAGTTTTCTTCTACCTATGCCCGTGTTCCTTAAGTTTCTCTAATTTGGTGCTTGCGATTTCTTAGTGCCAATGATTGAATGATAATATTTTAACTTGGAGTTTCTTAATATCTCCTTGGTTTTATCGAGCAATGGCTTGTAGTATTCATGATCAAGAAACCCCTTCGTCCCTTTGAAGTCATTAAAACAGCGTCTCTAAATTTTATAAAGAGTTTTATTTCTTCCGTTATCCACTGCGTTTGCCGTTTGGAGACGTGAACCGTTTTAATAGGAGTGTGTCGATCATGCATGCTGATTATCATGCTATTTAACTCCTCGACCTTGTCTTGTAGATCCTAGGAAAACTCAGTGAATTACGACGGTACGTTGGCGGAGTCCGCAAAAAAACTTCTGTCGTCTATGTTTATTAAGTTTCTGTAATTAAGGATTTTAGATTTTTGTTTTGGGACCTTCAGAGAGAAAACTATATATATTAAGCCGAACTATAAAATTCCAGGAAACGGTAGTTGCCCGAATGATATTGTTTTGCGTATACTGGAGGTCGCTATTATGACAAGCCAGGTGGAAGAACATGAAGTGTGATGCATAGCATCGAGAGGAATAATATCTGGCCCTAAGAAATCGAAGGAGTTTTATAAACAGTGTTTGTCGTAGATGTTTGTGGAACCTAGAGATGAATCTACATATAACAAAGAAGGTGAGGGTAAGAGTTTAATAGTCCTCCAGGTCAACTGCAGAAGTATTTTAAACAAAAGTAGGGAATTTGGGACTTTATTGGAAGCATGCAAACCTGATATTGTAATAGGCACAGAGTCTTGGCTTAATGAGAATATTACATCCAACGAAATATTCCCACCTAGCTTTACCGTTTTAAGAAGGGACCGTGACGGTCGAGGAGGGGGAATATTTATTTGTGTAAATATCAACATCGCGAGTGTATTGGAATGGTCAAGGGTAGACTGTCAAATGATGTGCATAAAGTTATTTGGTGAAAATAAAAGGGAAAGTTTAAGAATAATTGCTATGTATAGGAGTCCAAACGAAGGATTTGGAAGTCCCTTCGGACGCTTGCTCGGAAAACCCTCAAAGTCATACTCTCATAACGGGGGACTTAAACCTTCCGGGAATTCGGTGGTCTGGCGACACGGTAGGGGGCGGTAGGGCCCAAGAGCTGGTCAACCGACTCATAGACGAGGAGGGCTTTACGCAGGTAGTAAAACAGCCCACTCGAGGGGAAAATATTCTTGATGTATTTCTAGTGAGGCCACTCAATTCCTTTATTAGCGTCGATGTATGCCCAGGAATAAGTGACCACGCAGCAGTGTGTGTAAAACTAGAATGGGACAGCCCACGCCGAGTGAATTCGGAAAAAATAAAGACGGTCTGGCATTACAAGCGAGGCGACGAAGAAGGTTTCCAGGGATTTTTAAGAGAAAAGTTTCCAGAATGGGCGAGTAGGGGACAGAACGTGGAAGAAATATGGAAGGAGTTAAAGAGATAGTGTTTGAAGGGCTAAATACTTTTGTCCCACGTAAGACTCTAAAAGAAAATACGGATCCTGAATATTACAATCATACAATCAGGAAACTAAAGAAAAAAGTAAGGAGAGCACACGGAGCAAGACATTCGAGTAGGGCGTTGTTTAAGAGTTATAAGAAAATGGTTCGCAATTTAAATAGGGAAAAAAAGAAGGCGAAGGAAAAATTTCTTGTTAATGTCATATCTAAGGGTAACGGAAACAAATTTTATAAATTTATTAGGAGAAGGAAAGATAACAGGATGGATATAGCGTCAGTTAAAGATAGTGAAGGGCTGTTAATCATCGACGATTACAGTACATCTACATCTACATCTACATATTACCCTGCAAGTCACCTTGACGGTGGATGGCAGGGGGTGCCGCGCACCAAGTTCCTAACTAATTATTATTCACTGTTATCTATTGTGGTCACGTATTGTCCTAGGGAAAAAGGACTCCTTATACCTCTCCGTCCTACTATCTATTTCGCGAATCTTGTCGTCATTATCCCTCCGTCCGATATACGTTGGTTGTCGAATAATATCCTTCATTTCATTTACGAATATCTCCGACCTATATTTATCTAGAAGTTTAAGTCTCGCCTGTAATCTACGATCTTTCAACGATGGCCAACTCAACTCATCAATGAGTAACGTAACGCTCTGTTTTTTATCGTAATTCTTTTTCACGAATCTAGCTGCTCGCCGCTGTATTTTTTCTAAATCCTTTATGAGTCCCCTCTGATATGGATCCCAAACCGCTGCTGCGTATTCCATTTGAGGTCTAACCAACGATAAATAACAGGATTCTCTCACCTTTTCCGTGCTTTTCCTGACTATCCTACGCACAAAAGCCAACTTCTTATTTGCCGCACCTATCACTCGTCTTATGTGGGTGTCCCAAGACAGGTCACGATTCACGGTTACCCCGAGGTATTTCACGGATTCCGAAACAGGAATGATCTCACCATCTATCGAGTAGGTAAACACGGACGATGGGCTTCTAGATTTCCAAAAGTTTAGAACGTTACTCTTTTTCTGATTGATTTCTAGCTGCCATTCCTTGCACCAAACAGATAACGCATCCAGATCATCCTGAAGCTGACGATGGTCGCTAGGACCACTAATTTCTCTATAGACTACGGTGTCATCCGCAAAAAGCCTGATATTACTTTTTACAACTGAGCTGATGTCGTTTATATAAAGCAAGAAAAGCATAGGTCCGATCACACTACCCTGCGGCACTCCAGAGACTACATCTGCCACACTCGAGGACTTACCATCGATGACTACTTTTTGTTTTCTATTCCAAAGGAAAGCGCGAACCCAGTTAATGACTTTAACATTAACGCCAAGATTTCCCAATTTTAATAACAACTTACGGTGGGGAACCTTGTCAAAAGCTTTTCTAAAATCAAGGAACACTGCATCGACCTGCTTATTATTTTCGCCGCATGATAAAACATCATTCACAAACAGACCGAGTTGGGTGTCACAGGATCTACCTTTTCTGAAGCCATGTTGACAGCTGACTAAGAGCGATCTACTCTCAAGATAACGCATTGTGTTGCTAACAATAATGTGCTCCAAAATCTTACATGATAATGATGTTAGAGAAATCGGCCTATAATTTTCGGGGTTTTCTTTGTCACCTCCCTTATGAATGGGTGTGACGTGTGCTAGTTTCCAATCATCAGGAACCTCACAGAGGGTAAGAGATTTCTCGAAAACTATCCGAAGGAAGGGAGCTATTTCTTCTGCTAGTTCTTTTAATACACGCGCGGGAATTCCTTCTGGTCCAGGATTTTTGTTGGGCTTTATCGCACTCAGTTGCTTTGCTATTCCTGCCTCAGAGATTTTAATATTATCCATCCGAGTACATCCATCGGGAATAAGATTATCTTTAAGTATATTTCCACCTGCCGTGAACGCCTTCGCGAAGTAAACGTTTAGTAGATTAGCTTTATCCTCCCCATCGTGAAGGATGTCTCCGGAATCACATCGCAGGGAGGGTATTGAAGGACCCACTCCCTTGACTTCTCTTACGTAGGACCAGAACGCTTTTGGATCCTCCTTCAATTTTGTATTTAATACCTCATTCCGGAAGGTGTTAAATGCGTTACGCATGGTTTTTCTCGCTAGTACGCGGGCACTGTTATACTCATGGACTATAGCTGTGCGATACTCATCGGAAGCGGTGGTAGGTATGTTTTTCAATTTTGCGTGGCTACACCTCTGTCGTCTTAAGGCAATCCTGACTTCCTTATTAAACCAACGAGGTTCTTTCTTATCAGATTTTAACTTACTGGGGATAAATCTATTGATACCTCTTCCTAGTATATTCTTAAATAATAACCATGATGGCTCCATACCTAATCGTTCTGTCTTTTCACGATAACTGACAAAGGTACTTTTGAGATGTAAGCTGAAACTTTTAAAGTCGGCCTTGGCGAAAGCGTATACATTCCGAAGAGGCTTAGGATGTCTTTTGAGCTTTAATTCGCACTCCGCATACACAGCTCGATGGTCGCTAAGTCCCTCCTCTGTGGATACCTTAGTTATCCTATGCGGGATGTTAGAAGCAAGCAAGTCGAGAACATTGCCCGAACGCGTGGCTTTTTGTACCATCTGGATTAAGGAATATTCATGAAACGTGTCAATTAAGGCTTCACACGATTCGCGTTCTTTACCTCCCGTAACGAAACATAGGTTTTCCCAATCGATTGACGGTAAGTTAAAATCGCCTCCAATTATCACGTAACCGTCGTTCATAATAGATCTAAGCTCGGCTAATTGCCTCTCTAAACTTAAAATATAATCAACTTTGGCATTAGGTGGTCTGTAAAATGAGCATAAATATATCTTTTTCGAATTATCCTTACCTAGGCGGCACCACACGCTCTCGGTCGTTTCATCGATAATAGGGATCTGACAACTATCGTACTTTTCACTTATTGCCAAAAATACTCCGCCACCTATTCTATTGGCGCGGTCTTTTCTGTATACTCTATAGCTTTTCGGAAAAATTTCTTGGCTAGCGATATCTTCAGTGAGCCAACTTTCCGTACCTATAACTACATCCGCATGCAACGTGCGAATTACGTGTTCGAGTTCGGCAGACTTCCTACGAATGCTGCGGCAGTTTAAGACTATAATATTTAATTTCTCGTTATCGCCCGAAGCATTAACTGCTCTATTACGGCTTTCGCAGGTGGACTCTCTCACTTTGCGACCAGAAACTGTATTACACTCGATGCCCCTATGAAATCTCCTAATACGCCTACACCCTACCCTACTCTCTAATCTAAAAAAGACCTACCATGGTCGAAGATCCTACACGCTACACTCTGTGAAGCCTCGGTCGTGTAATGAACTCCAGAGCCGTTTAGGGGTACCCTACACGATCCGAGAACCGGCCGGAGATCAACAAAGTCGACTCCCATGCCCACACAGAAATTCCATAGCCTTTGGTTTAGCCCCGCCACGCGGCTCCAAACCTCCGAACCACAGTCAATCCGCGGGACAATACTACAAATGGTGAGCCGCACATCAGAACCCGACTCCTCTCGGACACGAGTGACCTCGGCGACCAAGTCCTCAAAAGAACTTAGAATCTCCTCGGACCCGCGCTTCGAGGCGTCGTTAGTCCCAACATGGACCACCATCCGCAGCCTAGAGCAACCCGTTGACTCCACCGACTCCCGTACCGCCCTCGTCACTTGGGGGACCGTTCCTCCTGGTATACACCTGGAGAACACCCGCTCAGCCACTCCCTCCCGGCGGGCCCGAGTTAGCAAGGGAAGCTAATGCTTTTAATGAATGGTTTACAAGCGTATATAGGAAACAAGAAAATAGTCGGGATAACTTAAAAACTCGAGAGCTGAGAAATGACTCCTTAAACTGGAAGATATGCGAAAATGCATCAGAGATAATACCCATTAGAGTCACGGATACAGACATTTTTTTAAAAATTAGGAAATTGAGGGCAAATTAGTCAGTGTGACCAGATTTTATTGCAACTGACATACTGAAACTAGGTGCTACTGCTATGTCTCCCAACATAACTCACCTATTCAATGTAACGATTACCTAAAGACTGGAAAATGGCACATATTATACCCATTTTTAAGAAAGGTGAAAAGACGGTAGTAAAGAACTATAGGCCGGTTAGCTTAACTTCTGTGGTTTGTAAACTAATGGAGAAGGTAATATCAGACTACATACGGGATTGGTGGGTAAGGGATAAGTTGCTATTTAAAGTTCAGCATGGGTTCAGGAAAGGGTATTCCTGTGAAACCCAATTAGTGGGTTTGTGTCAAGACATTGCTGACTCATTAGACGAAGGGAAAGAAGTTGATGCTATAATCGTGGATTTCTCGACAGCATTTGACAGAGTGCCACACATTCTACTGCAGTTGAAGATGGAGCAATTACCAATCGACGTAAGGGTGCTGAAGTGGGTTGCGATTTTTCTTACTGGAAGAACTCAAAGAGTAAAAATAGGTAACCGGTATTCAGATGAGACGAATGCCATATCGGGGGTTCCACAAGGTAGCGTCTTAGGGCCGCTGCTCTTCTTAATTTACGACATTGATCTTCCTGACAAAATGAACTCCGAGATAAGACTTTTTGCGGATGATTGTATAATTTATAGGCGGATCGAGAGTGAAAGCGACCGTGATACCCTCCAAAATGATATCGACAAACTTTCAGATTGGACCAATACCAACGGAATGGACATCAATATAAGTAAAAGTATGTACATGACATTCACTAATAGGAAATTAGTGTCAAATAGAGATTATAATTTTTCGGGAAATTCTATACCAAAAAGTGATCATTGTAAATATTTAGGTGTCTATTTATCAAAAGATCTAGGATGGGGATTAAATGTCGATTTCATAAAAAGGAAAGCTTTCAAAATGCTGCACTGGGTTATGAGGAATCTAAAAGGAAGCCGTCCAGCTACAAAGGAGAAAGCATACAAATATCTATTTCGGCCGATATTGGAATATGCCTCCTAGGTATGGGATCCACACGAAGAAGGGCATATCAGGAAGCTGGATAAGGTTCAATGAAAGGCGGCCAGATATGTACTGGGTAGGCACAGGAAAACGGATAGCGTGACGAAGATGCTAGAAATAATAGGTTGGGAGAGCTTGCAAAGGAGAAGGAAACGGAGTGGACTTTGTGGTTTTTTAATGTAAAAAATATGGAGGCAGCATGGAGTGAGTTACACAAGGGGGTGGAAGATCCATCTTTTAAAGGGAAAAATGATCACAAATACAAATTTAAGTGTAGAAAACAAAAAACAAATGTAAAAAAATATTCATATTTAAACAGAACTATTGTTGACGTGAATGAGTTGCCTGCTGAACTATTGGAGCCCTTCCCAAAGAGTGTAAATGTTTTTAGGAATAGATCTAAAGCTATTTTGTGATTTTTCTGTGATTTTGTGATTCTTTAGTGATTTTTTAAAAATATTTCTCCTTCCTTTTTGAAACTTTTGAATTTTCTTGGTTGCAGTGATATTTCTTATGGGTAATATTTTTGTTATGACATTATTATAGATCTTTTTATTGCTGTCTTATTTTTTGTCTTTAGATCTCGTTGTTGGATGTGTGAGAGACCTACGAGATTTCTTTATGTTACCACCTGGCAGATCGCCAACTTGTAGCACTAAGTTTTAAATAAATAAATAAATTTCTAAGAATTCTGTAGCCTGGAATTTCCACTAGGGATGACGAAAGTTTGGGTTTTAGCCATGTTTCCGATATGGCGATGCAGTGTGCTGTGTTTTCGGTTAGAGATGAGCAAAGTTCGTCCACATGTGCTATGAGGCTCTGCGCGTTTATGTAAAGAGCTTTGAAACAATGCCGAAAATGTTTGAAGGCTTTACAGAGTATGTCCCCTGTAGAGTTCAAGGTTCTAGAAGGAGGGTTCCTCCCGGTTCCCTGGGGAGGGAAGGGGTTGACGTCGTGCTGAGGTGAAAAAAATCTGAGTGGCTTGGGTCACTGGTTGAGTCAATAGTTAAATCATTGCTTTGGTCGCTGGTTGGTATGTCCAACAAACTATCTGCTTTCTCATGTGATTTGGATAAATATATTGCTTAAAAGCGTTTATTATTGACGAGGAATATAAATCAGCCTAGATTAGCGCTAAAGGGAGTCAAATCAAATAATATACAATGCGACGAATAAATTAGATATTAAAATAATGATTTCAGAAGGGAAATATATAAAATCAAATAAGCTAAAAAATAAAATAAAAAAGTGATTAAATACAACGGAAAAAAACACTCGTACTGGATAATAAAACAAAACACAGGACGGGATAAGATAATTACTCCTGCGAGAGAAAACATTGGACAAATTCATTGTATATTTAAAAATGAGGTATTAATAAGGTATAAAAAAGTTAAAAAATAAAAAAATTAAATAATAATAACACAACAGCGATTGGGACCACTTGAGAGATATCAATTTATTAAGCCTAGCAAGTTCACTTTGCTCGTTGATATAATGTTTTTTCCTGTCTTTTAGAATAACAATTTCACCCTCCAGAGTCGAAACGTTATTTGCCCCAAGTGAAGCATTGGCATCGCTGAGCAACCTCACTCACGTAGGAGTGAGGGACTTGGTTAGATAATTAATCGCCTTCAGTGTCTTTTTCAGTTTCCACACAGAGACGAGGTTCAAATGGTCTCTGAAACGTATCATTAACGGTCGTGGTCTGCTGGACACTGGATTCATGGCTCGGTGAGCGCGTGAAATCATACGCGGATGAACTTCAATATTGAGGTTGCTCCACAGAAAGATCTCGGCAACTTAGGAGGGATTTTCCTTCTCCTCCTCGCGGATCCCGTGGATGAGGAGATGATCGAGGTCGTCCAATTTCTCAAAGAGAACGTCCGTTTTTGGTCTACGATAATTAGATGCGTCCTCCGAGAGATTTCACCTCCTCGATCAATCGCGATTTGAATTAAAAGAATCGGGATTCAATCGAGTCTAACGTGTCCTTACGATCATCACCTTGCCCGTAAGTTCCGACTCGAAGGTATCCATTCGTAAATTGTAAGACTCAATAGTTTTAATGAAATCTTTCACGACGAATTCAAGAACCTTATTTTTGGGCTGGATGTCAGCTTTCGTAGCCATGGCGAGAGAAAGTAAGAAGTTGAGGTTAAGAGTCTGGGGGGAGTGGAACTAAACACGTGCCTCCTATGATTAGCGTTACCAAATACCCAAAGGTAGAATGGAGGACATGCGTGGAAAAAATGGAGGATATAGGAGTAAAAAGCCGCACATTCTTTTCCGAGGAAAAAGGGCAGTAAGAAAGGTGAAGGATCAATAAACTAATTCACCAAGGAAGAAATAGAAAGAACAATTATACTCAAAATGCTTATTTAGTGCAATAAGAATAAATTTTCTTCACTAATATACTTCTCGAAAGAAATTATCTTTTTAAAAAGATCTTCATTCTTAAGAAGGTAAGAAATCTTTACAAGAGAAGTTTTTCATGTTTCACTGGATCATAAAAATTCCCTTTATTGTTATCACGCACAATATATTTCTTTCCGGGGTCCAGTGATCATTTATTAGAGAAAAGACCCATTCTATGTTTGCATTATGTCATTGAATGCAAAAAACAAATTCGCATATTTTTAAAAGCTCAGAATAACAGCCTTTATTATTGTAACTTCTAAAAAATGAGCTCCACTGTTCATGACATCAAAGAAACGATCGTCTTTATGAATAACTTAAGATTGTTATATTGATCAGGTAACTTCTCGTCATCAATAATAATTTCCTTTTACTTGAGATAACTCAAACACAGTATCATACCTTCATATCTGATATTTTTGTTCTTTAATTCCTTCCACTCAAAACATTGAAATTCCTCAAATTGATTTATCCAATTTTCTAAATAAAGAATGCATTATTGATAAACAAGCTGCGTTTCTTCAACAACACTCCGACATTATTAACCTAAACCCTTTGTCTGTAACGTTTCAATAATTTTCCTGACTGTTAATGGCAAAAGATTTCCCCGAATCCTTATTTTTTAAGAACCTAGTATTGTTTTAAGCAAACGGACCATTTCTAAAACAGTTATTTGCTCTTTCTACGGCCTCAATTTTGTTTTGTAAAACAGACGTCAGCGAGACCAAGAAACGAAGGTACAGTTCAGAAATTTCACTTTCAAAAAAATGTTTTTATCAATATTGGCAGTCGAGTACGGGCCAGAAAATATTGTTTTAGAGCAGGAAGCAATTTCAATAGACTTTTTAAATCCGATGCTAAACTAAGCCATCTGGTCTTAGTTGGAGATAACAGTGGTTGATAGTTAATTTTTATGAATTCAAAAATTTCTTTCATTGCCTCAGTTCGAACAGTATATACAGAAATATAATTAAATATCTTGAAAACGAGAGATTCCAAATCAATTTTTAACACATCTGCACCATGTTGAATACAGCTACGGAAAATACGATCAGGACACCCGATACCAGCAGTTTTCTTATTCAGCATCTCTCTAAGGCATGAGAAAGCATTATTTCCCTTCCTTCTGTTCACCCTCCACATTTACGTTTTACGTTTACTGTAAAAGAAACACACTTCAAAGATAAACCAAATCTCTCCAGAGTTATCAACATTTCCTCTGATTGGGTTTTCGAGGTTTCATCGGAAGCAGCAGTTAATTCAAGCACTTTTGCTTGTATTCCACCCTCTTTCAAATCAAAATACTGCACAAGGATTGGGAAGATCTTAAGTGGATCATGATTGCTGGCATCCATTGCAATTCCGAAACAAGATATTTCACTCATTGTCTTCAAAATCAAATCGATAGTATGTGGAGCGATCACCTTATCCACTATTGCTTCAGTTTGTGTACTTGCGCATGGTGTGTTGAGAGCAGTTTCCGATTCTTTAAATAATTCTCATAACAGACGCATTTAAGTCCATAGATTTGAAAAACTGATGATGTTTCACCGTATGGAAAGCCATGGCTCCCTCAGCGACGCGTGCTTTTTTATTTACCTAATTTTTTTATACAAAAGAATGTCACTTTTTCAAACGAAGACTAAATTCGTACCATTTATCTATGTTTTTCACTTTGAATGTGACGCTCAAAATCAAAGGATCTCTTATTTGCAACAGAAACGTATCAGTCACAAACAGAACACTTCGCTTCATTTTCATTACGCCCGACATCGAAACAAGGAAACATTGATTTTAGGTTCCCCCCTGCGAGTAGGGGGATTGAGAATACTCCCGCAGCCCCTCTGCTGGTCGTAAGAGGCGACCAATGGGCGAGGAGGCAACCTCGTTAAAAAACCCATTTTACGCTTAGGATAGCTTCCAGACAGTATGTGGATCTGCTGTCTGAGTCCAGCCATGTCACCTGGCTGTCGATCCACCCGCATGTTTGCCGTGTGTGGAGACCCGTAAGGGGGAGAAGAGGTACCTGGTGGTTGAGCTTCCTGGACCCCGTCTAGGTTTTGGATGCCCAAGATGGGCACAGGGAGCAACACACCACTTTGGCCTCTGATTCGCTGTAAACGGGAGTCGAGTACTAGCTACACCTGATTAATCGGCTTGCCGTCACGTCTTGGCGTTTCGGTTGGCGAGTGCCAAAGCAATGGGGGTTTGTGTAGGGGGGTCAAAGGTGCATGGGTTTGGAGACCCCATGCACTGGAGATCTGACCTGAAGCAGGCAGCCATGTCAGAGGTGCTATATCCCTTTGGTTAGCCCTGGCGTCCGCATCAGTTTGTGGTGCGGCGTCCCATTTGTGGCTCCGTGGTGGGTGGGGAGACCAGGGGATGATTATAAATTACCCGGATGGCAGAAAAACTTTCTCCGCCACCAAAAAGATCCCGTCCGGACTCGGGCGGGGGAGACATGGAGTATACATGCAAAAAATATTTAATAATGAAACGTTCAACAGAAGGTGAGACCTTCGCGAAAGTGTCTCTCTTCTTGATATATAAGTCTTTGTCTGTACAGGTGCCTGGACCTCTAGAGTCGGTCAAGAAGCTTAGGGATGGTACTCTTCTTATAACCACTATGAATGAGACCCAAAGCAGGAAGATCTTAAACATCTCTATGCTGGGAGAAATGCCGGTTACAGATGAGACCCATAAAACCCTCAACACTTGTCAAGGGGTCATATCCAATTATGACCTTCTATACGTAGAAATCGAGGAGTGTAAGCGGGAGATGGCCTCGCAGGGGGTCATCGACTGCAGGAGACTGACCACAAAGAGAAACGGTGAGGTTGTGAATACCACCTCGATGGTTCTCACGTTCTCCCTCGAGAAGCTACCAGAGAAGGTAATGGTTGGATATGAGGCATGTTCAGTTCAGCCGTACATACCAAACCCT
Source organism: Tanypteryx hageni (assembly GCA_028673005.1). Taxonomy (NCBI): domain Eukaryota; kingdom Metazoa; phylum Arthropoda; class Insecta; order Odonata; family Petaluridae; genus Tanypteryx; species Tanypteryx hageni. The sequence continues at coordinate 7,487,092 of CM054113.1, read as the reverse complement.
ATGCGCTGTTTTCAGTGCCAAAGGTTTGGACACACTGCTCTACGGTGCAAGGGCAAAGCAGTTTTCCCCCGATGCAATCTGGAAATGCACGATGGAGCAGAATGCACAGCAACGGTATCGTGCGCGAACTGCGATGGTCAGCATCCGGCATTCTCGCGGGACTGCCCGAAGTTGAAGGAGGAAAAGAAGATAATGGAGCTGAAGACTCTTGACAAGCTGTCTTATTTCGAGGCAAAGAAAAGGTTCCGTACGCTTGTCGCTCCAGGCTTTTCAAGGTCTTTCGCTTCCGTGGCAGTCATCCCAATTAAGAAGAGTACCATCGCTACACAGACAGACGAAGTAGCACCCATAAATAGATCAAAATATAAAGATAAGGAAGAAAGGAAAACAAAGGAAAGTGCCAAAAAGGAGGCTACAAAAATACAAAGGCAAGAGATTCCTATGGAAGTGGAAGCGAGCAAGTCTCCAGCAGCTTCCAAAGAGGATTTTCAGAAAACAGGGGATAAATCCCCAATAAAACCAAATACAAAGCTGATAAGGCCATCCACATCCAATCCAGAAGATATGGATATGGATTACTTATCAGATAGCGGCATCAAATTCATCAAAATGCCGGGGAGGGGGAAAGGTCGGAAAAAAATAACAATAAAGAGGTAATCCCTCTAATCTCATCCTCAGAGAATGAATAAAATAATTCAATGGAACTGTAATGGCTTTCGATACCACCTGCCGGAACTTCGTCTCCTCCTATCGGAGTTATCACCAATATGTGTTTCCTTCCAGGAAACACGATTCAGGAAAACTGACATAGTCACACTCAGAGGGTATTCCTTGTATAGAAAGGACCTCGTGAGTGCCCAGCAAGCTCACGGTGGAGTGGCTGTGTTGGTTCACAACTCGAAGTACTCTGAGGAGGTAACTGTTAACACGCAGCTGCAGGCTGTAGCAGTTAGAGTTGCTCTCCCTCAGCTGGTGACGATCTGCTCAGTCTATCTGCCCCCTAATGAAAATCCTACATATAGGTCAATTCTTGACCTTGTAGATCAATTTCCTCCCCCATTCATTCTTATGGGCGATTTTAATGCCCATAATTCAGAGTAGGGGTCGGAGAGGACTGATCCTAGGGGACGTCGCCTTTCTGAGATATTCTCGAGCCTGGATCTGGTGATACTCAACGATGGTAGCGACACACACGTCAGTGCTGGCGGTGGGTCCTTTTCTTCTATTGACCTAACCATCTGCTCTAGCACGGTCGCTCCATTGTTTGAGTGGCAGGTGTACGAGGATCTATGTGGCAGCGATCATTTCCCGATTATCCTGAAATGTTTATCTGCTAATGTTTCGGAGATGCGTTGCCCCAAGTGGGCCATAACAAAAGCGGATTGGTGCAAGTTTTCAGGTACCGTTCAACTCACGGAAGAACAGTTTCCCTCGGGTGATGAACATGTGAGTCATTTCACGGATGCCTTAATAGAGGCAGCAAATGCAAGCATTCCGAAATCCTGCTCACGACTAAAGCGAGTCTCAGTTCCATGGTGGAGTGAGGAATGCCATAAGGCGATCCGTGACAAGCGACAGGCTTTTCGGTTATTTCGTAATAACCCCACCGAGGGGAATATGTTGCGGTACCTGAGATTGAAGGCATTTGCACGCAGGATAATCAGGAAATGTAAGAAGGAATGTTGGAAGAAATATGTATCGACCATTACGAGTTCCACCCCGGTCTCTGAGGTGTGGGAAAAGGTGAGGAAGATTTCCGGCCGAACTACCTCTTCCTCTTATGGTAGATGGCTCGGTCATAACATCAAAAATTGGATGGTGCATGGGAACTGGAAAATGCTTTGGCGGAGACCCGTGACAGCGCTCCGGGTTTGGACACCATTCACTTTGTGATGATACGTCACCCCCCCTGAGAAAGAATATTTGCTAAAGGTGTACAACCGAATCTGGGTAGAAGGCATCTACCCCACGCAATGGAGAGAGGCCATTGTAGTGCCACTGCTTAAGTCAGGGAAAGATAAGAAACTGCCTGAGAGTTACCGACCGGTATCGCTCACTAGTTGCCTCTCCAAACTTATGAAACGAATAGTCAATAGGCGTCTGGTTTGGTTTTTGGAATCAAACGGCCTATTGACCAACATTCAGTGTGGTTTTCATCGCCACCGTTCCACCACCGATCATCTGGCGAGATTGGAGAGAGCTGTGTGCGATGATTTTATCAGGAAGCATCACCTCATTGCAGTTTTCTTTGATATTGCCCGGGCTTACGACACCACGTGGAGATTCGGTATACTCCGTACATTGCATTCTTGGGGGTTAAGGGGTAACCTACCCATATTTATCAAGAGCTTCTTATGGGAACGTTACTTCAGGGTGCGTATCGGAAGAAAAACTTCTCGAACGTTCCTTCAGGAGAATGGTGTTCCACAGGGGTCTATTTTGAGTGTAACCTTGTTTGCCATTGCCATAAATGGAATGGCCCAATGTATTAGGTCTCCAGTAGAGGGAAGCCTCTACGTGGATGACCTGGCCATATATAGCAGTTCGCAAAATGTGGTAGCGGTTGAACGCCAGCTTCAGCCTTAACGAGTGGGCCACAAACAATGGATTTACATTCTCAGCGAAAAAGACAGTATGCGTCCACTTCTGTCGTGTTCGCGGCCTCCACCCGGACCCAGCGCTGTCACTAGCAGGAACCGAGCTTCCATTTGTTGAAACAGCACCATTTTTGGGTGTCCTGTTGGATCATAAGCTTACTTGGCGTCCTCATATGAAGAGGCTGAAGGCAAGCTGCCAATCCTCCTTGAACCTCTTGCGCATTCTCAGCCATAAATCATGGGGTGCAGATCGGACAGTCTTACTAAGACTGTATCGATCACTTGTCCGCTCAAGATTGGACTACGGGAGCATTGTGTATGGATCATCTAAACCATCTGCACTAAAAACTATTGATGTGATTCATCATACAGGAGTTCGCTTGGCGACTGGTGCATTTCGCACTAGCCCAATACCAAGTGGTCTCTGCAAATCCGGTGAACCATCACTGTATATACCCCGGAAACTGCTAGGTACTCGTTATGTAGCAGCTTTAAGCGCTAACCCAGATCATCCAGCTTATACAGCAGTTTTCGACCGTCGATTTGTGCAGTTATATGATGCCCGTATCCGCTCTGTAAAACCTCTGGCTGTGAGAATGCGTAATGTTTTCGAAGAGATGTCCTTCGAATTGCCTCAGACATTAAAAACGGAGTGCAGCATATCTCCGCCGTGGATGCTGCATCGCCCCAACATCATTACTTCTCTTGCCAAATTACATAGGCCTTGTACTCTGCCTATTGAATACCGATGTGACTTCGAGAGACTCTATGCACGGTTTCAGTCGTTCACTGCCATATACACGGACGGTTCTAAGCAGGGGGAGCATGTGGGGTGTGCTTTCACCATCGGCAAACGCTCGTACCGTTTCCGTCTACATCCTCTGTGTGGTATATTCACAGCGGAATTGTATGCTTTATGGGAAGCACTGAGGTTTGCATACTCTTACCCCATCAGTGAATATGTCATCTTTACTGACTCACTGTCAGCCTTACGTGCAATAGAGTCTTTGTACCCTTCTCACCCTGTGGTTCAGAGGATCCAGTCATCCTTGATGGATCTGGATTCCATAGGGATGACGGTAGTTTTTATTTGGGTACCAGGTCACGTCGGTATTCCGGGTAATGAGAGGGCAGACAGGGCAGCAAAACTGGCTGCTAAAAGATTTTATAAACCAACCGAAAGTTCTTGTTGGGGACATTAAAACATATTTGAAGGAATGTGTCTATCAACAATGGCAAGAAGAATGGAATGGAGTTATCGGTAACAAACTGAGGGCAATAAAAAACACGGTACAACCATGGCAGTCCTCCTCCAGGTCGTCCCGACTCGAAGAGGTTGCCATCGCAAGACTTCGCATAGGTCACTGCTGGTGGACGCACAGTTACCTATTGCGGGCGGAGGAACCCCCAGCTTGCGAGACATGTGATACTGCATTGACAGCGTCACATGTGTTACAGAACTGTATCCAATTTAGGAATGAGAGAGAGAGGGCATGTATGGCTTCGAACCTCACTCTCTCTCTTGGAGATAATCCAGAAACTATAAATAGAACATTGTCATTCCTGAGGGAGTCCAGAATTTTAGCTTTTATTTAATTTTTGAGTGTTTTTAATCTTTTGACAATGGGATAAGAGGAAGAAAGATCCTTTCTCAATCCATTTTTAAAGGTTTTATATTTTACGGGCATAATAGCTCCTAGTGCAGTGAAAAATTTTATACATGTCAGAAGACCCTTATACAGTCTTGCTGATGTTTTATTCTACAGATTGGGAGAGACCCTTATACAATCTCTTACAATCTGTTTTTAACTTCATTTATTTATCTGTTTTATCTATTTATTTATTTATTTATATATTTATTGTGTGTCTGGTGCTATGGTTAGTTTGACACAAATGGATTGTGGTTAAAAATGCATATTATGGCGATAATAGCCCAAGAGGCTGATTCGCCTTAAATTACACACACACACACACACACATTGATTTTAGGTTACTGGAGGATTTACATTTCCTTTTAAGTTTTGCCATTCTTAATTGTTGGTAGCTCAATAACTTTGGCTCAGATTATTAAAGGTAAAGTACTCCTTCCACAGTCCTTTAAAATATGGTTTCTATACCTTAAGACGTGACCTAAAATCCTATTGAGCGACTCATTTAAAGCAGGTCGTGCAAGTGTCGCCCTAACACACTTTTCTGTCGTATCCTGACTATAATGTCTCAACTCGCAACTAACCCACCTAATCGCCTCTACATGACCACCGTTTCTCTATCAGCCATACTCCAACATTGTTATTTAAAAGTTTTACTCCAGTTCGAGCAGAAAAATATATGAATCTTACATAAAAATTTGCGTTTGTAATTTACTGGATTAAATTGCCACAATCGACCGTTTGTTATCGTACTTATTACTTGTTATATATTTTAAACGATTATATATTATTCCTTTCTTTGCTAAATTCAAACACTATTTTTAAGGTATTTCTTTAATCAGCTGATCTTATCATTTTGTCCTTCAGTCCGTCCGTCACACTTCTTTGTCCGGTGAACTACTTCCACAAAATTAAAGTTAGAGCAACCAAATCTTGAGGGATTGCTCAAGTAAATAGGTTCTCCCACGATCAACATATGAGGTCCATGAGGAAAAAATTAAAAACAAAACATTAATTAGCGAAAGACTTCAATACCGTTCAAGTTACAGCAAACAACCCTTAAGGGATAGTTTGATTTTACCACCTCCTTCCTCTCTTGCCTCCCCTTTCCAGTACTCCAACCTCCGTCCTCTCCTCCCACCCCTTCCTCTACTCACACCTCCATCCAAACCTCTCCCTCCCTCTTACTCTCCTCCCACCTACCTGCTCTCTTCCCGCCACCTTCCTCTACTACCGCCCGCTTCCTCTCCTCCCCATCCATCTTCAGCTCCTCCCACCCCATTCCTCTACTCCAATTCCTTCTTACCCTCCCCTCACTCTACCCCTCCACTAACCACCCACTTTTCCTCCCTCCCACGTCCTCTCCCCCACCCCATCCTCTTCCCACACCCCCTTCCTCTTCCACACGTCCTTCCTAACCTCGCACTCCCTCTTTTCTACTCCCACCCCATTCCTCAACTCCCACACACTTCTTCTCCTTCTCCACCCACTTCCTCTACTCCCACCCCTTCCTCTACTCACACCTCCATCCACACCTCACCCTCTCTCTTCCTCTCCTCCCACCTACCTGCTCTCTTCCCGCCACCTTCCTCTACTACCACCCGCTTCCTCTCCTCCCCATCCATCTTCATCTCCTCCCACCCCATTCCTCTACTCCAATTCCTTCCTCTCCTCCCCTCACTATACCCCTCCACTAACCACCCTCTTCTCCTCCCCCCACTTCTTCTCCCACATCTCTTCCTTTCCCTCGCCTCCTTCCTAACCTAACCTCTTCCTCCCCTACAACTCCTCAAAACCTCTTCTTCTCCTCAGACCCCCTTCCTCATTTCCATCTTGCTCTTCCTCTCCTCCCACACACTTCCTCTCCTACCAAGTCCTTCCTCTCCTCCCACCTTCTCCTCGCACATACTTCTTCTCCTACCTCCCCCATCCTCTCCATCAACTTTTTCTTTCTCTCAGCATGCTTTGGATCGCTTCACCTACTATTCAAATCTAAAGACATTTAAACGCCTAAAACACGAACTATACTTGTTCAAACACGAATTCTTCCGCACTTAGTCTATTTTTCCCCGTTGTTATCAAACATTGATGAAGAAAATAAGAATAAATTCCAGGTGTCTATGAATGTGTCCGTTCGGTTTATTTGAAAATTTAGAAAATGGGACCATGTCAGTGATTCTTATGCCCAGTTAAACTGGCTTTAAATCAAGTAGCGTCGCATTTAACTCTTAATCATTTAGTTATTTAAAATTCCTACAACTCGCTGCCCTCCCTGTCTTTACTGTCGATTCATCCCCAAAACCAATGTTCATAATAGAATCAACAGGTATCGCTACATTGACCTTCATATTTCCCAACACCGCAATACCAATATGAAAGAGTCATTCTTGGAAACTACTTCCCGAATCTGGAATTCCCTTCTCATATATTTAAGAAAAATTAAGTCAAAGAAAACGTGTAAGAATAAAGGCGACTTAATGTTATCATAGAGTAAAAATGAACAGTCTAATCAGAGACAATATACTTTTTTGCATAATGTACTGCACTGTATTCATTTGTATTACGGTATTTATTTTTTATTTTGCATAATGTATTTTACGGACGATAAGTCCGCTACAGCAAGAAATTTATTTATTTATTTATTTATTCATCAACAATCTTTTGTTTTTCACCGAAAACTTGTCCAACCTACCTTTCCCTCAGGATGAATTGTCTCTTTTAGATAGGGGTTTGAAATTTGCTTTCCCACCAAGGAAACCACCTATAGATGAATTAATCACAGACATTTAAAAATCCATTGAGTTTTTCGATGAAAATTCCAAAAATTATATCAAACAAGCTTGTTCAATACAAATCCAAGACAACATGAACAAATTAACTAATACTCAGGTAGGTTGGACAAGTTTTCGGTGAATTCAGATGTATGTGAAATAATACTGGGTTGATTTATTTATTATTATTATTTATTCACATTCACAAAAATAGGGGATACACTCATGAACACGACATAGATTTTAACAACACCTTATACAAACTGACTGATGTAAACAACACACACCCCGAAAAATCTTTCCGCGCTTCACTTGTTTCTAGGTCGTCTTCATAATCCTTTCCGTTCAAATCTTTGCAGTCGACTCCCAGTCATTGTTGAGACAGGTTTTGCCCCTGAAGATGCTCACCTTGTGGGCGAAATGCATTGGGTGTTGTAACCCTCTAATTGTTTGGCTAAAGGAGTAATTACCCTTAATAATTTGCCTTTCCTAATGAGCGTTTATTTTCTGGAAGGTTTAAGAGTCGCCACTATTCAAAAATAAAAGAAATTATATTACTCGTTAGCAATCATAATAGATAAATAAATATCGTAATTTTCGGTTATCTACATATCAGTAACATACGTACCACAGTAATTCAGTTTGAGTATCTTTTTCCAACTACAAATGGGAACAAGAAAGGATTGGACTCTTCAGTGCACGAGCTAACTGAGAACTGAGAAGCATGCAAAGTTACTGTTCCAGGTCTCCTTCGATTTGAAAGAGTTCGCTTTAAAAATTTCAAAGTTAAACGAATCAGTTATTTAAATAAAAAAATTGATATAAACGGTACACTTCAGAGTTAAACGATTTTTCAAAGACAAATCAGGTACCTCATTTCAAAATTAACGTGGGAGTAAGTAACGTTTCATCGCTACTTAAAAAAAAGCGCGAAGTTAAACGATATGGCAAGAACAAAGGAAGTGTTTCATTCCAAAATCGACGTTGCACACACACACACTTTTGTTACAAATTAACTTTATATCTACATAAGAATACAAGAAGCGCTCCCGTAGAGTAGGCCGCGAGACGCTTACTTACGCAACTGTTCGCCATTAAAAGTTGATCTCTTTTACAGTTTATATATGTTTTTATCATGAAAGTCCATAAAAGTCCTACAGCTGATTTACCTAATCAAGAGTTCCAAATGAAGAAGCAAAAGAAAAGGATAACCCTCGATACGTGCGCAGAATTGTCGTATGTGTGACAAGGGAGTCACAGTGTCACTTTCTCGAAAAAGTCGGACAAAATCGTAAAATTTGAAATGTCGGGAGGACAAAGGACTGGAGGTGAAAAAGAAGGACAGAGGAGGGGAGGAGAGGAGGAGGAGAGGAAAGGCGGAAGAAAGGAAGTGGTGGGAGAAGAGGAAGAGGGAGGGGGAGGAGATGATGACGGTTGGAGTAGTGGAAGGAGTTTGGAGTAGAGGAAGACGTGGGAGGAGTGGAAGAGGGAGGGGAGGAAGAGGGAAGGGGAGTAGAGGAAGGAGGTGGGAGGAGAGAAAGAGGGTGGGCGGAGAGGATGGGAGTGGGGGAAGTGGAAGGAAGTGGGAGGAGAGGAAGGAGGTAGGGGGAGAGGGAGTAGGTGGGTTGGAGGTGGAGGTGGTGGGAGGAGGGGAAGCGTGTGGGAGAAGAAGAGTGTGTGGAGGATGGGAGGAGACCTGGGTGTGGGAGTGGAGGGAGAGGGTGAGAGGAGAGGAAAGCAGGGAGGAAAGGAAGGGGTGGGAGGAAAGGAATGGATGGGAGAAGAGGAAGGGAGTGTGAGGAGAGGAAGGCGATGGGAATAGAGGAAGGGTGTGGGAGAAGAAGAAGAGGGAGGGGGAGGAGATGATGATGGTTGGAGTAGTGGAAAGAGTTTGGAGTAGAGGAAGACGTGGGAGGAGTGGAAGAGGAAGGGGGAGGAGAGAATGAATGTGTGATATGAGGAATGGAAGATTAGATGAAGAGGGTGGGTTGAGAGATGGGAGTTTGGGGATGAAGAAGGGAGTGGGGAGAGGAAGAGAATGGGAAGATAAGAGGGAGGGAAAGGGGAGGAATGTGATGAGAGGAGAGGATGCAGGTGTGAGGAGAGGAGGGGGGTAGCAGTAGAGGAAGGAGGTGGGAGGAGAGGAAGGGGGTGGGAGGAGAGTAAGTGTGTGAGATGAGAATATGGGGATTGGTGGAAGAGAAAGGGGGCGGCTAGATAGAAATATGGTGGTAGGAGAGGGTGTAGGTGGAGAGGAAGAGGGAGTGGGAGGAGAAGAAAAGTTTGCAAGGAGAGCAAGGTTGTGGGAGGTGAGGATGAGACAGGGCAGGAGAGGAAGTGAGAGTGGGAGGAGAGGAAGTGGGTGGGAGGATAGAATGATGGTGGGATATAGGAGGTTGGGGGTGAGGAAGGGACTGGGGGATAGGAAGGGATTGGGAGGAGAAGAGGGAGTGAAAGAAGTGGAATGCGGTGGGAGGAGAGATTGCAGGTGTGAGGAGAGGAAGGGAAAGGCAAGAGGGAAAGAGGGAGGAAGAGGGGGGATTTGTGGTGTGGAAGGGGTTGGGAGGAGCGGAAGGCGTTGGGAGGAAAGGAAGGAGGTGGGAGGAGAGGAAGGGTGTTGGAGGAGTGTACGGGGGTGAGAGGAGAATAGGGTGATGGGTGGAATAGATAGGGGGAGGCTAGAAAGCAAGGTGGTGGGAGGAGAGGGTGTAGGTTGAGTGGAAGAGGGAGTGGGAGGATAAGTGTTTGGAAGAAGAAGAAGAAGATTGTGGGAGGTGAGGAAGAGACAGCAGAGGAGAGGAAGTGGTTGTGAGGAGAGAAAGAGGATGGGAGGAGAGGAGAAAGGAGGATGAGGGGAGGATGGGGGAGTGGGAAGAGAGGATGAGAGAGGTGTTGGAGATGAACGTAGTGGATGAGAGAAAGAAGGTGGGTGGAGAGAAATGGTGTGGGAGTAGAATAAGTGGGTGGACGGAGAAATAGGAGGTTTGGGGTGAGGAAGGGAGTGGGTGAGAGGAAGGAATTGGGAGGAGAAGTAGAAGGAGGGAGAGGAGAGCAATGAGTTGGGAGGAGTGGATGGAGGTGTAGAATAGCAATGAGGTGGGAGGAGAGGAATATGGAGGAAGAGGATTGGAGGAGAAGATGGGTGGGGATAGGTAGATATATAAATCAATTTTTTATCGCAGGCCTTAATAAGACCCATGGGATAGAAATTCTTACATTTAGTTGTAAAATTGTGGGCAAAAATATACAATGAAAAACAAGATTGTTGATGAATAAATAAATAAATAAATAAATTTCTTGCTGTAGCGGACTTATCGTCCGTAAAATACATTATGCAAAATAAAAAATAAATACCGTAATACAAATGAATACAGTGCAGTACATTATGCAAAAAAGTATATTGTCTCTGATTAGACTGTTCATTTTTACTCTATGATAACATTAAGTCGCCTTTATTCTTACACGTTTTCTTTGACTTAATTTTTCTTAAATATATGAGAAGGGAATTCCAGATTCGGGAAGTAGTTTCCAAGAATGACTCTTTCATATTGGTATTGCGGTGTTGGGAAATATGAAGGTCAATGTAGCGATACCTGTTGATTCTATTATGAACATTGGTTTTGGGGATGAATCCACATTAAAGACAGGGAGGGCAGCGAGTTGTAGGAATTTTAAATAACTAAATGATTAAGAGTTAAATGCGACGCTACTTGATTTAAAGCCAGTTTAACTGGGCATAAGAATCACTGACATGGTCCCATTTTCTAAATTTTCAAATGAACCGAACGGACACATTCATAGACACCTGGAATTTATTCTTATTTTCTTCATCAATGTTTGATAACAACGGGGAAAAATAGACTAAGTGCGGAAGAATTCGTGTTTGAACAAGTATAGTTCGTGTTTTAGGCGTTTAAATGTCTTTAGATTTGAATAGTAGGTGAAGCGATCCAAAGCATGCTGAGAGAAAGAAAAAGTTGATGGAGAGGATGGGGGAGGTAGGAGAAGAAGTATGTGCGAGGAGAAGGTGGGAGGAGAGGAAGGACTTGGTAGGAGAGGAAGTGTGTGGGAGGAGAGGAAGAGGGAGAGGGAAGAGGTGAAGGGGGTGGGAGGAGAGGAAGAGGAAGATGGAAATTAGGAAGGGGGTCTGAGGAGAAGAAGAGGTTTTGAGGAGTTGTAGGGGAGGAAGAGGAGGAAGTGTGTGACGGGAAAGGATGGGGTGAGAGGAGAGAAAGTTGGAGGGGAGGAGAGGAAGTGTGTGGAGTAGAGGAATGGGGTGGGAGGAGAAAAGAGGGAGTGCGAGGTTAGGAAGGAGGCGAGGGAAAGGAAGAGATGTGGGAGAAGAAGTGGGGGGAGGAGAAGAGGGTGGTTAGTGGAGGGGTATAGTGAGGGGAGGAGAGGAAGGAATTGGAGTAGAGGAATGGGGTGGGAGGAGATGAAGATGGATGGGGAGGAAAGGAAGCGGGTGGTAGTAGAGGAAGGTGGCGGGAAGAGAGCAGGTAGGTGGGAGGAGAGGAAGAGAGAGGGTGAGGTGTGGATGGAGGTGTGAGTAGAGGAAGGGGTGGGAGTAGAGGAAGTGGGTGGAGAAGGAGAAGAAGTGTGTGGGAGTTGAGGAATGGGGTGGGAGTAGAAAAGAGGGAGTGCGAGGTTAGGAAGGACGTGTGGGAAGAGGAAGTGGGTGTGGGAAGAGGATGGGGTGGGGAAGAGGACGTGGGAGGGAGGAAAAGTGGGTGGTTAGTGGAGGGGTAGAGTGAGGGGAGGAGAGGAAGAAATTGGAGTAGAGGAATGGGGTGGGAGGAGATGAAGATGGATGGGGAGGAGAGGAAGCGGGCGGTAGTAGAGGAAGGTGGCGGGAAGAGAGCAGGTAGGTGGGAGGAGAGTAAGAGGGAGGGAGAGGTGTGGATGGAGGTGTGAGTAGAGGAAGGGGTGGGAGGAGAGGACGGAGGTTGGAGTACTGGAAAGGGGAGGCAAGAGAGGAAGGAGGTGGTAAAATCAAACTATCCCTTAAGGGTTGTTTGCTGTAACTTGAACGGTATTGAAGTCTTTCGCTAATTAATGTTTTGTTTTTAATTTTTTCCTCATGGACCTCATATGTTGATCGTGGGAGAACCTATTTACTTGAGCAATCCCTCAAGATTTGGTTGCTCTAACTTTAATTTTGTGGAAGTAGTTCACCGGACAAAGAAGTGTGACGGACGGACTGAAGGACAAAATGATAAGATCAGCTGATTAAAGAAATACCTTAAAAATAGTGTTTGAATTTAGCAAAGAAAGGAATAATATATAATCGTTTAAAATATATAACAAGTAATAAGTACGATAACAAACGGTCGATTGTGGCAATTTAATCCAGTAAATTACAAACGCAAATTTTTATGTAAGATTCATATATTTTTCTGCTCGAACTGGAGTAAAACTTTTAAATAACAATGTTGGAGTATGGCTGATAGAGAAACGGTGGTCATGTAGAGGCGATTAGGTGGGTTAGTTGCGAGTTGAGACATTATAGTCAGGATACGACAGAAAAGTGTGTTAGGGCGACACTTGCACGACCTGCTTTAAATGAGTCGCTCAATAGGATTTTAGGTCACGTCTTAAGGTATAGAAACCATATTTTAAAGGACTGTGGAAGGAGTACTTTACCTTTAATAATCTGAGCCAAAGTTATTGAGCTACCAACAATTAAGAATGGCAAAACTTAAAAGGAAATGTAAATCCTCCAGTAACCTAAAATCAATGTGTGTGTGTGTGTGTGTGTGTAATTTAAGGCGAATCAGCCTCTTGGGCTATTATCGCCATAATATGCATTTTTAACCACAATCCATTTGTGTCAAACTAACCATAGCACCAGACACACAATAAATATATAAATAAATAAATAAATAGATAAAACAGATAAATAAATGAAGTTAAAAACAGATTGTAAGAGATTGTATAAGGGTCTCTCCCAATCTGTAGAATAAAACATCAGCAAGACTGTATAAGGGTCTTCTGACATGTATAAAATTTTTCACTGCACTAGAAGGAGCTATTATGCCCGTAAAATATAAAACCTTTAAAAATGGATTGAGAAAGGATCTTTCTTCCTCTTATCCCATTGTCAAAAGATTAAAAACACTCAAAAATTAAATAAAAGCTAAAATTCTGGACTCCCTTAGGAATGACAATGTTCTATTTATAGTTTCTGGATTATCTCCAAGAGAGAGAGTGAGGTTCGAAGCCATACATGCCCTCTCTCTCTCATTCCTAAATTGGATACAGTTCTGTAACACATGTGACGCTGTCAATGCAGTATCACATGTCTCGCAAGCTGGGGGTTCCTCCGCCCGCAATAGGTAACTGTGCGTCCACCAGCAGTGACCTATGCGAAGTCTTGCGATGGCAACCTCTTCGAGTCGGGACGACCTGGAGGAGGACTGCCATGGTTGTACCGTGTTTTTTATTGCCCTCAGTTTGTTACCGATAACTCCATTCCATTCTTCTTGCCATTGTTGATAGACACATTCCTTCAAATATGTTTTAATGTCCCCAACAAGAACTTTCGGTTGGTTTATAAAATCTTTTAGCAGCCAGTTTTGCTGCCCTGTCTGCCCTCTCATTACCCGGAATACCGACGTGACCTGGTACCCAAATAAAAACTACCGTCATCCCTATGGAATCCAGATCCATCAAGGATGACTGGATCCTCTGAACCACAGGGTGAGAAGGGTACAAAGACTCTATTGCACGTAAGGCTGACAGTGAGTCAGTAAAGATGACATATTCACTGATGGGGTAAGAGTATGCAAACCTCAGTGCTTCCCATAAAGCATACAATTCCGCTGTGAATATACCACACAGAGGATGTAGACGGAAACGGTACGAGCGTTTGCCGATGGTGAAAGCACACCCCACATGCTCCCCCTGCTTAGAACCGTCCGTGTATATGGCAGTGAACGACTGAAACCGTGCATAGAGTCTCTCGAAGTCACATCGGTATTCAATAGGCAGAGTACAAGGCCTATGTAATTTGGCAAGAGAAGTAATGATGTTGGGGCGATGCAGCATCCACGGCGGAGATATGCTGCACTCCGTTTTTAATGTCTGAGGCAATTCGAAGGACATCTCTTCGAAAACATTACGCATTCTCACAGCCAGAGGTTTTACAGAGCGGATACGGGCATCATATAACTGCACAAATCGACGGTCGAAAACTGCTGTATAAGCTGGATGATCTGGGTTAGCGCTTAAAGCTGCTACATAACGAGTACCTAGCAGTTTCCGGGGTATATACAGTGATGGTTCACCGGATTTGCAGAGACCACTTGGTATTGGGCTAGTGCGAAATGCACCAGTCGCCAAGCGAACTCCTGTATGATGAATCACATCAATAGTTTTTAGTGCAGATGGTTTAGATGATCCATACACAATGCTCCCGTAGTCCAATCTTGAGCGGACAAGTGATCGATACAGTCTTAGTAAGACTGTCCGATCTGCACCCCATGATTTATGGCTGAGAATGCGCAAGAGGTTCAAGGAGGATTGGCAGCTTGCCTTCAGCCTCTTCATATGAGGACGCCAAGTAAGCTTATGATCCAACAGGACACCCAAAAATGGTGCTGTTTCAACAAATGGAAGCTCGGTTCCTGCTAGTGACAGCGCTGGGTCCGGGTGGAGGCCGCGAACACGACAGAAGTGGACGCATACTGTCTTTTTCGCTGAGAATGTAAATCCATTGTTTGTGGCCCACTCGTTAAGGCTGAAGCTGGCGTTCAACCGCTACCACATTTTGCGAACTGCTATATATGGCCAGGTCATCCACGTAGAGGCTTCCCTCTACTGGAGACCTAATACATTGGGCCATTCCATTTATGGCAATGGCAAACAAGGTTACACTCAAAATAGACCCCTGTGGAACACCATTCTCCTGAAGGAACGTTCGAGAAGTTTTTCTTCCGATACGCACCCTGAAGTAACGTTCCCATAAGAAGCTCTTGATAAATATGGGTAGGTTACCCCTTAACCCCCAAGAATGCAATGTACGGAGTATACCGAATCTCCACGTGGTGTCGTAAGCCCGGGCAATATCAAAGAAAACTGCAATGAGGTGATGCTTCCTGATAAAATCATCGCACACAGCTCTCTCCAATCTCACCAGATGATCGGTGGTGGAACGGTGGCGACGAAAACCACACTGAATGTTGGTCAATAGGCCGTTTGATTCCAAAAACCAAACCAGACGCCTATTGACTATTCGTTTCATAAGTTTGGAGAGGCAACTAGTGAGCGATACCGGTCGGTAACTCTCAGGCAGTTTCTTATCTTTCCCTGACTTAAGCAGTGGCACTGCAATGGGCTCTCTCCATTGCGTGGGGTAGATGCCTTCTACCCAGATTCGGTTGTACACCTTTAGCAAATATTCTTTCTCAGGGGGGGTGACGTATCATCACAAAGTGAATGGTGTCCAAACCCGGAGCGCTGTCACGGGTCTCCGCCAAAGCATTTTCCAGTTCCCATGCACCATCCAATTTTTGATGTTATGACCGAGCCATCTACCATAAGAGGAAGAGGTAGTTCGGCCGGAAATCTTCCTCACCTTTTCCCACACCTCAGAGACCGGGGTGGAACTCGTAATGGTCGATACATATTTCTTCCAACATTCCTTCTTACATTTCCTGATTATCCTGCGTGCAAATGCCTTCAATCTCAGGTACCGCAACATATTCCCCTCGGTGGGGTTATTACGAAATAACCGAAAAGCCTGTCGCTTGTCACGGATCGCCTTATGGCATTCCTCACTCCACCATGGAACTGAGACTCGCTTTAGTCGTGAGCAGGATTTCGGAATGCTTGCATTTGCTGCCTCTATTAAGGCATCCGTGAAATGACTCACATGTTCATCACCCGAGGGAAACTGTTCTTCCGTGAGTTGAACGGTACCTGAAAACTTGCACCAATCCGCTTTTGTTATGGCCCACTTGGGGCAACGCATCTCCGAAACATTAGCAGATAAACATTTCAGGATAATCGGGAAATGATCGCTGCCACATAGATCCTCGTACACCTGCCACTCAAACAATGGAGCGACCGTGCTAGAGCAGATGGTTAGGTCAATAGAAGAAAAGGACCCACCGCCAGCACTGACGTGTGTGTCGCTACCATCGTTGAGTATCACCCGATCCAGGCTCGAGAATATCTCAGAAAGGCGACGTCCCCTAGGATCAGTCCTCTCCGACCCCCACTCTGAATTATGGGCATTAAAATCGCCCATAAGAATGAATGGGGGAGGAAATTGATCTACAAGGTCAAGAATTGACCTATATGTAGGATTTTCATTAGGGGGCAGATAGACTGAGCAGATCGTCACCAGCTGAGGGAGAGCAACTCTAACTGCTACAGCCTGCAGCTGCGTGTTAACAGTTACCTCCTCAGAGTACTTCGAGTTGTGAACCAACACAGCCACTCCTCCGTGAGCTTGCTGGGCACTCACGAGGTCCTTTCTATACAAGGAATACCCTCTGAGTGTGACTATATCAGTTTTCCTGAATCGTGTTTCCTGGAAGGAAACACATACTGGTGATAACTCCGATAGGAGGAGACGAAGTTCCGGCAGGTGGATGGGGAGTTCTTCTTCATCTTAAATTCTTCATGATACTCATACGCACGTACGCACGCACTCATACGCACCCACAGACACGCATGCACGCACACACGCACAGTAATTCCTCGCTATATGTCTTCTCGTTTTACGCTTTTTCACATATACGGGAATTTGGGAATTTTGCTAATATTGATTTTGCCTTTTATACAAAATTAATTACATTTTAAACTTAAACGTCATTTTGGTATTGTCAATTATCTAAAAAGATACATATAATTTTATGTAAAACTATGGGTGCTGCCTGTTATCACTGCCTTCGTCAACCTCGCCCTTCGCAAGCTCCAAGGACTTCGGCGCTACACGCCTCGCTAAACTGAAAATATTGATTTTTTATAACTCTTATCAAGGTACATATTTATGGTTCTTATACTTTTTCTTTGACGTACTTTTTCCGAAATATAAATAATAAATTATATTAAACGACCGCCATTTTGTTTCAGGATATCAAGTAAACATGAAATAGTATTCCTGTTGCTTTATTAGTCGTTCTTTCACAGCAAAGCGATATCAGCGGAACACCTTACGGCAGGGGTCGGCCACCTTTTCACCTACGAGGGCGCAATTTATATTACTGAGGACGTGAAGGGCGCATAAGCAAGATCAGTTGATATCTCTCTGTGTCAGTGGTCGGCAACCTCTTTATCTATGGGGGCGCAACTTTAATTATGGGGGCGTGAAGTGAAGTAACAATAGTAGATGTGTGCCAATATTTATTAAAATGATATTTTTTATGTATAAGAGAAAAACTATTAAAGAATTTATTACAAAAACAGGAAAAATAAATCAATGTGAAACTTGGGACTGCATGTCTTCAGCCAACTTGCTATAATTTGGCACATAACTCGAGATACCTGATCTTAGGCATTTGTCTAAATTGTAATCGGTGAGTTTCGATCGGTACTTGGATTTCAAGTGTTTCATTTTTGAAAAAATGGACTCGCTAGTGTATGTGGAAGCACAGTAAGAATATATTTGTAGGGCACATTTTCTTAATAACGGATAACGATTTTCGTCAACTAAATTCCAAAAGTTTTCATCATTTTTATGTGACCTTAAAATAATATTATTCTGCATATTTATTATTTCCATTTCTATGTCCTCGGTGATAACGATATTTAAGTAAGTTCCAATATTAAGAGACATATCATTGTCCATAAAATTGAACGGATTAGCAAAGAATGTTATTATGGGTTCTACTTCAGAAAACTGACGAAACCTAAAATTAAATTCCTTCAGGAGAGCTTCAATGTGTTGTGAAAATGGTTCAGTGGTAACATTTTCATCAGTCAGACTTTCAATAATATATTATAAATTCGGGAAATGTGATAATGAATTTCTCTCTAGGTGAGACTTCCACAATGCCTATTTACATTTGAATGCATTTACTGCACTTATCATTTTTGCAATGTGTTGATTTTTCCCTTGCATCTCCATATTCAGTTCGTTCAATTTTATAGTTATATCAACAAGAAATCCGAAATCCATCAACCAAGCTTTGTCATCCAACTGTGCATAATATTCACTTCTTGACGTGAGAAATTGCTTTACCTCCTTTATGAGATTTATAAAACTCACAAGTATTGCCTCTACTGAGCCGTCTAACTTCGGTATGTAAAAGGAGATCATTGAATTCGGCATCTTCACCTTGTAAAAGCGGTTTAAACAATCGGTGTTGCATTGGTACGGCTCTTATGGAATTTAATATTTTTGTTACTGCTTTCATGACATGTTGAAAATGAAGAACTTTTGCACATTACATTTGTTGGTGTATAATGCAGTAATATGAAATAAATTTTGGAAAGAGAGGATCTTCTTTACATAGCGCAATAAATCCATTTTTACAAACTGCCATCGAAGGTGCACCATCTATAGTAATTGCGGTCAACTTCATTAATGGTATATTACTTTCTTGGACATATTTTTAAAAACCTGAAAAAATGTCTTCACCTCTTGTTCGTCCCTTTAATGGAAGAATTTTAAGAAATTCTTCCTTTCCTGAAAAATCATTAAACACCATCTTCACAACCATAGCCAATTGAGAAGTGTCTTATATGTCTGTTGACTCATCCAGTTGCAACGAGAAGAAAATACATTTTTATAAATCATTTGCCAACTCTTTCTCCATATTGGTTGCAATAACTTCAATTCTTCTTGTAACTGTTCTTGCTGATAACTGAATCGAGTTGATTGCCGAGGTAATTTCATTTTTATTTTTAAAATCTTCGAAAAGTGAGTCAGCAATTGCTAATATGGCTTCTTTTACAATCTCGCCATCTTCAACATGGTCAACAAATGCGAAAGTTTAAGTGATGCAATCGTTGCTCTTTTTGATTGCTGCACTGGTCTGGTAAAAATGCTCTGCTGTTTAGTTAAAATAGATTTCATATAAGAAATTTTCTTTTTCCCGATCTCAGAGTTTAACGGATAACTAGTATTAAAATTTCCGTGGACCGTATTAAAATGTCTTTATACATTACTTTTCTTTGAAAGTGCGACACAAGCATTGCACAATAAACAAATACACTTTCCTTTCAAATCAATAAAACAGAATTGTTCTTCCCAATCAACATTGAAGTAACATGCCCTTTGTCTCTTATTACTCATAATAGGGATGAAATTTTCTACAAATGAATTAATAAACACAACACACTGAATATCGGGAAATATCAGAAATATCGTGAACTGTTGGTCAATTTAAATTGATTTATGTTTAACCAATGAAGAGGGAAATGAGCTATCACTGGCTGATATTGTAAGAGATGAAGAAAAATCTCCCAAACCCTGAACTTTGTATACTAAGCGAAGGATGGAACTCCGAAACCAACGACTTTCAACAATAACTTGAGGCAAGTTATGCTAGAAGACGGAGGACAGAACTCCGAAACCAACGACTTTTGACAAGAACTTAGGAGTTTCACGCGACATAGGGAAATAGTTTTCCCGTATCGAACGCCTACCTCCAAATAGCCTGAACCGGCTAACGAAGCTATAGTACACGACGGGATGAAAACAAGCATCTCAGTTAGCCTTGCGCCCGTAATACCTTCACCTAGCATAAACTAGGGGCGGAGAATTCCCTATATTTTCGTACAGTTCTTACGAGAACGTTTATATGAGTTGTCAGCACAGGCATGGCAATCACACAAACACGATAGCGGCTTCTCCTACTCTCGGCGAGTAATCTCCGAAAAACAGATGCAGGTTTGGTGGAGCCAGTCATCGCCGGCTTCCTTAATCAGCTTACCAGCAAAGCTACAAAGCTGTCATTAGCAATTTAATCAATAATTTGCGTTTTTCCCATCGGCAAGTGTTAGGCAGCGAGGCAGGCTGTGAAGCCGTTCTCAGTTGCCAAAGTCATCTGCATTCATAAGAGAAGGGAGGAGAGAAACCCAATGCCGGCATTAGCCTACTCTTGCGAAATACACCAGGAGAGCCAGCTGCTTAACGTCCCTCCCAAGGAGGGAGTGTCGATTTGTACGATCTCCTCAATATTTCTCGTTGTCTCATTTTCTCATCCTCGTCACCTAATATCAACGCACAAATAGAGGACCGGAATCGTAATGTGAGGCCAACACTAAAACCACACCGCCGGATCCCTCTCCCGAAAAAAACTCTGTGAAGGACGTATTTATAGTAGGGCAGGATAGGGAGAAGGAAAAGGGACGTGGATAAACAAGAGAGGGGTAACGGAGGAGTAGCAATCTGAAAAGAACTCGGTTAATGACAACAATGTCTTTATCCAACAATGTATATCCCCATTCTGTTCGCTTATAAGTCCTGACCTTGACGATGTTATTTTGTAACAGACATACGGTTTGGCTAGGTGTGATGTAAGATTAAGATTTTGGTTACAATGTTCTATTCTTCTTCATGTTCCGCAACAATTAAATATCAAATTATTCTCACCCAATGCTCTTATAAGATTTGTGAGGAGTAAATTAAAAATATATATTAAAGTAAAAGAGAATATTTACATCAAAAACGTCCGCGAGACAACATAATTACGCCTTAAAATCTTTTAGGTAAAAGTTCGAGATATTACCAAGTATAATATCACATATTTTGTTTACATCGATCGCTATGTCAGTTCTATCGGCAAGCAACAATTATAAAACCATATTTTCTATCTCAGGCTCTTATATGATACGGTTAGCATAGATCTTAAAATGTATCAGGATAGAGGACAACATTTACTACAAAAAGTCTTTGGAGTCATATAATTACGATTGATAGTTTCAAAGATAAAAATTCACTAGCCGTCGAATCTTTTGATATCGTTTTACGAAAAATTGGACACCAGCCGACTGCCGGAGAATATGGAATTTACGGATAGTTGCCTTAACGCGGAAAATTATAAATATTCTTCTAGAACTCGTTGAATTTATCTAATATCTAATAGGCTCCACGTGGCTGAAGTGCTGTTTTCCTGGAGATCACGCTGGTTTATATATGATTTTAGATCTTGGTGTATGGTTTCATTTAAACGATTGCAGTTTGCAAGCACCGACTACTCGTGTATATATATATATATATATATATCATCATCATCATAAGTAGTCTGTCCGTAGACAGGTCCGTGATTATTCATGGTTAAACCTGGTTCTCCATATACTCCTATTTTCCGCTGTCCTCTTTATATCTTGATATCTCTCTTTCCCTTTCAAATCGTCTATCAGCTGAAACCTTTTCCTACCTCTTTCCCTTTTCCCATCTAGTTTTCCTTCTAACACGTCTTTAATCATACTCTCTCTCCTCAGGTAATGTCCAACCCAGTTAGCCTTCCTCTTTCTGATAGTCTGTATAATCATTCGCTTCTCTCCTATTCTTCGTAGCACTTCATCGTTTTTCATCCTATCTGTCCATTTTATCTTCAGCATTCTCCTCCAAGTCCACATTTCAAAGCTTTCCAAGTATTTTATGTCATTTTTCCTTAGCGTCCATGTTTCTGCCCCATACAATGCTATACTCCATACGTAGCATTTTATCAACTTCTTGCGGATATCTTCCCTTATATTCCCTGTAAGTAGTTGTTTCTTTCTCCTGAAAGCCGCTTTTGCTTTTCCTATTCTAGTTTTGATCTCATCCGTACATTTTGCCTCTCGTGTTATGATACTTCCAAGGTATTTATATTCTGAAACTTGTTCTAATGGCTTTCCCCCAATAATTATGTTCAGATTCTCTTCTTTACCCGATATTCGAATTACCTTGGATTTTTCTGTATTTATTTCCATACCGTATTTTCTACCTGTTATCACTAGTCTATTTATCATTTTTTTGTAGCTCCTCTTCCTTTCTTGCTAGAAGTACTTGATCATCTGCGTATTTTACTGTTCTTATAATCCTTCCTCCAATTTTGAAATCCCCTGTGCCTTCTAAAGCTTCTTGCATTAGACTTTCTCCATATATATTGAATAGGGTTGGCGATAGACAGCAGCCTTGTCTTACTCCTCTACCGATATTTATTCCGCAGGTGTCCACATTCTCAAACCTGACCTTTACAACTTGATTCTCATATAGATTCCTAATCAGTCTCCTGTCTTTCCAGTCTACACCTATATCCTTTAATATCTTCATCAACTTTACCCAATTTACTCTATCAAAGGCCTTCTGCCAGTCTACGAAACATGCGCAGATATCTTGACTGTATTCTATTGCCCTTTCTGATATGATTCTAACTACTCCTATAGCATCTCTAGTTCCTCGTCCTTTTCTGAAACCGAATTGATCTTCCCCTATTATTTCTTCTGCCTTTTTCTCCAGCCTTTTATTAAGAATCCTCGTGATGATCTTCGATGTGTGTGACAGAAGGCTTATAGTTCTGTAATCTTTACACTGCATTGCCTTTGGCTTCTTCTTTAGAGGGATCATTGTTACTTCTAGGAAATCCTGAGGCCACTCTCCCGTGTCGTAAATCTTATTAATTAATTTCGTGATCGCTTTTAGTCCTTCTGATCCTATGACTTTAAGTATCTCAGCCGGTATTCCATCGCTGCCCGTGGCTTTCCCCTTCTTAAGTTCCACTATCGCTTTTTCTACTTCGCTCTCCATAATACTTGGTCCTAAGTTGTCTTCTTCAATGTTTTCCTCATTTTCCAGTTCTATTTTTGCCGCTCCTGTCTGTTTGCTGTATAATTCCTTAATGTATTCTTCCCATACCTGTGCTACATCCTTTGTTTCTGAGACTATCTTCCCATCCGTATATATATATATATATATATATATATATATATATATATATATATATATATATATATATATATATATATAGACAGTCAAACTCGGCTATAACGAGCGCCACGGGACCGTTTAGTTTTGCTCGTTATAGCCGTTAAACTTAATATCCGTGAAGGCAAAAGCATGCATGCGTATGGTGAAATAAGACATAAGAAGTAAAAGTGAATATATAAACAGAAAGGTTATTTAGTAAATTTATGAAAAAACCTAAAAATGAGAATAAACTAGAAAATTTAAAGTAAACATACGTACATACATATAAAATTTACTCACAGCTGCATCCTTAATCACTACCCAAGTCGCACTTCCTCATTTTCTTGTTCGTTGTAAGGTTGTTCTCTAGTGCATATAAAATCGCTTCTTTGTTTTTCCATAAGGTTGAAACCGTAGACGATGATAAATTAAATTTTTTACACACTTCAACATTTTTTACCACGTTCTAACTCTCGAATAATATCAACCTTTTCGCGAATAGACAAACACTTCCTTTTATGTACGGACATGTCACTCGTTCAAGGGCAAAATCTCAACTGATTTTTGTGATCAACGCTACGAACTTTCTTTGCAAACTGTGAGCATACCAATTCCAGGAAGAGTTAATGAGGAGACGGATTAAACGTGGGATTTCCCATCTTTACGTGGGAAAGGGTGTTAGGTGCATTCGGCTGAGCGACGGGGGTGGGCGCCATTGTACATGCCCTCAGCCCCTTACCCCCCTCCAAACACAACCTCCTGGCTGTAAAAGAGCTGGGGGTTGGGAGGAGAGGACAAAGGACCTCCGCGAGTGCCACTGTATACCTGCAAGTTGGGAATTCTTGGTTTGGACGAAGGGATTGCTTTTTAACAACAACGCCGCGGTCTTTAACCTCCCTGAGTGATAGGGTGTAGAGGCTGGACTCAAGAACACAAGGTTACATATTTTGGGTCACTATGAGGATTTAAGGGGCAGACCGCCACCGCGTTTGAGACACTGAGAAGTGGTCAAAGTTTGCTCGATATATCCGTGAAGCGTGCTCGTTATATACGTGAAATATTTGTATGTAAATACTCGTAAACTTATCTTGGAGGTAGCATTTGCTCACTATAGCCATGAACTCGTTACAACCGTGCTCGTTATAAACGAGTTTGACTGTATATATATATATATATATATATATATATATATATATATATATATATATGCCGTTGGCTGAAATCAAAACTTATAAATATTTTAGAGTGTGTGTTCTTTAGACGTTTTTACACCGTTGAAGTTATCGAATTTAAACGTTTCATGGGGCATCCTATGGATCAAAGGAAGAACATGATCTAAGATTCCAGACTGTCGGTTCTCTCATACCCTATTGGGTCAACAAAATACTATTTCCATAAGAATGTATGGGAAATAGTTGGAGAAAACCCAAAATACCATGCAGTCCTTCACTGATGTGGATATAAATATACGTAAATATTAACTTGCGATCACGAGAATGACTGATTTTACGCAAACAAGAATTAATATTTAAATTCTGTTCATGTTTTTTCGTATTACATGCTAAATTACAAATAATTTTATATAGTCAAGAAAATCATTATTTTTTATTTTTCGAGATTGTTTTATCAAGTGATTTTATTTATTATTAACTTCATGAGTTTCGTGGTGAAGATTGATATTACGTCAAAACTCTGCATACCATTCATATTTTTCTCATTATCTTCACTGATCATTCCCTTGGTAAACCCTATTACCTGTACATATGTTATAAGGGGTGACGCGAAAATGACGACATTGGAGAAAGGGTGACGCGAAAACGAAAAGGTTGAGAAGCACTGGTTTAGAGTATCACAAATCACATAAAATGTATTAACAATAAATGCCTGCCGGTCATTTAGAATTACTTCATTTTCATCAAGTAGCGTTTTCCGTTTTTTATTCGACTATCATACGTTGTATTGTCAGTCAAAGGTTTTGCTTCTTTTTCAATAATGTCGAAATTATTTCTCGTATCAAGAACGAACTCTGACAATGATTTAAGAAGATTAACTCCATTTAAGAAATCTGTTTGCATGTCTTGAAGTGATTTACTGGTAGCATTGATTCTTTGTAATAATTTGTTCCACAATATTGTAAGTAAACCTGTTTCATAATTTTCGAAATATTTTGATAGCTGTTTCGCTTCTAATCTGCGGGATGGTTTCTTTCTATCATTTAAAGATATATTTATCATAAGTTCCTGGATATTCTTCTAACCTGATTTTAATGCATATTCGGCATCTGCCCTAGCTGACCATCTGGTATCAGTTATTCTTTTTAAAGTTAAAGAAGAGAGGTTTAATGATAAGCAACTTATTAGAAGGTTCCAACGTCGTCTTGATGTAGAAAAATAAATACACAAATTTTGTATAAAATAAAATAAATCCAATGCCTTCAAACATGACTGTGTTGCACGATTCCCTACTAAATTTAAAAATGATTGGCACATGGTAAGTAAAACGCAGTTGCACTGTGTTCTTTCTCACTAGCTTGTAAACCAGAATATTTTCCTGACATATTGGCAGCATTGTCATAACCTTTTCCCCTGAATTTCTATATATCAAGTGATAATTCCTCTAAAGTATCTAAAATTGTCTATTCCAAATACGCTTAATCGTGATGTTCTATAGAAAGAAAGCAAAAGAATCTTTTCTCTATAATCCCATTATTTCCAACATATTTATTATAAAAGTGAGTTAATCTGTGTGGCTCACTATTACTATTTTCAATCTTTTTGAAGAATACTTCAGCTCTTGTGGTATTCCTTCTCGTAAATAACGCAACGAATGTTGTTTGCAGAATTCCATTTCCCTCTCCTTCCATCTTTCTCCCCTTCTCGATTTAAAAACTTTTAATGCTCGCTTAGACTTATAAGAGTTGAGATAGCAATAAGATTTTGAGGTTTAACAATGTTATTGTGAGGAATGGCAAAATCCCGCTAAAATGGCCGGATTTACCAAAAATATGTGAACTTGACGTTTAACATGAGTACTATCGAACTGTAGACAGAAAAACTGGATTAGAATAAAAAATCCTGTAATGTTTTCTTTAAAATGGTATTGATCTTAAGGTTGTGAGTCAATTATTTATAATTTTAATGTCAAAAAAAGATAAGCCTGGATGTCAAAAAGTCGATTTTTACGTGTTATCTTATGGTGAATGCAAATTATCCCCTGGAGTCGAACCCTATAAATTTTTCGTAAATTTCCCTTCTTCGCGGCATTTTTATATCGGAGTAGATTATCTCTGCCAAATTTCAAGTTTATATCTAAATATTTGATCGAGGTATTCGCGTTGTAAGAGCGTGATGTGGACCAACCAACAAACGAACGGACCAACATAGCTTTTTATTATAAGGGGATATATAAGTGGAGATATAAGTAGTGATGTTTTGGACCTCGTCTTATCTGAAAATAATCCAAAGCTGCTTTTGAAGTTCGAACCACGTCACCTCACCATCGTGTAAGACGACTGAGATGTTTGATATAGTCACCTAGGCCACCAGATCGTTTCGTTTTAGTTGCGGGAAATGAGTATTTGAACTCGCTTGGGAAGCTAGACGCGTCCATCATAGACACAAGATTAAACAAACTATTGTCATTGTTCTGGGGAAATATAAGTCTCTTTATTTTAATGTGGATATTTATTG
The DNA here is from genome assembly GCA_028673005.1 of Tanypteryx hageni. Classification (NCBI taxonomy): domain Eukaryota; kingdom Metazoa; phylum Arthropoda; class Insecta; order Odonata; family Petaluridae; genus Tanypteryx; species Tanypteryx hageni. The sequence continues at coordinate 7,460,539 of CM054113.1, read as the reverse complement.
ATACGAGGAATCCTACGTTTTTTGAAGGTATATTTCTGCTAGTGGTAGAGTGATTATAAGTATCGTAAATATTATTTATAGTAAGTTTTTTTATTTAAAAATCTTTTTATCTTTATTAATTTAAGATATTTCTTAAAAGTGTTTACCTTATGAAAAGGCCATATAATACGTGGTTGGTGAAATATAATTGTTGTGATTACTGAGAATAAGGAATTAGTAAATTATTATTATTATTATTAAATTACTGGAACAGGTCTGTCATTAGTCACCCAGGATTAAAACAGACGTTTTCCACTAGAAAACTGTTTTTATTTACCGAGAGTAAAAACGGAATAACGAAGGCATAGAAAGATAAAAACTAAAACCATATAAGGACTGTAGAAATTTTTCTCGGGTACACAACCGGGTCAAAGATTGATCCAGGATAAACGTTTCGACAGCTAACTCTACCATATTCTTCAGGAAGAAGATGGCAGAGAAAAGTTTCTACAGTCAATCCACCGGGAAAGTACCAGATCCCATTTCAGGACTATTGGAGGAATTTAAAAAGAAAACATCGAATAATGGTTAATAACTAACAAAAAAGAAAAGATGATTGGAAGAAGAAGGAATGCAGATATAGCAGATTGGAAGAAGAAGGATTTGAACACTTTAGCGATAAGCACAGTATTATATTAAAAAACGAAGAAACTGGAGCACATAGAGATACAATAGAGAGCAGCATTAGAAAACGGTGCACACACAATACAATAGAGAGCTGCATTATATTTAAAAAAAAAACGAAGAAACAGGAGCACACACACACATAAATAGAGAGTAACATTACAATCAATAAAGAAGAAATCGGAGAACACAGAAATAAAAAAGCTGCGTTATATTCTAAAACGAAAAAACCGGAGCACAGAAAAATAAAATAGAAAGCAGCAATCCATTCAAAAAAGAAGCGACCGGAGCACGTAGAAATACAGTAGAGAGCTGAATTGCATTAAAAATACGAAGAAAATGGAGCGCACACATAAAAAAATAGAAAGCAGAATTACATTAAAAACAGAGCAACTGTAGAACACACAAATGCGAAGGAACCACAGCACAAAAAAATATTATAGAAAGCTGCATTACATTAAAAATAAAAAAAATATAACACATATAAATAAAATAAATAGCAGAATTACATTAAAAATAAAGATACTAGAGAACCCATACATACAATAGAGAGCAAAAGTAAATTCTAAAATGAATAAACAGGGCACAAACAAATAAAACAGAAAGCTGCATTAAAATCAAAAACGAAGAAATCGGAGAACAGAAATAAAATAAAATACATTACATTCAAAAATAAAGAAACTGGAGAACAGATAAATAGAATAAAGAGCAGCATTAAATTCAACAACGAAGGTAACGGAGCAAAAACAAATAAAATAGAAAGCAGCATTACATTCAAAAACGAAGAAACCGCAGCACAGAGAAATACAATATAGAGCAACATTACATTCAAATACGAAGAAACCGGAGAACACACAAATGCAATAGAGAGTAGCATTATATTAAAAAACGAAGAAATCGGAGAACAATAAAATGCAATAGATTGTAGCTATACATTTAACATTGATACATTGATGTTAAATAGAAATTGACCCCTTAAACGTAAAATTCAAAATTAGAGACACAAGGAAAAAGAGGGAAGAAAGTAAGGAAAAGGCAAAAGACGATAAAAATTATAAACTTAAAGGTTTAGGGGTTGTTACTCCTCGCCAGGGACCTGATATCATTCACACATTCACTCACGCAATCGCACAAGCACAATTCTTAAATGTGGAAAGGAAACAGGACCTGGTTTGCGAGAAATTACTCTGCGCCAGGGACACCAAAATATCACACCGTTGCTAGAAGGTTTGCGAGTCAGTACGACCGCGACAGGGACCTACTAGGCAACCACAAACACACGCACACGTACGCGACAAGAGGTAAAGGGAAAAAATTAAAGGGTGAAGGAAAAGGGGAAATAATACTAGGTTTACGGAAGATTAAACCACGCCAGGGACCTAGTATCGCACACAGCGGCCTTTAAGTTTATGTGCCTTCCGGCAACGACAGGGACCTAACAGACAAAACAATCACGCATGCAAGCACTCCAATACACGCACACAATATCTCTAAAGATACGTATTTCGAGAGCAATGCTCTCATCATAGGTAGCTGATGAGTAATGAGGGGTGGGAGTGTTGTAGGTGGTATTTATATGCTTATAGGCTGAATTGAAACGAAGGGAAAGAGGTTTAGCCGTTACAACGTACATCGCATCCTCCACAAGATGTTTTGTATATGCCGGATTTGTGCAAAGAAGGAATTGTGTCTTATGGGTTGTGTAATAAAATGGAGAGTTTATTGTCGTTAACAAATACTGTCTTATAATTGAATTTTGAGAAGGTGTTGTGTAGTTTGTTGGTGAGCCCAGGAGCGAAGGGGATTTTAGTGTATTTTGTGTCTGTGGGGAAAATGTCAGTTAGTGTTATGTGCGTTTTTACATGGAGCCTATGTTTATGTTTACGCATCATGTTTTCGATCGTTTCGGAGTCGTATCCTTTGCCTTTTGCACAGTTCTTAATGTGTGAGTTCATTACTTAATCAGATGGGAAGTGAGGGACGCGAAGAAGTCAATTGATCATGGAATGAAAAGTTGCCAATTTGTGTGAGATGTGATGATTGGAATTAGATGGGATATATCTATCAGTGTGTGTTGGTTTTTGGTAAATATTGAACTGTAACTTGTTGTTGTGCCTTGTTAATAATAAGCCTAAGATGGGTAGTGTGTTTACTTTTTCTTTTTCGAGTGTGAATTTAATCGAGTCATATTGGTCGTTAAGTTCTTGAAGTAAGTTAGCGATTTTGTATTTTGATGTGTCGAAAACCGCGAATATGTCGTCAACGTATCTAAACCAAGTTTTAGGGAAGTATGTGAATATGGTTTTGCATTGTTTGTCGAAACTAATCATGAATAAATTAGAAAAGAACAGTGACAGAGAATTTTTCATTGTTGTGCCCCAGTTTTGCCGGTAAATGTTGTTTATTTGGATGAAATTTTGTTTCATGCAAAGGCGTGTTAATAGGACGTATTCATCGACTGGTTTTTGTGGTAAGTTTCTTCCTTTGAGCCAGGATTCAAGGAAATTTACTATAACCCTATTGGTACGCTGGGAAAAAGGGACAACCATCGAACGAAACTATAATTTCAGTGTTTTTTAGGGTTAAGTTTTTAACTTTATTGATGAAATGTGTGTTATTTTTAATAAACTACACTTGAGTAAGAGGCCATTGTTTGAACTGTTCATTTAGCCATTGGGAAATTTTGTGTGAAGGAGATTTGATGGAAGAGAAAATAGTTCTTTATGTATTTTCAGGAGGCATTCCATCTTAGGAATTATAGGGTTTGCGATGTAAAGTTGGGTTTGGAGATTTTTCGTGATTAATGCAGTACAAGTTTTTAAGGTGTCCTTTGTGTCAGTGATCATCTTGTTTAGGGGGTTCTTGGGGATTTTTTTGTAAGATCTTTCATTTAACATATTATTGACCTTTTCATAGTATTTATGTTTTTTATTACAAACAAAAAAGTGTAAAATTATATTAAAAAACAAACAAAACGGAAAAATATCAAACACAATAATGTGTAGCATTACATTAAAAACCATAACAACGGAGAACAATTAAATGCAATAGAGTGTAGCATTAAATTAAAAAAAGAAGAAATCGGAGAACACACAAATACAAAAAGTGGTAGCATTACATTAAGAAAGGCAGAAATCGGAGAATAATGAAGTGCAATAAAGGGTAGCATTAAATTAAAGCACGGAGAAATCGGAGAACATACTAACAAAAAAGAATGTAGCATTATATTAAAAAAACGAAGAAATCGGAGAACCATCAAATACAATAGAATGTAGCATTACCTTAAAAAAGAAAACATCGGTGAAAACTCAAATACAAAAGAGTGTAGCATTACATTAAATAACGAAGAAATCAGAGAACAATAAAAAAATAGAGTGTAGCTTTACATTAAAAACCGAAGAAATCGGAGGACAATCAAATACAATATAGTGTAGTATTGCATTAAAAAAGGCAGAAATCGGAGAACAAGCAAATTCAATAGTGTGTAACATTACATTAAAAATCGAAGAAACCTGAGAACATTCAAATAGAAAAGACAGCAGCATTATTTTAAAAAAGACGAAGAAATCGGAGGGCAATCAAATATAATTGAGTGTAGCATTACATTGAAAAACCAAGAAATCGGAGAACAATCAAATACAATAGAGTGTTGCATTACATTAAAAAACGAAGAAATCGGAGAACATTCAAATAAAATTGAGTGAATCATTACATTGAAAAACGAAGAAATCGGAGGCGACACAAATTCAAAAGAATGTAGCATTAAAATAAAACACGGAGAAATCGTAGTATAATCAAATGCAATAGAGAGCAGGATTATATTTAAAAAACGACAAATCGAAGTACAATCCAATACAATATAGTGTCGCATTACATTAAATAAACGAATAAAAAGGAGAAAAATCAAATACAATAGAATGTAGCATTACAATAAAAACGAAGAAATCGGAGAACACTCATTTACAATAGAGTGTAGCATTCCATTAAATAACGAATAAATCGGAGAACAATCAAATACAATACAATCAGGGGCGGATTTATCATTAGGCGCATGAGGCGCTAGCTGAGGGCCTCGTCTGAAGGGGGGCCTCGTCCAAAGGAGGGCCTCACTGTCAAATTCTAATAATTTTTTACGGTCTGTTGGGAGATTCACACCCTAGAAACGTTCTTCTTGTGTCGCCATATGGGTTCCTCCTCAGCCAGGAAGTGTCGTTTTTCTTTTAAGCCGTTGTTTATGGTTCTCAGATGGGAACAAAAGACTAGAGTTGGGTATGGAAGCACGATTCTGCGACCTGACCAACCCCAATAGCTCTTGCGGGCCAAGGGTCATTTTTAGTCGTTAATTTATATTACCGCAGATAGAAGATATCCTGAGAAACTATGTCACAGTAGCAAAACAGGTTAAAAAAATCTGAACGAAGGTCTTAAAACAATGACAAAATGTATATATAGAGCTATTAGTTACATTTACAATGGTGTGATAAAATTTTGTATATAAAAGTACGCATGCCCCCTTCTCTGATCCTCTCTAGGTAACAAAATATTTGTGTACAATATTCGCATTTAATACACAACGTGATCGAATTTTTTATATTGGTAAATAGTAAAGACTTGCAACAAATTTTCGATAATGTGTCATAATGATGAATGAGGGGTAAAATAAGAAAGCAGAGTGAAAATAATACGAAAGACGTTTCACAAAGTAACTATCAAATGTAACTTCAAGACTTAGCTACCTTACAACGGATTGAATATTTTGTCGACTGTAAAAAACACGTCTACCTCACAAACACTCGATAGAATAACAATTATCACTTTGTAATAATATCCCATTCGAAAGACGTCATTAATGAATGTGTTTTAACCGAGTGTGACACCAGTGTTTCCACAGTTTTTCCTCCAGTCTGTTAAAAGAACTTAGTTCGAGTGGGCGTTTACGACGGGACGCAAATAGTTATCTTCGAGTGAAGTGGAAACAGGAAATCAAGTAAGTCTCGTTTTATAATTATACATCACGTTAATTTCGGCTGGACATTCGCTGATTAATTTTCTAAAGCAATTTTCCACTGAATTTTGTGGTCAATATACAGCTTGCAAAGTTTTTATTTTTCAAATAACGTAAATTGCTATTATTAAATAACTAATATTTAAATTGAGCTCTCGCCGAAGTGAATTCCGGAGCGTGCTTACGATTTTCCTCTGGCGTGCTAAGTGTTTGAAATTACGGAAGGCTTTCATGGGCGCACATATACAGTCATGTCTTGATCATCGTGAATTCGCTAGTCTCGGTTTTCTCTTTCGCGGTTGAGCGTCTTTGCGTCTTTGGAAGTTTCGTGATAATAGTTTCCGGGAAAGCTAATTTGCGACGATACAGAATTACTATTTTAACTATTGATTGAACAATTTTTTTAATATGTTACTTTAGGTATGTGAAAATAATTTAATATATTTATTTCCAAAGCTTTTTATATCGGTAAGAGTTTTAATAACTCTGACAGTGACAGTTGCTTCCAGAGAACACTCATTTTCAAAACTTAAATTAATAAAATAATATTTGCATTCGACCATGACACAGAAGCGATAAGATTCACTTGTATATTAATTTTTCTCGTAAATACCTGTAAAAATGGCTATTGACTAACTTATTATACTTTATGTTTCTGCTCAATGTATTCTTTTGTTATGATTTGTTATAAAACTACCTGTATGTACGAACTTCATTGATCGTTTCTAAAAAAAATATAGAGCGACATGAAATACTTCCCGTTATATGCTGATGGAAAAGGAGCGATTTTTATTAGGGGTGGCTAAAATCATTCTTGCTAACGCTCGTGAAAACTGTTGGTCGACCCTTGATACAGACCTACGTTAGCAACGTTATAATTCTTTGTTTTCATCGGCATTTACTTTTCAGTATTTCATAATTGACGAATATAATACTGGTTTAGGCAATGACGTTGATTTTTGATGCTTTATCTTAGCCATCTCATTATATATGAGTGCAGATTACTGTGAAACAATGACATCTATTTTAGAATGGCATTTAAATGCATAAATTACAAATGATAATTATCGTAATTCACATCGTAGGTACAACACAAAAATAGTAATCAGTACATAAAAATGGTTCTTATTCAAATATTATTTTCAATTTCTAAGCTGTAGAAACCTTCGTCAGAAGCTCTTCGTGCATTTTTTCTTCTATTTTTTATAATCATCATCATCATAATTTTTTATAACACAAATATTATTTTCTTACCTTTATCTTACACAATGTAAATGAAGTTTGTATAAACGAACGAAATAATTTAATACTGGAGTAAAAAATATAATAACTTTAATTTAGGACAATATTTCCGTTTTTATGGAATAATAAACAAAATGCAACTTTTCTTAATTAGATAAGATCTTTTATCCTTAGATTTTCAATTTGTCGAATGGAATCTACTTTTTATTGTAAAATTTAGTTAGTTTTTGTACGATAAATGACAATTAAAGTTATTTTAAAATAATTTTACTAAATTAATTTTAAAAAGCATTTACAAATAACACTTTTCAACATATCCATTTACAAAATGAAGAAAAGATTTGAATCCGGAGCAGAAAAAAGGAAGATACAGAAATTGAGAGAGAAAATTATAGAAAATCAAAGAAACTCTATCACTGCTTTTTTATTGCCTCCTATATCAACAGAAAATGATAGACCAGCAAATGAAGAGATATCCGTATTAAACCGTAGAGAGGAGACGGCGCCGGCGCAACTATAAACGACTGAGGAACTGAAATAAGAAGAAATTAAAGATATTCAAGAAGAGAAAGTGATTGAAAGTTTGAAAACAAATACAGACATACTTGTTGATAATTTGAACTATTCCGATGATATTGCTATGTAGCCGAGTAATACAAATGTAAATGACGAAATGATAGAATATTATTTAATTAACAAACCTTGCAAGGTAGGAAATATTACTAAAATGTGAGGGCTTTTAGAAAAATGCAAGAACAACTGGTCTTTAAGGTCTATAATTTGAAAAGCTTTCATCCAAAGTTAAAAATAAGCCAAGTGAGAAGTTCCAAAGAATAAAATTATGTTCATGGCACAAACTACCTACATAAACAAATATAGTTACCAAAGTAGTTTTCAAATAAATTTTCAATGTGTACTATTCCGAGAAGATCGCATTAATGATTATTAATAGTAGGAAGAGCAAAAAAATTTAATAATAATAATAAAATTCATCAAAAGCTTACATGTACCTTGATTTTCCAGACGCAATTCGTAATGAAACTCATAGGGAAAACAGTTACAATAATCTTGAATGAATCAAGATAATAGTTTTTTAAGATAAATAAAAACTTACTATCAATAATAATTACGATAAATAAAACTTAAAATTTTTAGCGGAAACATTCCTTGAAAATCGTAGGAATGCTAGTATCAATACCAATACACATTCATTGCTGCTGCTGGTTCGAACCCCGCAAGCATCATTGGATTTTTTTCATGTCAGACGGGGTCCAAAACACACGTGTATATATATAAAGCGAAGTTAAATTATAAGTTGGTAATAAAAGGCTACATCTGTCCCTTTGTGGCTCCCTCTGTCACGCTGTAAAAATGCGAATAACTCCATAATAGATCGAAATATATTTTTGAAATTTCGCAGGAGTGCTATATTTGCATATATTAACGTGATGACGAAATAAAATCTCGAAGAATCTCCAAGTTCGACTCCAAGGTAGGCATCTCTATTTCCCATATGATAACACGTAAAAATTGACTTTTTGCTTACAGTCTTGTATTCTTTTTGAGATCTATATTAGTAATAACTAACCTACGGTTTTCGGATCTAGCCCATTTTAAGAAAAAACTATGAAGTTTCTTATTCTTTTCATCCTTTTTGCCTGAAGTTCGACATTTCTCATGTTAAAATTTTAATTAACATATTTTTGGAGAAATCTTGGCATTTGATTGTGATGTTGCCTTGCCTATCAATTATATACTTAACCTCAAAATCCTATTGTTATTTCAATCATTATGGGTGAATGCGTGCTTTGAATGCTCTTAAATTAATATGAGAGGGAGAAAGAGAAATTCTTTTCATAGCAACCAATGTAAACAACATTCGTTGCGTTATTTACGAGGAGTGCATTTGAATGTAGAACATTAATCATTCTAATATTAAAATTAGGAACTTAGAATCATCGTAGAAGTTCGAAACTTGAAAAAACGAACGTCTAAAAGAACGAATATGTTTTCCTGCCATCCAAAGGAAGTCGAGGTATATTTATGTTAATTTTTTATTTCACAAACCCTTTCCCGTTGTATTTCAACGGGAATCTCCCTAGTTCGTTATAAAACATTGTATACGATCGAATGGTGAGATTTCATAAAACTAAATATAAAATTTTTTAAAATGGATTTCTTTAAATGATAATACAGAAAATATTTCGTACCGAATTTCTAATAGGATTGAAAAAATAAAATTCTAAGACTTTTATTTCAATTTCATTAAATATATCAAATTTTCTGAAAAAAATTTAAAACTACTATAGTTAAATGAAAATTGCGCTCTTAAAATATAGTTAAAACTTATTGCAGTTCATGTATTATGTACGTCACTACACATTTTTCCTCTAATGGAAAAATGATTTTTCATTAACATTTTATCATGTTTTTATGCGCAAGAGTAAAACAATTTAATTATTAAGTTAAATTCTATACGTCTGATATAATTTATCATTTGCTCAAATATTTCAATTTAATTTCCATAGATTAGATTAGATTATACATAATATCTTATTTTTTCGATTTTACTCTTATTTTCAACGAATATTTGGACAAGAATTTGGTCTTACAGATAATAATTTTTAAATATTTTATTTAAATTTTATTTTTACTTAATATTTAATTCACTCATACCCGTCATATTTGAAGGGCAATTACTTTAGTATGTATGTACGATATAAAACGCGAAGTTAACATAAAAGTTTGTAATACATTAGGGAGATGCAAATTGAACTTCAACGGGACAGTTTTAAAAATAAAATTTCGTGAATAGATGCGAAGCGAAGCTATTATCCAAGTCAATGGTACCCAACTACACGAAACCGGTGAAATGCGAATCAATAAGAATGCGTCAAATTCTCGCATTAAAAACTGATCTGTTGATCGATTCGACGCGTTTTCAAAAATAATGTCAGAAAAACACACTTTCGTTCTTTTTGGCGTTCCTTATTTAAAATCTCGAACTCCTGCGATGAGTCTAAGTGATTTTAAGATGTCATTGATTAATTTTCTATGCACATTCAAGTGTATTCCTTCTCGTATATAAAGCAGAGAATGATGCTTACATTGGTTGCTATGAAAATCATTTCCAACTCTTACACGTCTCTTTCTCGTATTAAAAATATCCGAAGCAGGCTTTCATCCATAAGGAATGAAATGACAACAGTATTTCGAGGTTTAACAATGTAATTGGTTGGCAAGGCAATATCCCGTTAAAATAGCAAGATTTTCCCAAGATATCTGAATTAAACGTTTAAAATGAGAAATTTCGATCTGTAGTCGGGAAAAAATGAACAAATTAATAAATATTATATTTTTTCTTTAACATTGTTTAAATCGAAAATCGTAGGTTATTTATTTGTAACTTAAATCTCAAAATGAATAAAAACCTACACGTGAAAAAGTTGATGTTTACGTGTTATTTTATGGGAAATGGAAATGTCTTCCTTAGAGTCTAACCCAAGACTTTTTCGAATTTTTTTGTCATCACCTTAAAATATGTAAATCGAGCATTCCTATCAAATTTCAAAAATGTATCTTGATCATTTATCGAATTATTTTCATTTTTACAGCGTGACATAGGGAGCCGCAAAGGGACAGAATAACGCTGTTATGGATTTCAGTTTGTTTTTATACCTCTTTCATATATTTTATAGCCTCAGTTTTAACTTTGAGGGAATTGCAATATAAGATACATTAGTATTTGGTCCCTTGTTATCCGCACATCGTCAACATCGAGGAAAAATCGGTTGCGCAATTCAAGGTCTGAATATTGAATCTGAATTTGTCGCAAATAATGTATCAATCATTGAGATTTAGTAAAGACTTATGTATTTACGTTGTAACAATAATAAATATCATGTATAAATGAAAAATGGTGTATTAAATTTTAAAAATGCGAAATCATTCTTATTCCCGGGTTCCCGGAATATTTGAAAATCTAATTCCCGTAATTTTGTCGGAAGAGAAACAGACCGAGTTGACATCAAATAGCTGGCGATGTGACGCGACAACTCATAAGCCAAACAATAGAAATTGATGTATGTTTTATGATTGAAATTACATTCACAGAGCAATAAAGTGAAAGAATTACGTTTTGGTAATACTTATTAATGTATTTATGCATATACTTTTCTTTACCTGAAATTGATTTTTGGTTGGCAACCGGCTCATTTATAGCATATCATCAACGCGTCGTTCAAACTGGCGCAAATAAAATATTGCATCATGTCAAAATTGAATCACATTGGAATGAAAGTTCTCGTAACGACGACTTTCTAGAGAGTTGCCGTCATATCAAAATCAAATCACCGTCACGAGTGACCTTGGTATAAAAGCTCACTAAGGATTCAAAAGAATTTTTAACCTTGAAATACGTAATGTTGCTTCGTTGCTACATATGATTGAACTGGATAAACCGCTGAAGGCAAATAATGGCTCGTGTGGTGCCAGTGCTGACATAAGTATTTACACGTCCGTGCATCAGCCGTGCCATATCCGAACCGTATTGCCGTTGGCGGACGCCAAACACATTTCCGATCCGATGGCAGCAATGCTGTCCGTGTCAGTGCCGTGACACTGGCAGTGTAAACTTGAAAAATATCGTTGCCGACGATATCTGAAAGTACGGCACGGGAAATATCTGTTTCCGGACGCCACGGAGTCGGGTACGTGTAAATGATACGTGTAATGACTCTCAAGGCTATTTCATTAGCCACTAATTATACACTATCTAGTGGGTAGCAGACCGGGCACCTCCAATTGTCCGGGCACTGCCCCGGACTAGTTTCGCCAGTGCGCCACTCTTGGAAAGCCTTGGCTAAGAATTCTGCACCGCAGATTCTCAAATTATTTTGTTCTCTGAAAATATTGTTTTAGTTACGAAAAATATTACGCATATTATTATTGCCACTAAAAGTTCATTTTTAAAGATTATTTAAGTTGTTTGCATAATATTCTCTTTTACCGCAACAATATGAAAAATGTCAACATAATACACAAAATGAAAGAGAACTTTTTAAATATTTGCCAAATACTATTTGACATTACGGAACATGAACAGCAGCAACAAAATTTGAATTCATAATTGAAACTAATTTAGATGATCTTAATATGAAACAACAACAATTTATTACAGATGTTTATACAATTTTACTTCTGATAAATTATTTAAATATCCGTATAAATGACTTGTGTTTTACCTACTAAATAGTAACAAAACTGCTATTAAGACCACATATTATGTCTCAGGTGACCTTTTACCTGCATAAAGTAACCGCTGCTCCTCCCGTCGACCACATATTTCTTTAAAGATCCAGAATGTAGTAAATGTCCTATTTGTGCTTATGTGATTAATTTAATAGAATATACTGCAACAATGACTTCATTTTTAAAAAGATGAGCAAATAAAATATAATCCTTAACACTCGGAGTACGGACCTCGGGTCTCAGGAGACCCGAAAGGTATATTTTCGAAAATATTTCTTTACAAAATTTTTCCCGAAATTGATACTTTATGTATTCCTAGTGGAACATGTTGGGAGTTTAAAATCAGTAATAAAATTATATTGTAATTTAAGTAAGTCATCGAAATCACGGAATGTATAAATGTGAGGGTCTTCGGGGACCCGGCTCCGTACTCTACGTCGTGTAACTTTTATATCTCTTATGACCGGGCAGATCAAAGTCCGGACAAAATTAGCTCGCTCAGCACGACATTGTAATACATGTTAGTTATTATCGAAGTCTCTACGTCTCGATTTCCAGTTTTCTCTTGTGTCTCCGTTATTCACATCGTTCTGTTTGCCTCCCGAATTATTTTGTAATATACTTTTTATTTTTTGTGACTCTATTGTTCTAAAATGGGAGATAGAATATTTAGGCTTTGTAGTTACGTTGCTCCACAACCTGCAAGAACAAGACCTGAAAATATAGTTCGAAATATTAGTTAAGTTATTATGTATTAATTTCACTTCAAACTCAGATGAATCAAACTAACATAAGATTAACTGAATCAAACTAATTGAATTTACTTTCAAAAATAAATTTTTTGGTAGTGTTAAATGTTATCCTTAAAAAAAGAAAATTATTTCATTTTTATTTATATGCGTAATTATGTATTTAATTTTGCAAATATATACCATTATTACACTATTTATTGTATAAATCATTATCCTTATTAAATTTTCATTCATTGATTACTTGGATGTTAAATATTATTGTGAGAAATGATGATTTTAGAAGCTGGGTCCTCTAGGACCCGGGTCCGGACTCGGTGTGAAACCACTTAGGTCCGTACTCCGAGTGTTAAACAAATACAAAGAAAAACTGTCGAAATAAACGTTGCAGAAAAAAAGAATTTGTTCGAGATGTGTAACGAAGGCTCACGTTGGAGTGTGAGGGAAAGGGAAGAAAAGTGAAGGGGAGTTTTAAGAGGAAATGGGGTAGAGAGGGGGAGTTTGAAAGGAAGAGAGGGTAATGTGTGGGGAAAAGTGAAGAAATGTGAGGGGGAGTGGGAAAGAAAAGGAAAAGAATAAAGAGGGAGAGAGACTGCCTTTGAAAATCTGATTATACATAACGTTGGGAGAAGAATGGGGTAACCTCTGGATTAGTGATGGCAAACAAGTAAAAAACAGAAGGTGCAGGAAACAGTAGAAAATATCAAAAGCGGCCGACAGCCAGGGAAAAATTTTAAATGGTAGTTAAGGGGGGAAATAGAAAGACGATCGGAGACGAAGGAATTAATGAAAAATTGAGAAGTTAGCTTATAAATATTTATATATAATATTTTAATCACTTGATTTACTTGACCCGTATAAATTCGGAAATTTAAACTTTCCTTCGAGGATTTTTTCTTAAATTACTAACCCGTGCACAATCAGCTGAGCAGTCTGAGAGGTAGTAATGTATGATAATATAATTTCAAAGCAATATACATAAAAGGAGAGAAAAACCGGAGGGCGTAAAATGGAAATGTGGCGGAAAAGATAAATGAAGGTGGCAATGAAATATGGAGAGATACCGGATCGAGATTGAAGTGAGAGATATCCGAATAATAAAAGAGTCTGAGATGGCCAGATGAGGGGGAAGTGAAGCAAGGGCGGGGCTGTGATGGACGAGGGCGTAGGCGGTGATCGACTCTAGTAGGGGCTGCCGGGAAGATAGGAGATAGATGGCATGAACAGCAAGGTGAAGGCGCTCTTCTACTTGAAATGAGGAAAGGCACAGCAAGGCCCTCAGCGAGATAACAGATGGAGACATCATAGTGTGGGATAATAGCAAGGGAGGGTTTGGAAGGGAGTGTTAGAAATGGAGGGTACCAGGTAGGATGGATAAGGGAATAGGATAGATGAGAAAAGGAGGAAAGAGAAAAGAGAGGGAGGGGGAAGGAGAGTGGAGTAAATGAGGAGGAAAAGAAGAGGAATAGATGAAGAAGAGTGGAAAGAGGGAGGGAGGAGTGCAGTGGAGGGAAAAAGAAGGAAGGGAAGAAGAGGATATAAGTAGTGATAAAGGAATAAGTGAGGAGGATAAGAGGGAGGAAGGAACGAATGAGTAAGGAAAGAATGAAGAATAAAAATCTGAGGAAGGAAAGAATGTGGAAGGAGGAGTTGAGGAAGGAAAATGTGAGGAAGGAAAGAGAGAAGAAGGAAAGGATGAGGAAAAAATAATGAAGAAGAAAAATATTACAAAGGTTAGGGTGAAAAGGAAAGAGTAAAGAGGAAAATGTGCAGAAGGAAAGAGTTAAGAAGGAAAGAATGAGGATGGAATCAATGAAGAAGAAAAATGTGAGAAAGGAAAGACTGAAAAAGGAAAGAGTGAAGAAGGAAAGAATGAGGAAGGGATGAATGAAGAAGAAAAGCGTGAAGAAGGAAGAAATGGGGTTGGAATGAATGAAGAAGAAAGATGTGAAAAGTAAAAAGTGAAAAAGGAAAGAGTGAAGAAGTAAAGAAGAAAAATCTGAGAAAGTAAGGAGTGATAATGTGAAGAGTGAAGAAGTAAAGAGTGTAGAAGGAAAGAATGGGGATGGAATGAATGAAGAAGAAAAATCTATCTGAGAAAGTATAGAGTGAAAAAGGAAAGAGTGAAGAAGGAAAGAATGAGGAAAGAAAGAATGAGGATGTAATGAATGGAGAAGAAAAATTTGAGAAAGGAAAGAATGAAAAAGGAATGAGTGAAGAACGAATGAATGAATAACGAGAGAATGAAGAAGGAAAGAATGAAGAAGGAAAGATTGAGAATGGGATGAATGAAGAAGAATAATGTGAGAAAGGAAAGAATGAAATATGAAAGAGTGAAGAAGGAAAGGATGAAGAATATAAATGTGAGGGAGTAAAGAGTAAAAAAGGAAAGAATTCAGAAGGAAAGAGTAAAGAAGAAAAGAATGAAGAAGGAATGAAAGAGGAAGAAAGATGTAAGTAAAGAGGGAAAAAGGAATGAGTGATGAAGGATAGAGAGAAGAAGGAACGAATGAGGATGGAATGAATGAAGAAGAAAAATGTGAGAAAGAAAAGACTGAAAAATGAAAGCGTGAATAAGGAAAGATTGAAGAAGGAAAGAATGAGGATGGAATGAATGAAGAAGAATAATGTGAGAAAGGTCAGGATGTAATGAATGAGTAGTTATATGGTGAGGATATAAATACTGAGGATGGTAAAAATGAGGATGAAAATAGTGATGAAAGATAAAGGGAGGAGGGAGCAAAGTGTAACAAAGGAAATGGTGATGAACGGAAGAATGAGGCTAGGATTGATTATAAAATGAATGAGGATATAAAGAAGGAGGAAGAATGTTTGAGGAATGAATAATTAAAAAGTAAACAGTTAGGAAGGAAAAGCTATGAGGGAGTTTTAAAGAGATAGGGGAGGGAGTGAGGAGGGAGAGTGGAGGAAGGGAGGAGTGAGGGACGAGTAAGTGTGGTAAGAGGGAGGAATGATGGTGGAGGGTGGGGAGGGTGTGTGAGAGTGAGGGTGGAAAAATTGCGGAGGAAAGGAAAAAAGATGGAAGAGGGAGGGAAAGGGGATGAGAAAAAGAGGGGAGAGAGAGGGTAGGGGAGTGAGAGAGGAAAGAAGGGTGCGGGTAGGAGAGAATAAGGGAGGAAAGATGGAGGAGGGAGGGAAAGGGGATGAGATAAAGAGGGGGAGTGAGAGAGGGCGGGAGGAAAGATGAATGAGGGAGGGAACGGGAAGGAGAGATTAAGGGAGGAAAGATGGAGGAGGGAGGGAAAGGGGATGAGAGAAAGAGGGGGAGTGAGAGAGGGAGGGGAACTGAGAGAGGGAGGGAGGAAAGATG
The DNA here is from genome assembly GCA_028673005.1 of Tanypteryx hageni. Lineage (NCBI taxonomy): Eukaryota > Metazoa > Arthropoda > Insecta > Odonata > Petaluridae > Tanypteryx > Tanypteryx hageni. Next base: position 7,444,299 of record CM054113.1, on the reverse strand, counting down.
GAAGAGGGAGGGACGGGGAAAGAGAGAGGGAGGGAGGAAAGATGGGAGAGGGAGGGACGGGGAGTGAGTATAGTAATGTGTGTCTGGAGTGAGAAGGGGAAAACGCGCTTTCATGATGGAGGAAGTGGAGCAGCACGACACCTCTCGAGCGAACATAACGAGTTGGAAATGCCGCAGACGAGCAAAGGAAATATACGAGTGTGAATGTAAGGAGGGGATATTCCACGACAGATGATGATTCGGGTGTGTTAAAGGAGAGGTGATATTGAGAGAGCGCGATATATGTTGTCGACGAAGGAACTCGCGCGCGACGAACTCGCGTGTGTGAAGGCACATCGCTAAAGATGGCGTAGGCTGCGAGAATTAATTAAACGATGGGCGAGAGGAAAAGAAAGTTGAAGTCAGTGACGGGTGTTCTGCGCTCTATCGTTCATCAAAATATGGCGACGCCCTTTGATAAGGAGGATCACGAGTAGGTAGGAAATATAATATGTAAGTGAGGGGAGTGATGTTCGAGAGCGGAAGTAGAGGGAAAACGAAGGAAAGGATTAGGTAGTGAAGGAGGGAGGGAGGGGGGAAGGTGAGAATGGAGAGAGCTTGAGAGAGAGGGGTTACCAGATGGGGGATCCATTAGGGTAAATAAGGGGATGATTATAAAGGATGGAGGAGCAGGGTGGGAGGAGAGGAAGAGCAATGGTCGGGGATAAGTTGCGCGAAGGTGTGAATCAGGGCTTGGTGACGTAAGGAGAATAGTTGGGAGCTTGTGCGGGCGTAAGTAGTGAGGGAAAGGGAAGGCAGATGGAGAATGGCGAGGGTTTGGCGTAGAGCGTAGGATCGGGAGGTGGGGTGTGAGAGTCCGTGTAGGAAAAGGAAGACAGAAGGAAGGGGACGGGTTGATTCCTTAAGGGTTGCTTTTCCCTTATCGGTCGAGGAACGGGAAGGGTATTTCGCTGGTGAGGTAAGCAAGAGACAATCGGGATTACTCAAATATCGCGATCCTCTTTAATTTTTACCTATTTGGCGAAGAAATTTTACGTCGCTCTCAAAGATCGCTTTCTCGGAATAAAACAAGCCTATCACCTTAATAAGAGGGTAAGTTTACTTTCAGTATTTCGAGATATTCCATATTCAACTTTACGTCTTGCTTTCGAGAAGTTTATCGGCCGCGATTTCTGAAAGGCTTTTTTTTATCGAAATTCGGATAATATTGGTAGGACCGGGGGGTAGGTTTGCACAAATTACACAGCTGGTTTGATTTTTTTTCTTTTAATGAATGTAACGCTCATATGCTTAATAACTGTCTTCCTTCTCCGCGCCGGTCTTCATTCTCCTACTCCGATCTTCCTTCTTTTCCCATGAACTCCCTTTGCCGCCCTTATACCCCCCAAGGATTTCGGGAACATTCCTCGCCAGGCGTCTCAAATCTTCTAGGCGGTAGTCCTGGAGAGATATCTCTCTCCCTCTTAAGAGCAAATTTTTTGATTCGTATCATTTAAAGTACTCCGATATATTTGAATCAGAATTTGCAGTGCTAATATCAAATAGCACTATTATTTGGGTGTGTAATCAGTGCATGGAGAACATTCGCTACAAGCAAAGTCGTAATCCAGACGTTGCAGTAACCGTTGCGTTAAAAGATCTTCAACGGCGGCTTGATATGGTAGAGGCTACTATCAAATCAAACAGCATTGGGAACAGCTGTGTTAATAATATCTGTAATATCTGAACGTAGCGCTCCTTCCAACTCCGACAACCTCAATCCTAAACCAATAACGCGTCTGTCAAAAAACGAAATCCGCACTCATTCATTCGTCAATGTTGTAGCTGAAGATGCTAATGGTGGTTAAGGAAATCAAGGCTCCTCTCAGTTCCCGCTTCTAACATGAACTAGTGAACTTTTCACCGGACGAGAACGATGAATTCATGATGGTGTGTCGCCGTAAAAGTCTTCCAGTTACTCATAACACTGGAGTAGCAGCCACTGCAGTCTGTCCTCTCAAGGCAAGAAAAAAAATGGTGTACCTCCATGTCTGGGACCTGGATCCAGCAACTACTCAGGAAGATGTTTATTTCTTCTTGAAAAAAGGTGTTTTGATTGCAGAAAAACGTAAGGCAAAGTGTGAGTATGCCATCTTAAAAGCTTGTACTAATTCAAAATTCCTAAAAAAAATTAGTGATATGAACTAATGGCCCCAGGATGCCAAATTTATTAAGTTTGCACACTTCTCAGATTTCTTTAAATGCATAAATGATTACACCAGAGACGAGGTTGTAAATGGATTTGTAGTGAAATCATGTATTGATCATTTTTATGTAAGAGGAGTCTGAATTTATTTACTCTGCTGTTATCAAGGGTAAAATATCTGACCATTATATGATAGGCTTAGATGTTTTTCTCCATGACAGTAATGGCAGATATGTTTCTCTGAGTAACGTTCCCACTGCTGTAGAAAGGATTAGGGAGGCCAAGGTTGGGCAGCTTATAAGTATAACAAGCATTGCAGGAATGGACATAATTTATAAAGCACCCTAATCAGCTTCTTTGATTCAGTGTATGTATCATCCACTTTTCCTTAGTTCATAAAGTCTCAAAATATAGAATGCTATGCTAAATTAAAAAAGAAATGGATGAAAGAGAATTTACTTAAAATACTTACGGAAAGGGATATGCTTTTCAGAAAATGTAAAAGTGCACCCGGTAATATCTTGTACTGAGACGATTATGTTTCTTACAGGAGTACTATAAACCTAGCCAATAGGCAGGCGAAAAAGTACTTTTACTCAAATATGTTAAAGGTGTTAGGATACAACAATCTAAGAGCTACTTGAAACACTTTAAATAACTTACTTGGTATCTCTGGTAAAAAGTATCTAGATGACTTTAGTAAACATCTCAATAGAATATCCTGTTTGTAATTTAACTATTATAAACATAATATCAGGTGCATATATATGATTCAGACTTCAAATTTATATCCTGAATTCGAGGAAAGGGCAAATTTGACAATACATGTATTCGGTTTAAATTTATGATTGTTCTTATTGATCAGGCAACGGAACCTCTCTCTCTCTCTCACTCTATATATATATAGTGCTTACCCTCCAGTCTTGGTCCGCGAACAAATCCATAGGGCGATGACGCCTACCCACAATGGATCTCATCCTCACACACCCACTATTCCTGCATCTACCCCTCCACTCACTCTTACGACACTTTTCCTTCCTGGTATCCACGAAGCTCTCAAAACAATCCTTCATGCTGCCCACCCAATTCTTACCCCTTCCTCCCATCAGTCCCACTTTATCAACCTTTTTGCCAATCCTCCGCTCCTCTCCTTCCGCCGGCCCCCAAATTTGGGAAATATCTTGTGGAGGAAGGAACTTCCCACTTCTACCACGCTTCTTGCAATAGGCTCCCACCCCTGCGGAAAACCTCGCTGCCTCACTTGCCCTATCCACCTACCTTCATCTTCTTTCTCGAGTCCCTCCACCAACATCACCTACCCCATCACCTCCAGAAGCAACTGCACCACCCGTAACGTCATTTACCTCCTTACCTGCACCCTTTGTCCCGCGTTTTACGTAGGCCTCACCAGCAATCCGTTAAACATCCGAATGAACGGTCACCGGAATAGCGTTTCTCTCAGACGCCCCCTTCCAGTTGCATTACATGCTAATACCCACAATGTCCCCTTCAATAGTTGCTACAATGTTAGGATTATTCGCGCTTTACCCTATGACACTCCTGCCCCCCTTCTCCGACACTGGGAACTATCACATATCCATCTTCTCGACTCTTTCTCTCCGCCTGGCCTCAACCTCCGCTAACCCTATTAGCCCCCTTTGAATGTCTCCTTGTTACTTTGTAGTTATTCGCACTTTCCCTTACCACACTTCCTCTTTATTGGCTATCCACCCCTCCTACTCCCCACCTCCTCCAATCATCAACCTTCCCACATCACCCTGTCATTCCCCGCCCAGTGTGTCACTTTACGTTACTCTTTCGCTGAAGAAGGGCATAGGCCCGATAAGCTTGCGTGTGTTTTTGTGTTCGTGTGTTTTACGTGTCTTCGACGCCCCCAGCAGCCTACCAGCTTGGTCCTCAACTTGGTAAGTGTCCGCTGGGCTTCCCTCAACACCTTGTTGCCACCCTCATCACTACCTTTTCTTTTCCTTTAGTTAATATATATATATATATATATATATATATGTATGTATATATATATATATATATGGATGGCAACAAGGTGTTGGGATGTAGCTCATGAAGGAATAACTACGAAAGCTTCTACGTTTATGATGTTTCTGTGTTTTAATGTTCTTTTACGTGTGTCGCTTCGACATCCCCGGGGCCTCGCCAACCTGAAGTCGTCCGATTGGAGGGTGATCACTGGGTTTCCTGATCCCAACACCTTGTTGCCATCTATATATATATATATATATATATATATATATGTATATATGTGTGTGTGTGTGTGTGTGTGTTTGTGCGCGCGTACATTCGGATTCGATTTGATGATTGATTGATTACTGATTGGATTGATTCATTCGATAGATTATTATTGATTGATTCATTGCTTGATTCAGTTTTCATTGATCAGACTTGTTGACTCCTATCTGCGAAATATTTATTAGTCTTCCCGCCGAACCGCGCACTGCGTCTCCTGCTTGAGAGCGCTCACCAGCGACGACGGACTCCCCGGACTTGGGAGTGACCGTTCCCCCTTCACCGTCGGCCCCTTATCTCCTTACCACACCGCGATGCCGAGGGCATCCGCCAAATCGGCCACTGGGGCCGTGAGTAAGCCGCAACTGTTTCCCCGTGGAGCCCTGTAGCCCGCCATTCACAAGGGCAAAAAATAAGGGAAGAAGGAAAAGCCGCTTCCCGACGAGGCGCCACAGCCCGACCCCACCCAGGCCACGCCTTCTCCACCAACACCGCAGCCGATGGACCAGCAGTCCGCCGGCAGTGAGTCCTCAGCCGATCATGAACATTCGGTAAGCCCCAAAGTGTCTTCCGCCGTTTCGGCGGCGTTAGAAGTGTTGCGAGCTTATTCCGCAACCCAAAAAAAAAACGATCGTACTCGGCGCCCCACCGCAACCGGCGACCCGTCAGATCGACGAGGGTATCACCCTCGTCGAAGGCAAAAAGGCTGTCAGCCTCAAAAGGATGCGAATTGCATCCCGAGACTCACTTACAGCCACGTCAAACCGCTTCGCCCCGATAACTCCTGGGGACACCGCGACCGCGATGGAGGTGGTTCCTCCGGCTAAATCGGCCAAAATCCCGGTGCTAATTTTGCGGAACACGCGAGCCTGGGAGTGCACATACTAGACTCTACTCGACGAATTGCAGGAGCAGCCAGTCTGCAAAGTCAAAGGCCGCAGAGCTATGCACGTTCAGTGTGCCAGCGCTGCGGAATATCGCAAAACGCGGGATATTTTTAGTCCCGCAAACTGGCCTTTTCGGGATACCAGCTGCCGGAGGACCGCCTCCCCCAATATGCCGTACGCTCGCTTCACCAGCATGCCACCGCTGCATCATTAAAACAAGCCCTCGATTGGCTTGGTTGGGGCGTCAAGGTAGTGACGCAGTAAATGTCACCCAAGCCGTCGAGGGAAGAACGCTTCGCTGGGCTAAACACCGCCCCCAGGAGAAACACCACGGTATTTCATGTTATTTAGGAAAAGTGCGAGGATCACGCAAAGATCCTCGACACGACAATTCTGATGGGATCGTCTAACGTAGACATCAGGCCATATGTAAAGCCTAAGGGTATCGTCCAGTGCCAGCGCTGCCAGAACTTCGGCCATACCAAGAACTACTGCGCTGATACGGCGCGATGCGTGAAATGCCTCGAGGCGCATCTCACGAGTGACTGCCCAAAGAGAGATCGCACTGCGCCGGCGCAATGCAAAAATTTCAAATTATTTCACCCTGCCAATTATCGGGGATGCCAGGCATATCAGGGCATCCTCGAGAGCCGCAGGCAGCGGTCCAGTTCAAACACGTCGCGAGGATCAGCCCGAGCGACGCGAAATTTTGTCCACGCCCCCATCCCCGCCACTAACGCTTGGTTCTCGAACCGAGCCGCCCCCCCTCCCGCTACATCTCCGTTCATTTTCTCGGCCGCAACCCATCCTCCCTACCCGCCACCCGCCATGCCCCTTGTCCCATTGCCTTCCCTCCCCCTTCTCCCGCCGACCCTCGCCACGCGGCAGCGCAAGCGAGACACATTCCTGCGGCCGCCCCCACCCCTCAGCCTTCTCGCCCGTCGGTCCCTTCGCCTCCTTCCCAGCGACCCCCTCCCCCTTCCCCTCCTTCCCCCCCACTTCAAACCAGGGACTCGGCGCCTGGATGATTTCGGTTTTGGATAACCTTTCAAAATTCTCGTTGTTAGCCGAGATCCTACGGGAGATTGGAGCAATCCTGGATAATGGCTACTAAGCGCGAGCCGCGGTTCCTCACGTTGGTGTCATGGAATGCCAACGGTATCATCTCTAGGGCAAAAGAGTTTATTCACTACAACAATTCTGGCAGCTACGATGTCGTCTCCCTTCAGGAGACGCATCTCACACACGCCAAAAAATTTTGGCTACCAAATTATAAAATATATCGGCGAGACCGCAAAACCCCTCATGGTGGCGTGACCATCGCAGTAAAATCCACAATATAACACTCCCCACTGAACTCGGATGCCCTTAGCCAACTAGAAAGCATCGGTATCTCGATTCATCATTCGACGGGAAACCTTCATATCTACTCTGTTTACCAACCCGCATCCAAACGGCTCCTGGAGGCTGACCTGGAGCGGCTCGTCACGGAAAAACCGGCCATCTATGTAGGCGACTGGAATTACAAGTGCATCCAATTCGGATGTCGTCATGGGAATTCTAACGGACCAATTCTCCGTAATTTTGCAGCGACGGCGATGGCCACAATCGAAGCGCCGTTCTCGGCGACGCACGTCAGTTCTTCCGGTCCGGAGGGGCACGACGTCCTGGACTTCACCCTGACCAAAAATTTTTACAGCCACGGCACTCCACGTGTAATAAAAGCGCTTACCTCAGACCACTATCCTATAAGGATCGACATTATGACTGATCGTCTCTCGGCTCCTCCCCCTTCCCCCATCATCCGTACAGATTGGAGCATGTACAAATCATCTATTGACGAGACGTTCGCCTCATTACCGCGCCTTATCGATCCCACGATCGAGGGCGTGAACGCGCAGGTTAGCCGAATCACGGGCGCGATGTCCAGCGCTTAAAGGCTGGCATCGCTTCCCCGGGTTCGAGCGAAGCCTCCGGTCCCATGCCTACCCCAACCCCTCATCGACCTCATCAGGGAGCGAAACCGCGTTAGGGGAAGATGGCAACGCAATCGCGACCAGCTCGACAAAAGACTATACAACTTCCTTTCTTATCGTGTTAAGAAAGGAATGACGGAATTTCACAAACGGGAGTGGGAGAGGAAGATCTCCCCCCTCTCCTTGGAAGACGGCTCGACTTGGCATATGGCCAAGTGGCTGACGGGTCAAGCGCGCATACCGACGCCCCTCAGGCATCTGGACTAGTTCATTCACGACGCCGAGGCAAAAGCCGAGCTGATTGCGGAGCACTGGGAAAAGACTAAGACGGAGGAGGTGGCGAGGAAGAATTTAATCTTGCTTAGCCTCCCCCCCTGCCCACCCCCAGTTCCCACTACGGACGATGAAACACGACAGCTCATCAAGGAGCTTAACCCCCGCAAGGCTTCAGGCCTAGACGAAGTTAGTAACCGGATGCTCATGAATCTCACCCCCGGTGCTATTTCGTCTATCACAAACCTCTACAACGCCTGCCTTACCGCATCCCACTTCCCCTGCTATTGGAAGCGTGGCAAAGTCGTCATGATCCCAAAGCCGAGGAAAGATCCGTCTCTGCCAGCCAGCCACCGACCCATATCCCTCCTGTCAAACCTCTCGAAGGTGTTCGAGAAGATAATCCTCACCCGCTTCGATCACCACATCCGGGCTAACGATCTAATAAGACCTGAGCAGATGGGATTCAGACGATAGACCTCCGCACCACACAAAATCCTTCGTTTGGTGGAAAATATAACGGACGGAAGTCCTTTTCCTAGACGTCGCCAAGGCCTTCGATCAGGTGTGGTACGAAGGCCTGCTACTCAAACTCGCCGCAATGGATTTTCCATTGTACTTGCAAAAGATCTGCAGGAGCTTCCTCTCCTGAAGGTCCCTGCGAGTCGCTGTGGATGGTCGGCTCTCCTCTTCTAAGAGGATTTCTTGTGGCGTCCCCCAGGGGGCAATCTTGAGTCCGATCCTCTTCAACCTCTTCGTTAATGACTTTCCTTCTTCTCCACAAACTCAAGTCTACATGTTTGCGGATGACACTGCAATCTCTTCGCAGTCGCAACAGGTCAACGCAGCTGTACGACGTATCCAAAATCATCTGAACCTATTAGAAAAGTGGACGCTGGAATGGAAAGTTGAGATTGACGCCGATAAAAGCGTTCTTGTCAACTTTACCAAGAAGCTAAAATTCACGCCCTCCCTTCGCCTCGAATTCCGAGGCACCGAGATACCGATGCGAAGCACACACAAATTCTTTGGGTCAATCAGAAACTGACATGGGGTGCACACGTACAGCAGGCGTTAAATAAAGCGAGGGGTATGAGGAAATTACTCATGCCCCTCATAAGCAAAAATTCTAAATTACGATGGGGCGAAAAAATTCGGCTATACCTATCTCACATTCGGCCAACCCTGCTGTACGGATGCGAGCTATTCGGTAACACGGCGAAAACTAACATGTGGAAATTAGAAACATTCCAAAACGTCACACTGCGCTACATCACAAACAGTTCCCGACTCGTTCCGACTTACGAGATTAGAAACGCGCACAAAATCCCCACGATACACGACTTCGTTCGCAAGCGAGCCCAGCGCTTCGAACAGTCCCTACAGTTCAACCCACTCACCGTCCGACTTTGGCAATACGACGCGACAAAAAAATGCAAGTTTAAACGACCAAAAGAAATACTCCCTCCGTAGTGAAGGCACAAACTTTCCTATTTCTGTTGCTTAATACTAACAATAGATGTAGTAATATTTTTCTAGAATTAGTAAATTGAAGCCAAAATTGTGCTTCAATGTGTATATTGTTTTATGGTTTAAGAAAAAATAAATTATTGTTTAAACAAACCCAGCTTAAAAGAGAAAAAATGAAAGGAGAAAGAAAAGTTCCAAAAAAAAGAAAAGTAAGCGTTCCACCAAAAATTGGAATGCGCAAGATATAAAAACTAAATTAAAGGAACCTAACAAAAAGAATTAAAAGAATCCTATATAAAACAAAAAAGTTGGTTTTCAAAATATATTTTTACGTAAATCTCTACGCAAAGCAGCTGAGAGTACTGCGGGTCGCGGACCTGGCAGGGGCAGATGCCGCCAGCCGAGACAAAAACCTTCCCCCACCTCTCCCAAAGCACTCCGGCAATGTTTGCCGTGTCTCCCCAATTTTTTGTTCCCTTTTTACCCCCCTTGTTATGGTTTTTATAGCATTACTATTTTTATTATTTATTTTGTCATATTTTTGTTCACTCATGAAAGGAATGTTTAGTTTTAGTTTAGTTTAGTTTTAAGAGGGTAATAAATGTATATTTTGCAACTCCCTTGCGAGTTCTTTCCTCTTCTTCCTTCGCCATACACACCTACTAGGTATATTGTAAAGCCAAACTAACACGCATAAAAGACATTAAGCTCGCAACACATAGAGGTCGTAGAAGGTGGCAAATTGCCAACCTGGGGCGATCGACTGGACTATGCGCGACCGGAAGGCCGCGCGGACACTGAGAGATCAGAGTGTGTACATTCACACATGCATTAATATATGCGTACATACATAAATACATATATGTATACTTGCATGCGTACGTACGTGCATATATCGGAAAACGCGCGAGGGAATGATATTTTTGTAGGAGAGCTCCAGAAATTCTAGTTTATGCTCTAAGAAATATCTCTCGAAAAAAATAAACTCGCTCGTATGAAATGTCGCTTTCTGTTACAGAGATGACTCACGCAAATGGAGAAGAGTAACAGGAGAATGTAAGCGGGGAACGAGACTAGCCGAGTCGCGTGAGAAAATTTGGCGCACACAAAACCCGGCGGTGAGCCAAAAAATGTTCATTTATTTCTTCCTTCTCGACAAACACAACTAACAATCGGCCCTCGCTTCCTCTCCTGCCCTTAGCCATCCCTCTGCCAGATGTTGCACGACGACGGAAAACTCGTTTGAATATGCTCTCCGAAGACTTTTTTCATTCTGAAAGAGCATAAAAAATAAAATTCCAAAACAGAACATCAAGGGTTTGGCGAAACTGCACTGTACAACCATCTCTTCTACATAAAACGACAGTCTGAGTTTCGGGTTTCGGCCGCGAGAGGGCGTGGCCAGTAGTCGGAAAAGGGACAGGACAAAAGGAATTGGGTCATAGCACCTACCTAGGTAGAGGGAAGTGATGAAAGTGGAGAATATCACTGGTGCAATTTACAGCCAAAGTTGTCACAAAGTGGAAGGGAGATTAGGAGTGGCGATTTTGTGTGGTTGGTGAATTTTTCTGATTCCTAATTTGGAGGTAGAATGAGCAGGCGTCACGTGCGTGAGACGTAGAATACAGCATTAGTGCTGGGAGAGGCAGAGAGAGGTTATGAAATCATCATCTTGATGTGGCAATTGGCGACACACCAGTTAAGTACTGAGTAATATATAATAGAAGGATGTAAATATATCTCAAAATCACGACTACGGAGAGATCCATCCTGGATAAGATTTATAGAGAGACTATCAGGTTCAATGCTTATGGAGAAGGGATGAAATTATATGGGGACAATAACCTCCAAATTTAAGCAAAATACAATTTAAGAATCCTGAAACTTTTACCCGGAACACTCCACGGGATAGGTTCAGGGAGAGAGTACCAAGACGATTAGCGGCTGTCTTCAAAGTACCACTATATAACATTAAGGTAAGTTAAGTTCCACTAGCCTCGTTTAACAGGGTTCTGGGAAAGCTCAGCAGGAAATATTCTTGACCCTATCTCTATGTATTGAGATGCCCATGGAAAATCGCACCATTCAACAGATAGATATTATCACATATGTGGAGTTCTTCAAAGGATTGGGAGAATGTATGTATTCTAAAGAAAACCGTTAGCCTTTGTCTTATTCGGTGGTAAAAAGTGAGGCTTCCACAAAAGACATAAAAGCAAAAGGAAAAACACATGTTTCGCTCCCACTGTTATGCGAACCAAAAAAGTGGAACTAAATAAGTAATGGTTTTCGGTTTCGGTTCGGGTTCAGTAAAATATTTATTTTTCAGTTCGAACTCGGTTTCACTCCAGATAAAATATCGTTTATTTCCGGTTTCGGTTTTCGGTTCTGTGCCGGTTCGATGCCCTGATGCAAACTAAGGGCGCCACAAGAGCGGAGACTATAACAATCAGCAAAAACTTGAATTGCGAGCAAACGGAAACCGGAGGATAGCAGCATGAAAATGATTCTCAAAGTGATGGTGGTTGAATGGCCGCACCCTTTGCTTACGCGGCGGAAGGTGGGATCGATTGATTGTCAGGCGCACGTCCGGAGTGAACGATAAATAGGAACGGCGGGAGGGCGCGTGGTGGAGGAGGGATAGAGGGGGGCGTGGTAGAGGAGGGATAGGGGAGAGGGCGTGGTGGAGGAGGGATAGAGAGGGGCGTGATGGAGGAGGGATAGAGAGGGGCGAGATGGAGGAGGGATAGGAGAGGCCGTGGTGGAGGAGGGATAGAGTGGGGCGTGATGGAGGAGGGATAGAAGGGGGTGTGATGGAGGAGGGATAGAGGGGGTCGTGGTAGGGGAGAGATAGGGGAGGGGGCGTGGTGGAGGAGGGATAGAGGGGGGCGTGATGGAGGAGGGATAGAGAGGGGCGTGATGGAAGAGGGATAGGAGAGGGCATGGTGGAAGAGGGATAGAGAGGGGCGTGATGGAGGAGGGATGGAAGGGGGCGTGATGGAGGATGGATATAGTAGGCGTGGTGGAGGAGGGATAGGGGAGGGGGCGTGGTGGAGGAGGGATAGAGGGGGGCGTGATGGAGGGATAGAGAGGGGCGTGATGGAGGAGGGATAGGAGAGGGCGTGGTGGAGGAGGGATAGAGAGGGGCGTGATGGAGGAGGGATGGAAGGGGGCGTGATGGAGGAGGGAGAGAGGGGGACGTGGTGGAGTAGGGATAGTGTGGGGCGTGGTGGAGGAGGGATAGAAGAGGGCGTGGTGTATGAGTGATAGAGGGGGGTGTTGTGTATGAGAGATAGAGGGGGTGTGGTGGAGTATGGCTCGAGGGAAGTGGTGGAGGAGGGATAGAGGAGATCGTGGTGGAGAAGGTATTGAAGGAGGTGTGGTAGAGGAGGGATTGAGGAGGGCGTGGTGGAGGAGGGATTGATTGGGGCGTGGTGAAGGAGGGATAGAGGGGGGAGTGGCGCATGAGGGATAGAGGGGGGCGTGATGGAAGAGGGATTGAGTGGGGCGTGATCAATGGGCAGAACTGACAGAAGTAGAATTCACGGCATATTTGGGTTTATTACATTTAGCTGGTGTGTACAGATCTTGCCGAGAAGCAACAGAAAGTTTATGGAATTCTTCTACAGGTCGCCCTATATTTAAAGCAACGATTTTCTTAGAAAGATTTAATACAATTTCAAGAATAATTCGCTTTGATGACAATAGTACCCGAATTCTACTCCGCCAATTTGATAAACTGGCTGCTCTCCGCGAACTTTGGTATAATTGGGTTGAAATTTTTCCAACACTATATAATCCCACAAAAATATCATTGTGGATGAACAGTTAGCACCTTTCAGAGGACGATGTCCATTTAGGCAATACATAGCAAACCTGCAAAATATGTCATAAAAATTTGGACATTGTGTGACTCACAAAATGCTCATGCATGTAATATACAAATATATACCGGTAAATTTCCAGAGGCACCTCACGAAAAAATCAAGGTATGAGAGCAGTTTTAGATCTTACATATAGGCTAAAAGACCATAATGTTACTATCGATAATTTTCTACATCATATGAATTAGGACAAATGTTGTTGAAAAGAAATATAACAATTCTATGTACAATTAGAAAAAATAAAACAAAATTGCCAAAAAAATCCTGACAACAGAAAGGACATTTACTCTTCCAAATTTTATTTCGCAAATAATGCAACTGTTGTTTAATACGTCCCAAAAAAGAACAAAACTGTGACAATAATGAGTAAAATGCATCACGATTCTACTTTGAGTAATAGAAATGACAAGAAGCCTACTAAGATTTTAGACTACAATAAAACTAAGGGAGCAGTTGATGACTTAGATAAGCTTATCCTTATATGTATATACTTTTAGAATATCGTTGGTAGCTCACGATAACATTGGTTCAGATTATTAAATGTAAAGTACTCCTTTAGCCAATGGCTAAACCCAGAATGGCAAAAGACGCAGCTTATAAAACGAAGATTATTTCTTGAAGAATTGGGAAAATCTCTAGTTGAGCTCTTTATCCAGGGAAAGCAGAATATGCCGCGTTGTAAAAAAGCTGCAAAAATTGTTCATCAACTGCAAGCCACAACAAGTAAAATGGAAGAAAAAAATATCAGTAAGAAGCGAAAAAGTTGCGTCATTTGTCCTTTATCTAATGAAAACAAAAGAAACATTACTTGCTGCAAATGTTCTAAATATTTATGCAAAACGCACGTGTCTTATTATTGCCCAACCTGTAAAAATAAAACGTAAATTTCGCAGTTGGTTCATAATTTTTGTAACTTTCGCAGGCATTATTCACTGAATATTTTATTATATTCTACAACAACACAACAACAACGCATCTTGACGCTTTCCCTTGTAGGGTAAGTCATGCCATATGTCTGCCAATAACCAACTCATCACCGCATGCTTCCTCCACACACTTCTATCCTTGCACACTTCTTCTGCTTCACTTACACTCATACTGAGTCACTGAGTCCTTTTATTCCTCATGCTTTTCACGTCCCTTTTTTCAGTCTCACTAACCACATCCAGCCATGTCTTGCACGGTCTGCCTCTCCCTCTCTCGCCATTCACTCTTCCTTCATAAACTTGATTGGTGATTCTACTCTCCTCCATTCTTTCTACATGCCCGAACCACCTCAGCAGACCTCTCTCATACAAATCTGTCACACTAGCATTCATACCACATTCATTCATCACCCAATTATTCCTTACTTTGTCCCTCCTAGATTTTCCACAAACTCTTCTCATGCATCCCATCCCAACCGCATTCAAACTACTTTTATGCTTCTCCTGACACACCCATGTTTCACTGCCATACAGCAAGGTAGGCATTAAAACACTTGTATACAGACATTTTCGCTTCTTTTGCAACCATTCATTCTTTGCAATCGACCACACACTCCCTGCCTCCTTTCTACCAGCATTCACTCACCTTTTGATTTCCCCATCTACTCTACCATTTTTACTGAACAGTCTACCAAGGTATACAAATTCATCCACTACCTCAATCGTTCCACCATCTGACAGTCGTTCACCTCATTCTTCCGATCGAACACAACTACCTTGGTTTTGGCCACATTTATCCTTAAGTCTATTCTCCCTGTCGTATCACGCAGACTATCGAACATTCTCTGCAATTTTCCTGGGTTCTCAGCCATTAACACAGCATCAACAGCATACAGAAGTACACGAATATTCTCTCCACCAACCTTAACACCCACCATATCCATACATGCCTGTCTCACACATTTATCCATGAACACATTAAATAACCAAGGGGACAAGTCACATCCTTGTCGTACACCTTGCTCAACTCTAAACCAATCACTCATCATGTCATTCATACCTTTATAGCATTCAGCAACCAACCATTCATTCCATACTCGCTCAGAACATTCCACAATTCATTACGATTCACTCTGTCCAATGCTTTCTCTAAATCAACAAATGCACAGTACACTTTCTTTCTTACACCCATGCACTTCTCAACCACTTGCTGTAGGGCAAATATTTGGCCGGTGCAACCCTTTCCAGGCATGAAGCCACATTGCACTCCCCACATTTTATCCATAGTTACCTTTTGTACTCTTTCAATCAAAACTTTCCCACACACCTTTCCAGGTATACTCATCAAATTAATCGCTCTATAATTCTTACATTCAGTCCTATCTCCCTTACCCTTGTGGAACGGTACAATTACACCATTCTTCCATTCAGCAGGCACTCTCAAACTCTTTGCACACAGAATGCACAAATCCCACATCCAACACATTAGCAAATCACCTCCATACTTCAACATCTCTCCCGTTATGCCATCCACACCTGCAGCTTTTCCATTTTTCAACATATTCACTGCTTTAACTACCTCGTTCTTACTAATCCCCTCATATTCATTAATATTCACTCCAACAGATTCACTCGGATAATTAGACCCATTCACAACATTTCCATAGAATTCTTCAAAATACTTTTTCCAACACTCCCTTATATCACTTTCATTCCACACCATATCACCATTCTTTCCTTGTATTCCGCTCACACCCTTACTCACTCCTGGCCTTGCTCTCTTCACTCATTTCCAGAACAACTTCTTATTCCCCTCAAAATCATTCTTCATTTTCTCAGCTTCATTCATCCGCAATTGTTCTTTACTCTCTTTCACAATATTTTTTGCAGCTCTCCTTTTCTCTTTATACATTTCATACAGTGCCTTTCGCTCATTTTCATTCTTAGAAGCAATCATTCTCACATATGCCTCCTTTTTCTCTTTCACAGCCACTTTAACTCTCTCATTCCACCATGCATCACCTCTCATTCTTCCAACAAATGCAGTCCCACACACCTTAGTAGCACACTGCAAGATAATACCTTTCAATCTGTTCCAAGCCTTCTCCACATTTTCTTCTTTCATTTCCTCCTTCAATTCCCTCTCTTCGGCCATTAGCCTTTCTTTTAGAACACTTTCATATTCCCACCTATTCATTTGCTCTTGCAATCTTTCCACTTTTACTCTAGTGACCTTCTCCCCTTTCCTCTTTCTCACAATCCATTTTCTCCCAAGATCTACTCTAGAGATCACTAAATAGTGGTCTGATCCACATTCCGCACCTCTCACAACTCTCGTACCATTCACAAGCTCCCTAAACCTTTCATCATACACAACAAAATCTATCACAATCTTTGCTTTCCCTCTTGTCCATGTATACAAGTGGATTGACTTGTGCTTGAACCATGTGTTCGAGACAAACAATCCCATTTCCATACATACATTCACCAAGCTTTCACCATTATCATTCACTCTTGGGTCACCAAATGGTACAAGAACCCTTTCCGTGCCTTCTTTTTTTACACCCACCCATCCATTCATATCTCCGAGCATAATTACTCTTTCTCCTGGTTCACACTCACTCAAAATATCTCTCAATTCTTCCCAAAATTTATTCTTATCATATTCATTCTCACCGTCAACCGGAGCATAACATGTTACAAGCATAATCCTGCGCACACCCACTTTCATCCGCACCCACAACAGCCTTGGTGACATTAATTCATGCTTTCTCACATGCATCTTAGCCCTTTCATTCAGTATCAATCCAACACCTTGACTACCGTGCACGCATTCATCTACTCCAGACCAAAAGGCCAAACTACCGTTATTCATTTCTATCACATCCCTCTCTTTACGCTTTGTTTCACTCACACACAAAACATCTATCCTACTTTAATCCATTTTATTCATAAATGCACTCTCTTTCCCATACACACCTCTTACATTCCATGTTGCAATCTTCCATACCGGGTCATCATCAGATGGGCCAACCTGCTTCGACCTACGCCGCCCATCATGGTTTCGGTCGTCCGAGGCATTCTTATAGCACACTGTAGTAACGTTAAAAATAGGGTAAGCAAGGTTAGCAGCCTATACTGTACCCGTGCCACACGCAGCATTCCCTACTAACGGTAAGGGCACAATTCTGGTCAGTTTTGGCACAATTTAGCCGTCATACTACAAGCGAAACCAACACCCAGTATTACCCCAGGTATGCTTACGCTATTCTACACAAGCTAGGATCTCTACTATAGAGACTACCTAGTGAGCCAACATTCCGTTGCCCGTGCCCTACCAACTAGGAGGTACGTGCAGTTTACTGACACACTTTGGACACTTATTATATTCTAACCTGTAAAAAATAGATGTATTACGTGAATTCGCTAAATAGTATTCAATCTTTAAATTTTAATTATCTAATAAAACATAAGGGCCAATAACAAAACTACGAATGTTAACTAAACAACAGAAAGTGATTAATTTCAATATTAATTTTCACGTTTTATTTATGGCGATATTTTCTCGGTAGACACAAAACAAAGAATAACGTCCCTTGTTTACGACGGTTTTCACGATTATTTATTTTGGCGGTCAACTAAAAAGCCCTATTTTTGCGTCTCTGGCTCTTATATCTTCTGTAAGATGATAATTATAAAATTATTCGAATAGAGGAAAACATTTACTACAAAAAGTTCCGTGAGGCCACATAATTAGTACTTACATTTCGCAGAGAAAAATGGGATAAAATCCTGAATATTACATCATATATATTGTTTACATCGGTCGCTACGACAATTCTAATTCTAATTTAAAAATCATATTTCTCTCTATAGTTCATAATAATATTAACAATAAAGGACAATTAAAATCTGTGTATTCCAATTATGATGTAAACTTTTATTTCTTGTTAATATATATGACTATAATAAAAATGATATAAAATGTTTACGAGGGAGTTAATTTGGAAAAACTTATTATTTTCGTACAAGACATTTTCGAAATAAACAGTTTTACAAACTATAAAATTTGTTTTATGAAAAATATGTGAAACTGTAGGACATAATACCGTCTTTAATTTATATGACGCAGTAATCTTTTAGCAAAATTGAGTAAATCAATATGGTAAACATTTGATATAAATATTTCGATAATAAACAAACACAAGTCAACCATTTAGCGCGAAGAGAAAATTTACGAAATGACAATAGTGAATTTTGAAGCCCACAGAGAATTAGTTGTTAGAAAAATGTATTTACAGAAACAGGAAATGAAGGCAAAATATCGCATTTCGTTGCTGTGAGAATTTCAGACGGACATGTAGAGTGTCCAAGGTTGAGAAATGTGGTGCAGTTGGACAGTGGTGGCTGGAATGCTTTTTAGCTCGTGGGGATATCCACAGAAAAATTTGTAGTAGACTCGAGTGTTTCTACGCGCGTGGGTATAACGCAATGAGGGTTCGATAAAACGTTGAGTCGTTCTTCGCTTATCGTGTTTCTCAAGTAAGTTTTTACACGCTTCAATGTAGAGAAACACCTTTCAAATTCAGATGTTGTCATGGATGTTGTGATAATAATTTCGAGGAGTTTTGTCGTTTCACTGAAAATTTCTGTTACCTTGTTTTGCTCAAAGGAATGCAACAGTGACGTTGCTGACGGTACATCACATATGAGATCTGTGTGTCCGTACAAAATACCTAGCAGTCTTCAGTTTATATTTTTCTAAAATAGGATAATATTCGACTGCTGTTTTTAATTGATCTTCAGGAAAATGGCACATATATTTTTTAAAACACTCCGTGCCAACCAGTTTTTGGCTGAAATTAGGTGGTCATTGCATAAAATTCTGTCTTCAGTGTGGACAACTATTGTATAACAGGCTTCCTTTATAACTCGTCTCAGGTCTGTTTGTGTAACATTTCTTTTCTTGGCTGAAGGGCCTGCCATGTTGTCTTTGTAAAGAGTTGCCAAGTCATCGGCCCGCTCCCGGATAGTTGATGTTGAAATTTTGAAAGCTGCTATTGCAGAGTTCACAGTTGTACTGTCTATACTTCTCTTCTGTAGTATTTTGTACAGTATATCCACTTTTAGCATACTGAGGGCAAAGAAAGAAAGCAACAAAACTGTCCATCATTCAAAATATGATACAGTACATATGACTCATTAATGGTTACTGAATTCCACCCCGATTCATCCTGAAAAAATTTTATATGCTATCTTAATTCCTACATGTTTTCATAGACACAATCAGCAGATCTTCCTTTGAAATTCCACCGTCTTTCACTGGGTCTTGTTATCATCCTTTTCACTATTTCGTCAAGGTAAGCAGTAAGCTTCGGTGAAGCAGAAAAAACGACGGGAACGCAGGCAAATATGCAAAATATTCTAAATGTTCTTTCAATTCTTTGTGTGTCGTGGCACAAAGTTGCTGCATTATGATGTTTAATTGGTGTAACAGTACACAAAATGTGCGAGAGGGAATTGTTCTTGTACTAGTGCCTGTACTCTGTTGAATCTACCCTTCATTACTGCGGCGCCGTCATACGTTTGAGCAATTAGTTTATATTTATGCATTTTACATTCATGAAGAATAGATTTAATTATTGTTGCCAAACTTACAGTCGTTTTTTCTTTGACTTCTGACAATGAGTACTTCACGAAGGGTACAACAATAATGCCGTTCTCTAACATAGAGCGCAATAATGTGACCAAATGTGAGTTTCCAAGACACGTCAGTCATTTCGTCAGCTTGAATTGAAGCATGGTTAGCTCTTTCAATTTTAGCATTGATATGGTCTCTATAAATATTGCACATGCAAGCCAGTAAACCATTCTGTATAGATTTTGAAGCCACCTAAATGCAGGCAAGTTATCATAATGATTTATCAGTTATAGATCGTCCTCACATAACATTTCAAATATTGATCGGAAAGCTCCCAGCTTAAAAGATTCAGATGGCTCGTCATGTCCTCGGATACCTAATTTACACGAACTACACAGTTTCAGCACTGTAACAATCTTTGAAAAAACGTACCTGTTCTTATCAATTTCTTGGTTGTGACCTTGAAGTTCACGTTGGGATGCAGCAGTCCCCAACTTTTCAATGATATTGGATTTTCCAAGAAGTTGCAGTGAAACAGCATTTCGCATATGAGATACTGAGTTTTCATGTTTTGTGAGTCTTTCTGACAAATGCTTTTATTATCTGTACCCTGAATTCGTTCACACAGTATAACCACCAAATATAAAACACGGAAAACATCCAGTCTCTTCATGGACACTCTGGCAGTCCAGCACGTTTTTCTGCGAAACTACTAGCGCTGAAATTTAAACTTGCCATTAGGTTTGTCCAATTCGCGTTTATTGTTGACAAAAACAAAGTCAACATGTTTATGTGGTCCTAAGTGTTTAATTTCCAATTTTTGTTCGAAAGTCATTGCACTGAACTTGTTTTTATAAAAAATCTACTTTGTTCATCGGAAAAAAATGAGTTTAATCACACAGTTATGGTATAAACACTCGCTTCACTAGCTAATTCACAGGACATGATCTTCAACGAGAGGAGGGAGCTAAAATAACACCCCTAAGTACTTTGTCCTAAGAGAGAGAGAGAGTGAGCGACAAAACACCTCCTGGTGCCTAGAAATGGCACTTCGTCCACATGCCTGTCACTGCGAGAGAAGGGATAACTAGCGGCGCTGTCTTATATATAGGTCTGCAACTCGCTATGCTAGCGCATTGGGAAGGGTAACATAGCTTTGAGGCTAAAATATTAGCTCGTCCTGAGCGGCGATAATAGTCGTCAAACCAGTGTTGTCCTTTGTGAATGCTTGGTTACTAGAGGCAGCAGTAGAATATCATCTAATAAAATGATTAGCATAAGAGAAATAAAAGGCTGTGAAGTCCCTGATGTGATAGAGCAGCAATTCCCAAATTTTTTCATTTTGCAAACTCCTTGAGTTAACTTATTTCTCGTCGCGAACCCCTTGGATTAACCTTTTATCTTCGACTCCCCCTTGAGTTGCAAGAGTTTTGGCGGCGAACCCCTTATAATGGAGAGAAAACTTTGTAAAAACAAATAATTTTGAACGTGTTTAATACATGAAAAATAAAAAGTTTACGTAGTACATAGTATGTATACGTTCGCAATAAAATCAGGATCTCTGATATTGTCATCAGTATCTAGCTAGTAGGTACCCGGTAAAATTGAAATTTTATTCTTGAAGCATAAGAAAAAAATTTAAAACAAAACCATGCAGCTAATTTGAAAGAAACTAAAATATTGACAAGAATTGTAGAACCAAGAAAGTGAAAAAGACGACATTGCATAATTCTTCTCGTGAACCCCTGAGATTTATAACTCGAACCCCTAGGGTTTTGCGAACCACCGATTGGGAAATGCTGGGATAGAGAATCATTACTCCATGACTCTTGTTGTTGAGTGTGTGACTTACTATGTTATCGGTTATTTATGTAAGCAAATTCTAAAACAAAGCAAGTGTTCCGTGTGCTGAGCTGCCATTGATTCCTCAGATGTAGTAAGTTGTACCAATGTCTCGGAATTAGTGAACATGAAGAATAAATGGAAGTAAATTCATCCGAACCCAAATTTTTTCAAGCTCATTAAGTTATTTGGAAGAGTGCTTTGTTAAGCATGTCACAAAATAGGATGGGTTCAGTGCCACCATCGATGGAGTCCTGGACTGTGCTCCATTAAGTTTTGCCAATGCTGAGCACAAGGAATAGATCTGAACATGGAGTCTTAAGTATTATATAAATATTAGAATGCGGAAATGGACCCAGTAGAGGAATCGTGAAGCAATGACAATTACAATTTTAAGAAACATGCAAAATTTTGTAGGACGTTAGATCTTCATGTTTCAAATAAAATGAGTGTTTCGTGGAATGTGATTTTAAATTTTCAATTCCTTCTCAGCTTCTAAGGTTCTCAGCTTTTAATCGTTCAGTTTACTTTTAATCCTACTTGTAAAATTAATTCGAAATTATAATTTTAGTGTAAGTGGCTTCATAGCACCATTGCTAAAAGACACTACAGTTCTGATAGCCTAAAAATTTATTAATATCCACCTTACACGTGTGGTTCTTTTTTGCGGTAGTTACTATCACAAAAATTCAGGAAATTGTCGTTTGAGTTTTTTGGTCATTGCAAATTATTGTTTGGGATTTTAACTTTTGGTAACAGTTGTGAATACGTTACAAGTAAATAATTATTTCAGATTGGGAGAAAATCCGGCAGAATGAAAAATTCGCAGGACTCCCAAGCGTTTGCTACTACCGTCTGCATACAGCGACAACTTACGACAAAATTAAATGACTAAGAGATGTATACAGTATTTCTTGCCAATTATTAGATTTTTGGATACTTTAAGTTCATGTATTCCCTCAATAGAGCGGAAATAGCAAACTGCATAATTTTCATAAGCATTAGCAAACGGGTTTTTGAATGGGCATAGTGACAACTAGCGCTGGTAGTTCACTATTTCCCCGTGGCCTCAAAATTGAGCAAAACAAACGACGAGAATTGAGCCGGTTAGGCCAGCGGTATTCTGAGGTATTCTGCGCACGCGCATTTATGCATACTTCATGGGTGCTGAGGAGTCTTGATTGTGCAACGCAAACAACGTCGCACAAATCTTCGCATTCTTGGGGATGGCTCTCAGTAATCCCCGTCAGCCGGTCAGGAAGGCTCGGAACAACGACGATTGCGCGTGAACGAGGAGGGGGTGGAGAGGCAGGGAGAGAGAAAGCGACCTTGAGGAGGCTTCAAAGCAGGCAGACAGTGGTTATATTAAGTTACTAGTAGTTGGTGCTTGCATACTGCAAGCATTTCATCTCACCTTGAAAAAACATTCATTTTTCAGACAGACATTTCATCATTCCCTCCCTAAGGGCTGCATAACCTTACAGAGATGGGAGGGTTTGTGTACTCTTACGAACCAAAGAGCTATGCCGGCGGGAGATAATTCATCTGGTAGGACCATCCAAGCCGGAAAGGTCTGAGGGGAAGAGTCAGACTAAGAAGCAGTCTTGGGGGTTTTACATCCCCCTGTGCAAGGGCAGCAGCTTGCACAGTACCTCTGTAGGTGGTGATCATGTGGATCTGAAGAGCTACAGATGGGTAATCACTCTGTGAAACTGCGATGAGGAAAGCAAGGGGAAACTACCTCATTATATTTCCCATGATAAGCTGAAAAGCTGCAAATACCTCTATGGATCTCTCTGGGGTAAAATATTCCGGAGGTAAAATAGTCCACCAATCAGATCTCCGGGTGGGGACTACCCTAGGGGATGCACAGAAGAAATGTAACCTTAATAAGAAGAAAGCAAGTAGTGAGAAATTAAAAATAGGCACATGGAATGTTAGGACTATGAATTCAGGGGGTAAACTAGAGAACTTAAAAAGGGAAATGAGAAGGAATAATGTAGGTATAGTAGGTCTTAGTGAAGTTCGGTGGGAAGGAGAAGGCGAGATAAATTCAGACGAATTTAAGATTATTTACTCGGGAGGGGAGAAAAAGGAAAGGGGAGTGGGGATTATAATGAGAAAAGAGATTGCTGAAAGAATTAGCAAGGAAGTGACAGTTAATGATAGATTAATAGCCGTAAAACTTCAGATGGAGCCAGTGGAAATGCTTATAATTCAAGTGTATATGCCAACAACTAATGCTGGCGACGACGAAGTAGATGAAATGTATGAACAGATTATGGAGATATTGGAGGAGGAGGGAAAAGGAAGGATCACCTCCATAGTAATGGGAGATTGGAACAGTGTAGTCGGAGAGGGACAGGAAGATAACATAGTGGGAAAATATGGACTAGGGAAGAGTAATGAAAGAGGGGATAAACTTGTGGAATTTTGCCATAGAAATAGATTAATTGTAACTAATACATGGTTTAAGCATCACCAGCGAAGAATTTACACATGGAGAAGCCCAGGAGACCAGAGACGATACCAGATAGATTACAAACTAGTCAAAGAAAGATTTAGAAATAGCATTAAAAATGTGAAAACACTACCAGGGGCAGATATCAATTCTGACCACAACCTTTTGGTGGCAAATATATAATGTAGACTGAAGAGCATTAAGAGAAACATAAGAGTTAACAAGAAATGGAACTTAGAGGAACTCCTTAAAACAAGGAGGCTATCATGACTGAGCTGGAGGAAAGGTTGGGGGAGAGAGCTGAAGAAAATAGGAAGAATGTAGATGAGGAGTGGAGATACATACATAGCAACATTAAAGATGTAATGGAAAAGAAGGTAGGAAAGATAACGGGTGGAAGAAACAAAAAACCCTGGATCACAGCAGCCATGCTGCAAAAAATGGAAGAGCGGAGAAAGTGGAAGAACATAAACACTGAAGAAGGCCAAAGAAAGTACAAGGAGTTAAATAATGCTTTAAGAAGGGAAACAGATAAAGCCAGAGAACAGTGGATAAATGAGAAATGCGAGGAGATTGTCGAATGTGAAAGAATTTGTAGAACAGACCTCATATATATCAAAGCAAGGGAACTATTCAAGAAAAAAGCAAGAAAGATAGGACGTAAAGGAATCATGAACAAAAGTGGTAAAATAGTATCGGAGCCAGACAATGTAAAGAATGTCTGGAAAGAATACATTGAGCTTCTGTATGACAAAGAAGGAAAGCCAAGAAATATTGAAATAAATGAAAAAGAGGATGTGGAAGAAGATCAGCTAGGACCAAGTATTCTCGAGTCTGAAGTTAAAAGAGCAATTGATGACATAAAAAGAAGGAAGGCTGTTGGGAGTGATGATATACCCGTGGACATTCTTAAGGTTTTGGGGTCTAAAGCAGTTAAGCAACTCACAAAATTTTTTAACCAAGTATATGATACTGGCATATGGCCTGAAGATTTTTTAGATGTTGTGATGGTACGACTGGAGAAAAAGAACAATGAAAAATGTTGTAAGGATTACAGAACTATCAGTTTAATTTCTCATACAGCTAAAGTTCTAACCAGAATAATAACCAAAAGAATTGAATGTAAAATAGAAAAGGAGCTGCAAGATAATCAGTTTGGTTTTAGAAGAGGAAGGGGGACTAGAGATGCTATAGGATGTATGAGGGTCATGATAGAAAGAGCGCTAGAAGTCAATAAAGATATGTATTTTTGTTTTGTAGATTGGGAGAAAGCTTTTGACCGAGTGAAATGGGATAAAATGCTGGGTATTTTAAACGAAATAGGAATAAATTGGAAAGATAAAAGACTGCTTAAAAACCTTTACTTTGATCAAAAGATTAGAGTCAGGGTTGAAGGAGAAGAAACAGAAAGTACTTCAATAGGGAGGGGAGTGAGGCAGGGTTGTCCTATTTCACCAGCGATATTTTATATTTATGCAGAAACAATAACAGAAGAAGCGATGATGGAAGAGGATGGATTTAAGATAGCAGGTGAAAGTATTACCACCATTAAATACGCAGACGATCAGGGCTTAATAGCAGAAGGCGAGAAAGAGCTTCAGAGAATGACAGACAGACTAGTGGAGGTTGGCCAACAATATGGAATGAAGATCAATACAGAAAAAACGAAAGTCATGGTGGTTTCAAAGGAACATAAAGAGTTAAATATAATGGTAAATGGCCAAAAATTGGAACAAGTAAATAGTTTCAAATATCTCGGCAGTATTTTAGCACAGGATGGAAGTAGTACACAGGACATCAGAAGTAGGATTGCAATGGCAAAAGCAGCATTTAACGAGAAGAAGGAGCTTCTCACAAGCAAGAAAATAAATTTAGAAACAAGGAAGAAATTAGCAAAATGCTACATATGGAGCATAGCTCTTTATGGTGCAGAGACGTGGACGGTAAGGAGAAAGGAGGAAAAATATTTAGAAAGTTTTGAGATGTGGGTATGGAGAAGAATGATGAAGGTGAAATGGACAGAGAGGAAGAGAAAAGAAGAAGTATTAGAAATGGTGGGAGATGAAAGGATGCTAATAAAAACAATCGGGAAAAGAAAAGCAAATTGGATAGGGCACATATTGAGAAGACAGTGTATACAAAGGACGATCTTAGAAGGAAAAATTAGTGGAAGAAGAGGAAGAGGGAGAAAAAGAATAGGAATATTAGATAATATAAAGCAGGGATATAATACTTATAGAGGTATAAAAGAGGCTTCTAGGGAGAGAGAGAAATGGAGGCAGCGATTCAGTTAAAACCTGTCTTCGGACAGAAGCATGATTTCATCATTACAAATAGTCCTTTAATTCTAAAGATTTCAACTCCGCAGCGATTTTCGTTTTTCGAAAATGTAAAAATAATAGTATAAAACAATCCCCAATTTTGCAATTTTAAACATTTTACACTATCTCCATTATGGGGTACTAATGCTACACATTTTAGCCAAATTTTAAAGTTGTAGTACTTCTAGAAGAGAAATAATATTTTTCCAATTGTTTAAAATTTAAACATTTTTAACTGCCGCCACAATAAGTTTACGGAAAGATTCAAATGTTTATTTGTGCAAATGCACTACTCTTTAAATAATTTGAAAATTTCAGCCTTCTAGCTCATCCCGTAGTACCTATACAGTTATCTATTTGTATAAATTTAAGGATATTTTTACTGCCAAACAAATTAAAATATCGAAATTTGTATAATCCATATTTCGTTCTTTTACAAATCCTACCTAAAAAAAATTCAGCTTCGTAGCACATTCGGGAATACATAAACCTTGAAAATTTGTTTAAACAATTGAGAATTTTTAGCGGTCGCATTGTTGCACTTTTACAATATTTTCGTCTTTTCTAGTCGGTTTTTCACAAAATTCTACTTAAGAAAAAAATTTCGAATCTCCAGAACATCTGGAAGTGCCTAAACATATCCTCCTATATGTTATCATTATATATCGACGACTCTTACAGAGGAGGAGGATATAACATTCATATAACATACAAATAACATACTAATAGAAGGTGCTTGCATACTGCAAGCATTTTATCTCAGCTTCAAAAAACATTAATTTTTCAGACAGATATTTCATCAATAAAAATATATTATTAATTCTAAAAATTTCACCTCCGCAGCGATTTTCGTTTTTCCCATATGTAAAAATAATAGTTTAAAACAATCCCCAATTGTTGCAATTTTAAACATTTTACACATTCTCCATGATGGGATATTAATGCTACACATTTGAGCCAAATTTTAAAGTTGTAGCACTTCTAGAAGTATAATAATATTTTTCTAATTGTTTAAAATTTAAACATTTTCAACGGCCGCCGTAATAAATATATGGAGTGATTGAAATGTTTATTTGTGCAAATGCACTGTTCTGTAAATAATTATCCTCCTATCATCATTATATATTGACGACTCTTACAGAGGAGGATAGATATAACATACTAGTAGTCTGTGCTTGCATACTGCAAGCATTTCATCTCACCTTGAAGAAACATTAATTTTTCAGACAGATATTTCATCATTACATATATTCTATTAATTCTAGAGATTTCACCTCCGCAGCGATTTTCGTTTTTCCCACATGTAAAAATAATAGCTTAAAACAGTCCCCAAATGTTGCAATTTTTAACATTTTACACTTTCTCCATTATGGGGTACTAATGCTACACATTTCAGCCAAATTTTAAAGTTGTCGAACTTCTAGAAGTAAAATAATATTTTTCTAATTGTTTAAAATTTAAATATTTTTAACGGGGTCCGCAATATATATATATGGAGAGATTGAAATGTTTATTTGTGCAAATGCACTGTTCTGTAAATAATTTGAAAATTGCAGCTTCGTAGCTCATCCCGTAGTACCTAAAAATTATTAAACTTTATCGTTCGAATGGGGTTAAAACAACCCCTAAAATTTACAATTTTAAAATTTTCGATTTTTATAGTTGGTTATGAGAAAAAATTTATAATATTGCAAAATTTCAGCATCCTAAACTTATTAGATTGTTCTACACACTGGATTGCGTTTTCCCATGCTAACTTATGGGAAATATTCAGGGGTCTCTGGCAGGGCCGGCCCGACAATACAAGCAAACCAAGCATCGCTTGGGGTGGCAAAATTTTGGGGGCGCAGATTTTGATTCACAAGAATTTAGAAAATATTAAATTCTGTTGCGTTGGCAGCTGACAAAAATCAGGAAAGATATTCAGCTGGTAACGGGGAGAAGACGTTCGGATATATCGTTTGAACAAATCGTTCTAATAAAGGCGAAAAGGAAATTGGAAAAACCGAATAATTGAACCAGGCTCGAAAAAGTCCCTCGTCTTGGGGATCCTTGCAAATATTTCACACGGTCAGTTTTCAAAGTGCAGCTCTGCAGGAGAGCGAGGCTGCGATTTTCCTTTTCTTTGGCGGCCTTTCTTAATAGCCTTAATAGTCATGCGCCTTCCTGGTAGGAACTTTGAGGCCGGCCAGAGGAAATTTCTGGGGAAATTCTGGGGGTCATAAAATCGGAAGTGAGACCTGTGCCTCTATGCTCAAAGAATGCATTTCTCCCGAGGGTCCCGTGGAAATCCCTGGAGCGCAAAACAAAGAGAATCGGTAGGAAACATTGGGGGCGGTACACTTTCATTCAGGCGACCCAAAGGTCTTCATGTCGTTCCGTGTCTTATCATTCTATCTCATTCTTTTTCTTGAAAAATTAAAACTCCTGGGAAAACAATCTACTATGAAGCGCGCTGTATTCTCACCATTCTTACTAAGTAAGGAGAAGAGCTCGGTGAATACTCTCCGTTGGCCTGTCTCTGTTATAAGTTGCAGGAGTATATTTAGTGTTTCAAGAAGGAAGGGAAGTGGCAAATTCTGCGTTTCCTACGAAGAGATCAACGTAACACCTTTGACTGAAAGGATTATAATTTATGGAGGTAAGACAGTGTTTTATACAATCTTGAACATTTGTCGAGAGACGTAAGAGAAACATTTTCATTTATTTTTGCAAAAAATTATTGAATTCTTTCAATCCATATTAATTATCTTAATAGGAGGCACGTTCCCTGTTCACTGCCGCTCTTCGGCCGCCCCCCCTTGCTCGCTGTTATTCATTCTTAACAGGTACTTGTTATATTTAGATTGTTTTAATGGGATGTTTAATATTTTAATGAATTCATATTTTGCCTCAATAAGAAATTAACAAAATTATATAGTTAAGATCTCTAACTTAGCCCTTTCTTATGAACAACGTCATAAATTATTTGATTTCTGTTCTGCGACCATTAAAATTTATAATATTATAATTTTATGAATTCAATTGAATAATTCATAAGGGATTTGTTTGGTTTTTAATGAATTAATTGCACAACTCGTTAAAAATAAACTTGGAGGAATAAAAATTACCGGAGATTAAAATATCCGAGATTGAGCATTGAAATATGTCAGACAACCAAAAATACAATGCTAGTCTTATATAGATTAAAAGACATAAGTAACATCCGATTTATTTTTATTTAATCCATAACTTCATTCAATTCCGAGAAAGTTTATTTTCCAAGCACTGAAATTACCGAGGTCAACAATACACGTAACCATGGAAATTTTGTAAAAGTTAGGGAAACTTGAACATAAATTCAATAAAAGCGATTTCGACTGAGATAGTAAAATACGACAAGAATAAGAATCTATTAATTTAGGTGGGTTCAAGCAAACATTAGTAAAAATATCTTGATTTTCAGATGTTTTAAAGGAAACAAAAATGAAACCCATTAAAATAAAACTGTGATTTTTACGTTTTATCTCATCCTCGTCCTCTGTATTTGAACCCGTGATCGTTCACGAAATTATTTTAGATCATTACGCAGATATTCATTAACAATGATACTCTGAGGAATTTCAGACTTCTAAGTTTATTTCTAATCGAATTATTCACAAAATTCGATCTTTAGGATCACGATGATTCCCATTTACAATTTCATTTTAAATATTACTGCTGTAAAAATAACAAATAATATTACAATAATATTCAGCTTTATATTATATTTTGATATAAATATTATAAACAATTAAGATACTATTTCTACATTACAGTTAAAAACACGATGCTTGGTCGTAAAAAATTATCGGGAGCCGAATATCGCAAGAGAAAAGCTGAGATTCAATTAGAATTTAAAAAGCAATCGGTGTCTATACTAAAATTCTTAAAAGAAGATCCGGCTTTGAGAGAATCCGCAATACAAGAAAATGTGGTTCTCGAAGACAAGAAAAATGAGCCATCTTCACATAGGTCTACGGAAGTGGCGGATAGTGCGATCAATTCTGATCGTGGATATGAATTTAGAGATGGAATTGTTGACAATATTTCGGATCCTGCAACCTGGCCCTCTGTTATCACAGATTCATTTAGATTAGAGGCAGTTTTAAGAGGACCAACAAAGCCAAGAGAAGATATCAATTACCCTAAAGATAAGAATAACCGACGATTTACTGTTGCGAACATCAAAAGGAAGCTGAGAAATGGAGAGGAGATTGATAGAACATGGCTTGTTTACTCAATAATTAAAAACGCAGTGTTTTGCTTTTTTGTAAAATCTTTAGCTTGACAAAAATTTCTATAACTGAAGATGGTTATAATGACTGGAGAAATTTGAGTCGAACCCTTAAAGAACATGAAACCTCACCAATTCACTTTGAATCAAATAAAAAATGGATAGAATTCAAGAAAAGGATTTTTGGTAATTAAACATTAGATTCGTATTTACAAAAAAATTTGAGTGCTGAAACTCGTCATTGGCAAGGAGTATTAGAAAGACTATTTGTTATAGTCGAATTTCTCGGCCGTCAATATCTCGCATTTAGGGGCTCATCAGACAGATTGCATGAAAGCAATAATGGTAATTATCTACAATTAGTAGAGTTGCTGGCAAAATTTGATTCAGTCATGGCAGAGCATCTGCAAAGAGTAAAATCAAATGAACACCATAGTCACTATTTAGGGAAAACTATTCAAAATGAACTAATACAGCTAATGTCCACGGCAGTGCGAAATAAAATATTAGAAAATTTTAAGCAGGCAAAATATTATTCGATAATTGTTGATTTTACACCAGACATAAGCAATATTGAACAGATGTCAATAATAATACGTTTCCTCAACATCAATCAAGGGGTAGAAATTTGTGAGCACTTCCTGAATTTCATTCCGGTGGAGAGAACAACTTCATCAGAACTTACCGATGCAATTTTTATGGAACTTGAAAAGTTAGGTATTCCCATGAGTAATATGCGCGGTCAAGGTTACGACAATGCTTCAAACATGAAAGGCAGACACTCGGGTGATCAAAAAAGGATACTTGATGTAAATAATCGAGCGTTTTTTGTTCCTTGCCATGCTCACTCCTTGAATCTTGTCATCAATGATGCTGCTAAATCATCTCATATCGCTGTTTCATTTTTTAGTATAATACAAGCTATCTATATTTTTATGAGTGGATCTACAAGACGCTGGTCTGTTTTAATTAAAAATGTTGCTAAGTTAACTTTAAAATCATTTAGTGAAACTAGATGGGAAAGTAGAATAGAGGTGATCAAACCTTTCAGGTTTCATTCTGGTGATATTTACCATTCTCTTTATGAAATAAGTGAAGATTCATCCTTTGATCCAATTGCTCGACATGAAGCAGAAACATTGGCTAATCAAATGAAAGATTTCCGTTTTATTTGCTGTATTGTTGTCTGGTATAATATTTTAAAGACGATTAACATAGCCAGCAAGTATTCACAGGAAGAAAAAATATGCATTTCGAAAGTTGTTGATACATTAAAATCAACCATAGAAACCCTAAAGAAATGTCGGTCGGACATTGCATTTGATGAAGTTTTAGAAGAGGCAAAAATAATTGCCGTTGATTTGGAAGTCCAACCATTTTTTCTCATAAGACTCGTATTCGTCCCCGACGAAAAACTTTTAACTCTGCTCCAGATGAATCCCTAATTGATTTGAAGACGCAATTCAAAGTAGATTTTTGTTTCTATGTCTATGACGTAGTAATCATGTCCGTAGAAGAAAGTGTTATGCAATTACATAACCACGGTAATTTATTCCGTTTTATATATGATGTAAATAATATTAAAAACATTTCCAAAGATGAACTTTTAAAAAAATGTTTGGATCTACAAGCAGCACTAACAAACTCAAATGATATCAATGAGACTGATTAGGATGGCTCGGAAATGTTAGAGGAAATAACAGCACTGTCCCCTTTAATAAAAACGGATTGGACACCGTTAGATGTGTTGCAATTTGTTTTACCAAATGATTTTGCTCCTAATTTGGCAGTTGCATTGAGAATTATGCTAACTCTCCCAATTAAGGGTAGTGTCATGTGAAAGAAGTTTCTCTAAATTAAAAATTATTAAAAATTACTTGAGATCAACTATGTCTCAAGAGCGACTGACAGGTCTGGTAACTATTTCTATAGAGCACGATGTTCTAAAAAAATCAAATTTGAAGACCTACTTCAAGACATTGCATCTGTAAAAGCCAGAAAACAGAAATTCTTGTAAATATTTGTGACTTTTACATTCAAGTCGACGTAAATATATTTAATTTGTGTTATTTTTATTAGTAACATTTTAATCTTATTATTCTGTGTATTTAAAATTTTTATATCAAAACTTTTTATTATTAAATAGATACAAATTCAAAACAATCAAATTTTAAATTTTTTTTAGTAAAAGCATGAAAAATTTCCTGTAAAAATGTATGAAAATTTAATAATAAATTCTCTGAAAACATATTTCATTGGATCCGGACCACGCACGTCCCAAAAAAACAGTATAAAAGAAAAACAAATTCTTTAACCCCAAAAAACAGATTTCAGACCGAAGAGATCATTAACAATCATAATTAATTTATTAAGTGAAAATATTTTAATCTTTATTTATAAATATTTAAAAATCAATCTACGTGTAACAATAAAGAAATAATAGAATTAATATTGAAGAATGAAAGATCATGAATTTTGGGGGTTAAAAAATGTATGTTTTCCTTTTAAACTATTTTTTGGGGACGTGCGTGGACCGGTAGCTTATTTCATAACTGTAAAACTATATTATTTTGTGATAATTAAACAAGACTATATCATCACCTATTTGGATGGTAACAATCTCTATCAAACAAAATCGCAAAATTTTTTACCGACGAGGGCGCCCGAATGGCTCCGCGCTTGGGGCACCAAAATATCTTGGGCCGGGCCTGGTCTCTGGAGTCGAACCTAAGACACTGTATGGAAAAGTGACAATAATTAAAAATAGATATTGCGGCCATCTAGCAACACTGAAAATTTCATCTTTCTAACTTACTTGAAATTTTTTTTATAAGTAGAATTCTTAAAAAACGAAATAAGGATTATACAAATTTTGATATTTTATTTTGTTTGGCAGTTAAAAATTCTTAAAGTTTAAACAAATAGATAGCTGTTTAGGTACTATGGGATGAGCTAGGAAGCTGAAATTTTCAAATTATTTACAGTATAGTAAATTTGCACAAATAAACATTTCAATTTTACAATAATACCAATGTATTGCGGCGGCCGTTAAAAATTATATAAATTCAAACAATTAGAAAAATATTATTTTATTTCTAGAAGTGCTACAACTTTAAAATTTGGCTAAAATGTGTACCACTAAAACCTTATAATGAAGAAAGTGTAAAATTTTTAAAATTGCGACATTTGGAGATTGTTTTAAACTATTATTCTTACATGTGGGAAAAACGAAAATCGCTGCAGAAATGAAATATTTAAAATTAAAAGATTATTTATAATGTTGAAATTTCTGTCTGAAAAATGAATGAGAATTTTGTGCGAAACCGACTAGAAAAAGCGAAAATCTTGAAAAAGTGCAACAATGCGGCCGCTAATAATTCGCAATTGTTTAAACAAATTTTCAAGGTTTATATATTTCCGAATGTGCCACGGAGTTGAAATTTTTTTGTAAGTAGTATTCTTAAAAAAACGAAATAATGATTAAAGAAATTTTTAAATTTTAATTTGTTTGGCAGTAAATTTCCTAAAATTTAAACAAATAGAAAACTGTATAAGTACTACGGGATGAGCTAGTAAGCTGAAAATTTCAAATTATTTAAAGCGTAGTGAATTTGCACAAATAAACATTTCAATTTTACCATATATGAATGCCGGCGGCCGTTAAAAATTATTTAAATTTAAACAATTAGAAAAATATTTTTTTACTTCTAGAAGTGCTACAACTTTAAAATTTGGCTAAAATGTGTAGCGTTAGTACCCATAATGGATAAAGTGTAAAGTTTTTTAAATTACAAAAATTGGGGAATTTTTGAAACTATTATTTTTACATGTGGGAAAAACGAAAATCGCTGCGGAGGTGAAATCTTTAGAATTAAAATAATATTTGCAATGATGAAATGTCTGTCTGAAAAATTAATGTTTCTTCAAGGTGAGATGAAATGCTTGCAGTATGCAAGCACCAACTACTAGTATGTTATATCTATCCTCCTCTGTAAGAGTCGTCGATATATAATGATGATAGGAGGATACTAATGTTTAGGCACTTCCAGATAAGATGGTGATTCGAAATTTTTTTCATAAGTAGGATTTTGTGCAAAATCGACTAGAAAAAACGAAAATCTTGAAAAAGTGCAACAATGCAGCCGCTAAAAATTCGCATTTGTTTAAACAAATTTTCATGGTTTATATATTTCCGAATGTGCCACGGAGTTGAAATTTTTTTGTAAGTAGTATTCTTAAAAAAACGAAATAATGATTGAAGAAATTTTTAAATTTTAATTTGTTTGGCAGTTAATTCCTAAATTCCTAAAATTTAAACAAATAGATAACTGTATAGGTTCTACGGGATGAGCTAGTAAGCTGAAATTTTTAAATTATTTAAAGCGTAGTGAATTTGCACGTATAAACATTTCAATTTTACCATATATGAATGCCGGCGGCCGTTAAAAATTATTTAAATTTAAACAATTAGAAAAATATTATTTTACTTTTAGAAGTGCTACAACTTTAAAATTTGGCTAAAATATGTAGCATTAGTACCCCATGATGAAGAAAAGTGTCAAATTTTTAAAATTTCAACATTTGGGGATATTTTTAAACTATTATTTTTACATAAGGGAAAAACGAAAATCGCTGCGGAGGAGAAATGTTTACAATTAAAAAAATAGTAATAATAATGAAATATGAAAAATGAATGATTTTTTATGTTGAGATTATATGATTGCAAAATGCAAGCACCAACTACTAGTATGTTATATCCTCCTCCTCTGTAAGGAACGTCTATATATAATGATAGTATATATCTATGGAAACTTGGTACATGTCATATTTAAGACGAAAAAGAATGATTTTTGGCTTTTAAAGTTCTGGTGGGGATCGACCACACTATCCCTAAGGTAAGAGTCGCCCCTGCTTCAGATAATGGCTAATTACGCGTTCAAGGACTCTCAAGTCTTTACTTTTCGAAATTGCTTCTAATGCTACAAAAAAATTTCGGAAATATTTCATTTGACGGCCAAGAAATTAGATTTGAATATGAATTTTATATTCTGAGTAGGCAATATGGAGAGTTTTACTAAAGATGCAACCTTACATTCGTATAAATCTGCGAATAATTGCTATTACTATATCGGCCTAATCAAACGGTATAATGGCTGCAGTAACATCTACGCTGAACTTAGTAGCAGTATCTTGATTAACCAATTGGGGCGCAAAATCACACTACACTCTGGTTTTCCAAGAATATACAGACAGAAGAGGTCCTGACCTAGTTAACCAGTGGATTTCGGTAGGCTGTTATGATCAACAGGATCAAATCTGAGACGGAGTTTCGTTTCGAAAGGCTAAAAGATTGAAATATTGCCTTTGAAATTCGATATCAGTTTACTTTGTCAAAAACCAATAAGGAGTTGACTTATTTTTTATCATTTTATCATTTTGGCACGCACAAGTAAAATTTCGAATCCTTCTTTTTTGCATTGCGCAAAAATTTGAGTTAATTCATTTTTGATACCATTTAATTCACGCAATGTAATCATTAATTATATTTCGAAATATTTCTATCGATCATTTTCCTCATTTCCAAAGGCAATTGCTTTCGTCTATCTAACAAAATTACCTTTAAATGCTGCTATTCTGTATTTAACAACGATGAAATTTCTAATAACTTAAATGCCATCCATTTTAAGTTTTTTACACGGCAACTACTTTTAAATGTTAAAATAAACTTCGCTCTAAATTGGCTATACTATGTAATCAATTTTCATGGCGATTCGTTTCTTTTAATCTCTTCTATAATGTCCTGTTCGATAGAATTTACCGAAACAAAAAAATAACGAATTCAGAGATGATTCTTGCAGATTCCTAAAGAGATAACACGTCACCGGCAGTTTGGTTTTGTGGCTGCGCCTATTTTGCTTCGCCAGTAGGTTTTTGTGTCGGATAAAACAAAAGACGTTCGATTGATTTTATTCCGACCTGTCGGCTCTGGAGACCACCGAGGTAGCAAGGAATAACTGCGGAGAATAGAAGCAAATCCCGAATCAGGGGCAAGGTCAGCGATCGGGGAACCGTTCCCAAGGTCAGCTCTTTGCTCCTGTCCACTGTGCACCGCGCAATTCCGGGTCAAGAGGGCGCCACTCACGTACCAGAGGAGGCAAACAAAAGAGCAGGCGAAAGGCCACGTGTGTCCTAAGGAATGGTAGGGAACGCGGAATTAAAAAGGGAATCACAAAAGCTAAATAAGGATGAGAAATCATTGGCGCGAGGAAGAATGAAATAGCCACTGAGAAATTGCACTGTGGATGATTTATAAAATTTTAAATTGCAAAATAGGTTGAAAATAAGTATAAAACAGAGCAGACACTAAAACAAGATATTTATGGGACTAACTTCTTGTCGCATTTCTCTTGTGAATTATACAAATTAATTACTTTAAGAATTATTAAACACATAATAGAGGTCAGTATTGTAATAAATTAAACTGATGTTTTCAAAAAGGAAATAATTTGCTTTTAATAAATTAAAAATTTTAAACTGTTTAACTTTATGTGGAAAGCAAAACACTGTTCGATGAATACAATAATTTTACATTAACATAGTGAGATACTATATATAAAAGGCGGAAAACAAATTTCAACACAAATTCATTGAACTGACTTTAAATTTAAACAAATTAACAGCTTCGGCGTTGAATATTATAAGCATTAATTATTTACGTTAATTATTTAGCGTTAATTGAACATAAACGCTAAATTCTTAATTAATTTCAAAATATCACTTGGATACCACACCCAAAAAGACACAAATGAGTGTTTTTGATGTGGAAAACCTATTTTCAATAACAGTATTTCACCAAGCTTCTTCCGGTAGGCATTTCCTTTATTTAATGTAAGACTACTTGCGTTCTTCAGTAAGACGTTAATGCGTAATTATATTAATGTTAAAACTTTACAATACAACACAAAATAGTAAATGTTAATGTAAACATCGATTGCGTAATTAAGGAATGGGGAACGTTTGATATACTTGGAGTACCCAAAAGCAAAACTAAGTAAATTTCAGAATTTATTGTATTAGTTTTATTATATCTATTATCTTTCCCGAGCGAAGCCAGGCGTTTCAGCTAGTCTTATAAATATTTGTATGTGTGTGTGTATGCATGTTCTTTATACGTTTTACTACCGTTGAATCTATCGCATTCAAAAGTTTCATGGGTCATCCTATGGACCAAAGGAAGAAATTTTTCTAGGTTTTCAGACCGTCGGGACTATTATACCCCATGGGTTCAACAAAATACTATTTCCATAAGAATGCATGGCAAATAGTGTGGAGAAGCACCAAAATGCCATGCAGCCCTTGACTGATGTGGATATAAATATACCAAAATACTAACTTAGGATCACGGGAAATGACTTATTTTACGCATGAAAGACTGAATACTTAAATTTTGTTCATTTTTTGACATAATGCATGTTAAATCACTGGAAATTATATTTCAAGCGCAAAATTTATTAACATTTTCCTGGCCGTAACATAGCTAAATTTCTTAATTTTTGTACTCTTCAAAGGGAGATGTAAAGATTAATACAAGGAAAATCCACGCCATGGCGCGCCGTAGAGGAGGAGTAGCCAACACCAAGGTAAAGGATACAAATGGATTCATGCCTAAATATCGTCTATGAATACATTTAAATTGGATGAAATGATTTTTAAAGAATATTAGCACATTGTTATCTTTTACCATTAACATTGAAAGATTTATCGCAACATAAATCGATACATCTACTAACATGTGTTCTGTAACCAAGATGCTGTTCATTATTTATGTTTTGGTTAACAGTATTGACATAATCAACATAATTTTATGACTGCTGTTAATGTAAACATCGCTTGCGAAATTAAGGAATGGGGAACGTTTGATATTCTTGGCGTACCCAAACGCAAAAATAAGCAAATTTCAATTTTTTTTTATTGTAATATGACATCAAGAGTGATATATCAATAAAAATAATAAATGATAAAAATCATTTGCTACTTAAAAGAAAACTCTTTCCCGAGCGTAGCTGGGCGTTTCAGCTAGTACTATATATAGAAATAATCGAGTGTCTGAGGCGGTGTACGGTCAAGTAAAATTATGCATCCATAACTCAAAAACTACATAACGTAGAGACAAGTTGAATGTGTCATTTTAACCGCAATAACAAGTGTATGGTAAAAGTCTGGTTTTTAAACCAATTTACTCTAGAAATTTATTTTTTTTAAATATTTTCTTGTTAAATTTTCTCCATTTAAAAACATGGAGATGAGCGTAGACTATTTTTCATTTGTAAATAAAAATTACTTTAAATCATCGTACAAAGTCAGAACTGGAACTCAAGGGCGAAGCAAATAATGGAGTTTTATTTTCCTAAGGTGAAATTTCAAATACGGATAGAATATTTTCATAATTAAACTTGAAACTACAAAATCTCGAGTTTTTTTTATTAAAAGGTTTTCCTTTTCATGGTGACCGATATTGTTGCCAAACTTAATATTTTAAGCCTTTGGCATTGAAATTAATTAATTATCCATGTAAATAAAAGATGAAATAACAAGCTATTTCTTCAGTTTCAAATATTAATAGACTAGCATTTTATAATATAGCAATAGCTGATATTTATATCGATCTTGTGAGTTATAAAATTATATTGTATTTATTCAGTAAGATTTTATATTATTGTATTTAAGTATCACTTTTGTATGTTCTTTAGTTATAGCGTACTAATTAACCTCTCAACGTCGTCAGGCGTACTATTACGTCCTGCAAAAACTGTCCAATCGGCCGTCAGGCGTACTATTACGTCCTGCGGCAGCCATAAATTATTTTATCTTTTGACGCTAGAAACTTCTTTAAATCTAAATAACCTATATATACTTTGAAAGAAGAAGCTTTGTACTTCCTATTTATGTTTGTCCTTGATTTTTTTTCTCTTTTAAAAATATATAATCAACGTCGAATTTTGCGATAGAATTTTTAATTTTGCTATGATATGATGGTGTTCCTCGGTATAAATGTCGCTTTTCAATACAGAAAGGAATCTTTCCTTGGTGTTTGAAATGCAATGTAGGAACTGTACATCATTTCAAAGGAGAGCACGTTTTCTTCTACTCTTTTTTCCTGGTGGAGATATTTGGCTTATGCCATGTGACAAAGGACTTCGTCGGTATGTAAAGAAAGGAAGGAAAGCTTCTTATGTTTCTCTATGCACAGCTTATTACAAATGTTTACAATGCAATTGATGAAGAATGGAATTAGTTTGAGTAAAAACATTTCTGTAAACTTTACCTTCCATTACCGCGCGATCCTCCGTTCATCGCTTCATAGGAAAGCTTCAACGTCAAAACAGTTGATTTCAAAATCCAAGGCCGATATTCTTCCGATAATTTAGGGCCACGCCTCAAAGAGAGGCATTTTGTGAGAAGGATCTGTCATAAAATTTTAAAGACCTTTAGAATTTTATTTTAATCTCGACGAAAATTGCGGGGAATTGAGTATATCTATTTGTAAGTATTTGTTTACATATAATATAGGTTTAGTTTTGTGATAGAATTTTAGTTTTTACCACGGACCTACGGATTTTCGGTTTCTAAAGTTGACCCACAAATACCTGAGGAAAGGGAACCCACCAAATTGGGTCCCTTTTCGTTGACAATTGAAAAAAGACGAGGTCTGTTTTCCTCTTCAGATAAGTGCTTCGCTGTTGTGCCAGCAGGGCCAAAGCAGCGATGAAGCGAGTAGGCAAGAAGAGGACACGCCAGCAAAAAATCACGAAAAGCTCTTCCATATATTTACACAATAGATTACTAGAAGTATTTACTAAGCTATAAGACATTTCTTGCTGAATCCAATT
This sequence comes from Tanypteryx hageni, assembly GCA_028673005.1. NCBI lineage: Eukaryota > Metazoa > Arthropoda > Insecta > Odonata > Petaluridae > Tanypteryx > Tanypteryx hageni. Next base: position 7,404,026 of record CM054113.1, on the reverse strand, counting down.
ACGCATGTGTAAATTTTCTGAAAATATTTGGGAAGGACATATCAGCTAAAGTTTTCCGTGTTTTATACAACGTCATATCTCACTTTCCAATGAACGAAATGGAACTATTTCTTCTAGGTGACTTCCCTAATGACTAAAAATGAGGACTCTATAACTAAATTGTTTATATTATAAATAAATCACCTTTTAATAAATCAATAATACTACATTTTCTTAAACATTTCCAGTCAAGACATGAAAAAGTTGGGATACGTAAAACTTTTCACCTAATTGGTTTGGATAAGTACACTTGCAAAATAATATAGCTACTAGTTTAAGCTATTTTCTTATTAAGATTTCACATCAATATCTTCTATAGATTTTCCGGTGCTGAATGTTATATATAAAGCGCGAATTCACGCCGGAAAATTAACGATTGGTGTACATTCTCTTCTACTCCAACGATCTTTGTATGTAAAATATTATATGCAAAATAGATATTTACAAATATCATTTATTTCATAAATCCACAAAAAAAATCAGAAAAATGAAGAGAAAACTTCTCAAGTTATGATTATTTTAATATTTTCGAAAGTTTTTGCAACGCAATCGTGAAAATTTAAAAACCTCATCCGGCTGTACGGGTGGGATTTAATAAATCTCCTCCGTGCTTGAGGGGTTAAACCAGTGTAATTCAACACATAATAAGTAAACATAAGTTTTACGAATGACCCATTAACATTAACTTATATTTTTAAATTATTGAATGACATTTGTTTTAAATAAAAGATGAAATTCGATTTTCAGAAATTATATAATCTATTTTATTTTTGTAGTAAATATGTTTTTGGTATAAACAAACACTTATTGAAATAATGCATTGCTGAAAGAATCGAGCTAAGAGGAGGATGTTTCAGCTGATAGTGCGATTCATTCGTTTGATCGTTTATTATAATGAATTGTTCATTCGATTTTGCTTGTTTAGTTCATTCATTTTCTGTTTATTTTATTTCTTAAATGCAAAGTTTTTGTAGAAAGTGTTGCATTCTTTGTAGCGATTGTTCATGTCGTTGGTTTAATTAATTTCTGTTGTTTTCTTCTTGTTTCGTTTTGGTTTATTTATTTCGGTTTGGTCTTTGTTTAGTCGCTCCCATTTAGTTTTTTGGTTTGTTCTTAGGTTTACTTCTTTGGAAAATCCAAAAATATTGTTTATAAAGAAGTGTTGTACCTTAACGTTACGCATTGAAATATTTATCATTGATTTTTATATTTCAACCAAATATTTTCCGTCCCAACCAAGAAAAGATCCGCAATCACAAACGAAAAAATTGATCTGCCACGATAGTTCAGTGGTAGAATATCGACCTAGCAATTTGAAGACCCGGGTTCGATTCCCGGTCATTGCAGGCTCTTTTTCTTGTTACAAATTAATTCCCAACTTTACAGCTTATGCCTGTCTGCATAGGATCTTCGGATCGAATTATTCCATCAATTTCTTGTTTGGCAATCTCACCATTTGAGAGGGAGGAGTTTTCTTCGATGTATCTTTTCGAGGACATCTATTGGGGCAGTTTGATACTAGCTTGGCTAGTTCCATCCCAATCAAGAAAACATCCGCATTCAGAAAGGAGAAAATTGATCTGCTACGACAGTTCAGTGGTAGAATATCCGCCCGGCAAGTGGAAGACCCGGATTCGATTCCCGGTAATAGCAGACTTATTTCTTGTTTCAAAATTATTTCCAAGCATTTTGTGATAAATAAAAGTCCTTTGTAAATGTTATATCTGTAGACGTAGAATTAAAATATTTTTGTTCATTTTTTGTGTTTAGTATTAGTATTTCATTTTCAATTCTTCGTCTATGTTTCTTTTCTTTTTCAATTAGCTTTTGTAATAATTACTGCAGTAGACGTATAATTATCATACTGTATTTAAAAACAAGATGGAAAATTATACTCTATAAATGGAATGCACATATATTTCAAAGGCGTTCTTAATGGGAAATACGTATGAAACGGTATCGAAAGATTAGGAGATTTTGGAATTTTTATCTCCGAAGCGGTCGTAATTATATGGTCTTGGGGCCTATTTTGTAGTAAATGTTTTCTATCCAAATGAATTTTTTAATCTATACCTCACAGATCATATAAGAGAATCAGAGAGAAATATAGGAATTTTTACTTGTTGTTTGCTGAGAGAACCCTCTTAGCGATCGATGTAAACAACATATACGATGTTTTGCTCTGGATATTCTTGAATTTGATCTCCAAAATTATAGGTTGTAATTATACCATTCTGGAACCACGTTGTAAAAAATGTTTTTCTCTATCAGGATAAATTTTTAAATCTATACCTTCCAGATCATATAAGTGTTAGAGAGAGAAAAGAAAGGTGTTTCATCGCTGCTTGACAGATGCCATTTAACGAGATACGAGTATAAGTTTATTAAAATAATTATGTAAAGTGGAATTTCTAATTGACGGATTCAGTTAAGAATCACAAATTGGCGATAGATTTTAATAACGATCACTTGTACTTAATTAAATTAAAATGCGTCCAGCGGTTTTGGAGATGAAAGTAACGAAGGACGGACCAGACGTGCCCATAATGCGTCCCGCTATTATTTTTTTATACCGCTTCTCTGGTGGAGAACGCCTAATAATTGAGTATCTGAGGCAGAGTCCGGTAAAGTATAAGTATGTACCTACAACTCAAAAACTACATAGCCTAGGAACAAGTTGACGGTGTCATTTTAACCGCAATAACAAGTATAGAGTGGTAGGTTGGTTTTTAAACTAATTTATTCTACTAATTCTTTTTTTTTTAATTTTCCACATTTAAAAACATGGAGATGACTAATTTTCAATTGTACATTAAAATTACTGAAAATCATGGTACAAAATCAGCACTTGAAATGTATTCAAGGTCAGTTAATTATACATGTAAATAAGAGATGACATAGCAAGCTATTTCTTTAGTTTTAAATATTATAAGGCTAGCAATGAGAGGAAGAAAGAGAGAGAGGGAGAATGGGGGAAAGAAGAAAGAGAGAGAATGTGAGGAAGAGAAAAAGGGAGAGATAATGGGCGGAAGGAAGAGAGAGGGAGAGAGAATGGGAAGAAGGAAGAGAGAGAGAGTGAGAAAACAAGAAGAGGTGGAAAAGGTATTTACTTGTTGTAAGGAGTTGTAACTAAATGGTTTATCACACAATCGACGATTGACTATTCTTTTTTTCTTTACTCTTCATTTGTTATTACTTTCATCATTTTTTGCTGTTCTTTCATTGTTCTTATTTGTTTGTTTCTCATTTTGCCATTCTCTCCCGACGTTAGATTCTTCTCTTCTCTTCGTTCCTCGTTTATTATAATATTTTTTTGGCGTTACTCAAATTTTCCCGCAGTAGAACTGAGGACTCCCTACTAGTTGTTATAGTAAAAGCCTAGATAGTGGGGTTTGTGCATAACGCTGACGAATCAATGGCATATTTAACGCGTTTTTAAAAAACTTCCCGATTAGGTGAAAGACTGAAATTTCCCATGAATGCTTCATTCCGATATAAAAATTAAATGACGAAACAAAATACGATAAAAGACCCGGGTTCGACTCCAGGGGGTCGATTTTGGTTTCCCGTAAGATAACACGCAAAAATCAACTTTTTAAAGTGCAGAATTTTATTCTTTTGGAAATTAAAATTTAAAAAAATTGACGTACGATCTTTGAATTCAAAATTTGTTTTAGAAAAAATAATGAAGTTTCTTATTCTATTGAAACTTTTCCGCCTACCGTTCGAAATCTTTCATATTAAACCTTTAAATCACATATTTTGGGAAAATATCGGCTTTCAAACGGGATGTTGACTTGCCGAAAACGTCGTTGTTAAACTTCGAGAATCAATTGTTGTCTCAACCCGCATACGTGTAATATATATGAGTGCATAGATTGCCTTAAATTATCGTAGGATTTTTCGCGAAAACACGTATTCCTAATGGGATTGGGATTTAGTTTGGATTCTTTTGCTTATATAAACGACTGTATAGATGTAGAGTAAGAGAGGGAGGAATGTGTGGAGGGAGGGAGATAGGTAAGAAGGGATATAGAATGGATGGTACATAGAGAGTAAGGGAGGTATAGAATTAGAAAAGGACGGGAGGAAAGAGAGCTATGGATTGGGCCAGTAGAGAATGGGAGAGGGGGTGGTAGGAGAAAAGAGAGGCAGAGGGAGGGAGGGAGATATTGAGACTTAGTATGTAATAGTATCTAATATATGAATAGAAACAACTACTTACAGGGAATATAAGGGAAGATATCCGCAAGAAGTTGATAAAATGCTACGTATGGAGTATAGCATTGTATGGGGCAGAAACATGGACGCTAAGGAAAAATGACATCAAATACTTGGAAAGCTTTGAAATGTGGACTTGGAGGAGAATGCTGAAGATAAAATGGACAGATAGGATGAAAAACGATGAAGTGCTACGAAGAATAGGAGAGAAGCGAATGATTATACAGACTATTAGAAAGAGGAAGGCTAACTGGGTTGGACATTACCTGAGGAGAGAGAGTATGATTAAAGACGTGTTAGAAGGAAAACTAGATGGGAAAAGGGAAAGAGGCAGGAAAAGGTTTCAGCTGATAGACGATTTGAAAGGGAAAGAGAGTTATCAAGATATGAAGAGGACAGCGGAAAATAGGAGTATATGGAGAACCAGGTTTAACCATGAATAATCACGGACCTGTCTACGGACAGACTACCTATGATGATGATATGAATAGCAAGCGCTTCAAAAAATCATCATACACCAATATCTAAATGTACGATGTAAAGTTAGAGAGGGGGATGTGGGGACGGAAGTATAGAATTAGAAAAGGACAGGAGGAAAGTGATAAAGAAGGAGACAGTGAAAAAGAGGAAGAGCTATGGATTGTGACAGCAGGGAATGAGAGAGGGGGGAGGTGGGAGAAAAGAGAGGCAGAGATAGGAAGGGAGAGAGGGAGAGGAAGGGAGGGAGACGGAGGGAGGGACAGAGGAAGGGAGGGTGAGAGGAAGGGAGGGAGAGAGGAAGGGAGGGAGAGAGGAAGGGAAGGAGAGAGGAAGGGAGGGAAAGAGGACGGGAGGGAGACAGAGGGAGGGAGAGAGGGACGGCGAAAGGGAGAGAGGGAATATTATTATTTATCCGTCATTTGACGGGCAATACACTAGTTATAATATATTTGAACAATTTTTGTATTTTAAAGTCATTTACGTAATATTTTATTTGGTTATATACTAAATAATTTATATAGATTTCTCTCATGTTAATTATGGAGTAATTTATCCATTTTATACAATAAATTTAAAGCAAAAAGTAACCTTAAATAAATCTTCCTGCACTAAAGCTTATATCGAAATAAAAAGGGAAAGAGGACATATTTCAAACATTTTACTGAGAGATTAACAAAGCTAGTAGAGTATAATTTTTACAATATGAAATAGAAAATCTAAATGTTTTTTTTCCATTTTAATACACTTCAACCTGAGCCTCCCTTGCCGCCCGTGCAACGTCCATCCGGTATTCAAATTCCCGGAAAGCGTTGTCACACATTTTAGGTGAGATTCCTTCCACAGCATGGACTATGCGGTCTTTCAAATCTTGTAAAGAAGTGACTCGTGTGCGGTACACCTTGTCCTTTACGTATCCTAAGAGGAAAAAGCCCATGGGCTTTATGTCCGGCGATCTTGGAGGCCATGCAACGGTCCCGCCTCTTCCGATCCATCTTCCAGGGATAGTTGTGTCCAGAATTGTCGAACGGTTAAACCTCAATGTGGCGGAGTGCCGTGCCTTGTTGGAATATGGCCAGTGGATTCATTTCCTGAGTTTGTGGAATTGCGTACATTTCTACGGTACTATTAATGTTGTGTTTCGCACATCCATGCGCGCTCAGTAGAACAAGTAGTATATGCAAAACATTCATAGTTCAACTTTCACGTGGTAAGACCTATACTACTGTAGCTTTATTCATTTTCTCACTAAAACTTTTTGAAATGTGTCAACTCTTTCTCGGTCATCCTATATAATAAGATAGGGCAGTGGTGCTCAACACATGGTGCATATGCCAAACGTTGTAAATTTTGACCGTGAAAATGGCACATGGACACTCTTCAAGACACAATAAATGACATTTATGATTCAAATAAAAAAATAGCGCTTTATGGTGGGGGTGTCATCTAGCAGTAGAATTTAACGACGTGATGAACACCTATATCTCCTCTAGAGCATGGTTTCCCAAACTGGGTTCCGCGGAAGCTTCCTTGGGTTTAGTGAGAAACTAAGCATGTAACTCATTGACTTAGCCGAAGTTGCAAGGAGGACTTTGAATAAATACAGATCGCATTAGAATCTATTGGAGAGAGAATGTGGCTGAAATTAATGTTAACGTCTTAGATAGATCTCTCGTAACAAAAGTAAACACTCAGCTCGTTTTAATATTGGGTCGTACATTTCACTCTTATATTCACCGCCCACCCAAAGACAGAGCGACCGAAAGGGCGGGGATTCCGACCCTCGTGCCAAGACATTTGGGAGTCGTGTTTAAGAACGATCATAAGGTTATCCCAATGAGCCGAATGTTTCACACCCATCAAAGAGCGACTCTTGCCATCCTCAATTCGTTCAAAAGGGAACAATCGAAATAGCTACAACAAGGTTAAAAACCATATTCACAATTCGGCTGCGCTTTATCGCCACTTCGTCATCACCACACAAAGGGAATTTATAAAGGCGAGTTTCCGTTTCTATTTTCTTATATCTTTGTGAAAGGAGCTGTTTCCTTAAGAGCATCATGACATTCCGATTATCTGAGATTTTGAATTTGGTTTTTGTGATAATTTTCAATCAAGTTACGGGTTATATACGTTTACATTCGCCAAATTAAAAATCTAGTTTGTTAACTTTATTGTACGGCAGAGGGTACAAATTTCTTCAAATTTACTTCAAGGGTTATGTCCGCTAAAAGGTTGAACGCCACTGCGCCGATATAACTTTGAAGGCGGGCGGTCACTGCTAGCGGAGAGGAGCGTAAGACACCTGAGTACACAGGGGCGGATTCAGCAAGCGCCTAGTGCGCCACAACCGAAGGGACACCAATCAACTTTTAAACAAGAGGTCCAAATCAGGACTAATGCAGGCTGGTCTCCCTAAGTTGATGTTTCGAGTTCATTACTTATATTCACAGGAAGTGTTTCTGTTTGTTTTAGTCATTCCAAGGAATTCTCATACCATAAATACAATTTGTAATTTATAGTTTATCAATGATAGAGAAAAACAAACCAGGTTATAAACACTATAGGCAATCCTCGACCCATAAGTTAGCGACCCTCAGCTCTGCGTCCGGAGAGAATGCTCACCTCTACTCCCAAATAGTTACGCGACTGCTTTCAAGCACTCTTAAGACTCTTTTATCTTTTAAATTAACCGTAGATCTGCCAGCAAGTGAAAGAAGAATAGTAGTTGTCATCCATATAATGTTTTCCGCATTCCTGCTCTATAAATCTAGAAGGCAGTTGATTTCTAATTCGCATTGGGTGAGAATATTTTTCCATGTTGAATCATATGATGATTACTGCAGAAGGTTTATCATTCTCTTAAAAAAATATATTCGTTTTATTCTCACTACTGAAATGGAATTTTTCTGAAGTGCTTGTTTGACCCAGGAAGGAAAATTTTATCTCATTTGTTATTTTTTAAAAGAACGTTAATCACCATCAATGCCACATTATAGTGAACGGGAGGCGATCCTTCTGCTGTTTCGTTTTTGTCGTGTCATTCAATTTTTCCCACTTTCTGCAGGTTAATTTACTTTTTCGTCGTCTTTTTTCATCTGAATTTATAAAATAACATGTATATGAGACCGTGTAGGTGTCCGCTCATTTCTAGAAAAACTTAACCTTATAACGAGACCAGACCGATAACGGACTTTGCTCTTCGTTTTATTTTGTTTTTGCGCGCAGCCAACAGGGTGCGCGTCAGTTCTCTCTTCTCTTGTGGAAGCTTACAGAGTGTAGTGTGCGCCCCAGGCGATTAAAGGTGTTTGTGTTATTACGTGTAACTTTCATTTGTGCCCTTTCCTCTCCGAGAAACCCTAGCCCGTCACAAATGGCGCCCAACGTGGGGCTCGGGGGCAGATAAAAGTGTGCAAAGGAATATATGCGTTTTAAACACTCATCAGATCTGAGCATCGGATTCCGGAAGCAGCGCAACCAATTCCATGTTGTGTATAGATACCTCCTCACTTAGTGCCATATACAGCGAAATTAAGTGCGATACTTGTGTCCGCAAATTTCAAATTTGTATTTTGGCCATAATTAGTGTGTGCTGTCTATTTTCTACGTGTTAGTGCTATACATCCTGCCACGTGGTTTTCTTAAGTATCCTTCCGCGAAGCGATACTTCTTCGCCTACTTCCACATACAGTGAAATTTAGTGCGATACGTGTGTCCGTAAATTTCTTATTTCCACGTGATATTATTCGCTCGCTGCGAAAATATTTGTCCTTTCGCGCTGCGACAATTAACTGTCCTTCAGCGCTGCGGCATTGTGTTCTTCCGCATGGCCATATTGTTTTACTCGCGGCCATATTGCTTTTTTGGCCAAACTGCGTTCTTCCACGTGGTTGTTACTTTGTGCGGCCATATTGCTTTTTCCGCCCTGCGACCTTGGGCCTTGCCGCCTAGCGAATTTTTCCGTATTTCCGCTGAGTGATATTGTTTCCTGCGTGGATTAGTTTAGAAATAGCTACCATGCCTAAATCTAAATCATCACCCACGGAAGGGACGAGTGAATCTCCGCCAGCCTTGACGTTATCAAACGAACAATTTCAGGCGCTGATTGCGCAAATTACGCACTCGGCAAGAATGACTGTTCTTGATAGGCAATTGACGAGCCCCGTCCTTGTTACACCAAGTAGCGGCAATTTTTCTAAATGTACTTCTCGATTTAACGGCAGTGCTTCGTCTGATGTTGACGCATTCTTAGACTCGGTTTTGTCCTTTAAGGATTGCGCAAATGTCAGCGAAGAAAATGCATTACGTGGTGTCTCAATGCTTCTGGAAGGCATTGCTGCGACATGGTGGCAGGGTATAAAGAGAGATATTTCGGACTGGGACGGTGCCGTGTGCGCGTTTCGAGACGCGTTCTCTCGCAAATTGCCGCCTCATCTCGTCTTCAGAGAGATTTTTGCACGTGAGCAACACGAAAATGAAACAAGCGAGATTTTTGTATGCCACATTCGCGCCCTCCTGTCACAATTACCGTATACCTTGCCAGAACGCGCGCAATTAGATATTGTATACGGGTTAATGAATAGAAAAGTTAGGAAAAGACTTTCACCTAGCGATTTCGACTCATTCAAGAGTCTTTTGCAACGTGCAAAAGACATTGAACACTCACAGCGTGAGGTTCATTAGAGGATGTCAGTAGTAATGAAGGTAGAGACCGACCGGAGAAGAAACAGCGTCCGAGGTGTAGTTAGTGTAAATATTTCGGCCACGTTGAATCAGATAGCAGGAAAGCAAAGGCAACTAAGGGTGATGTTGCACAATCAGTAAAATCATCACCCCATACCCCAAAATCTGATTCGCCAAAACCACAAATAACGTGTTTTGGGTGCGGTGCCCCAGGTTATGTCAGAAGCAACTGCCCCAACTGTGCTCCTCCCATGAAAACTGAAAGTACGATTGTCTCATCCTTCAATTTTATGCAGTCAACCGTCTCTATTGATGATGGTTCATCGCGACCAATGCTCCCGGTCCAGATTTTAGGACTGGATGGTCTAGCTTGTCTTGACACTGGCTCCCAAAGAAGTATAGCCGGTGCACAGCTTTATCATATATTAATTTCTCGAGGGCGTCCGTTCAGCGAGACTTCCCTGGACATGAAGTTAGCTGATGGAAAAACGCATCGCGTATTAGCCAGGAGTTTTTCTGTGGAAATTTCTGTCGTCAACCGTACGATCCTCACGACCTTGATCGCAATTCCGGATCATCCGGAGAGCCGGATGCTACTTGTAATAGATTTTATCCGAAGTGCTGGCATGGTTCTGGATCTTCCCGGACATGAATGGTTCTTCAAGGAAGATCCCAGTAGCCGCCACGGTTTTGTACGAGAAGAAGATATTGCTACATCTGTACCTGTGAGCAACGTCCACGTCAGCAACCTGCCATATGTGCTTCGAACAGACGCAAGCGCTTACGCTTTGGGAGCGGTTCTACTCCAGGGGGAGCTTTCAGACCAACGCCCCGTCGAGTATGCGAGCAGACTGCTGACTCCCTTTGTCGCCACTCATGGTGCCCCTGATCCGTGTATATTACGACAGCTGCGGAAACGAGGCCGTCCACGGCAACAGCAATCAGCTTCCAGGACATCGGTGCCTTCTGCGTCATCAGTGCCTTCTACATCATCGGTGCCTTTCCGGACATCGGTGCCTTCCACGCCATCGGTGTCTTCTACATCATCGGCGCCTTCCAGGACATCGTTCCCTTCCAGGACATCGGTGCCTTCTGCGTCATCGGTGCCTTCTACATCATCGGTGCCTTTCCGGACATCGGTGCCTTTCCGGACATCGGTGCCTTCCACGCCATCGGTGTCTTCTACATCATCGGCGCCTTCCAGGACATCGTTCCCTTCCAGGACATCGGTGCCTTATGCGTCATCGGTGCCTTCTACATCATCGGTGCCTTTCCGGACATCGGTGCCTTTCACGCCATCGGTGTCTTCTACATCATCGGTGCCTTTCCGGACATCGGTGCCTTTCACGCCATCGGTGTCTTCTACATCATCGGCGCCTTTCAGGACATCATTCCCTTCCAGGACATCGGTGCCTTCCAGGACATCGGTGACTTCCAGGACATCGGTGCCTTCTACTTCATCGGTGGCTTCCCACATACCTGCGCTACCTACTAGGATGCAGCCACCTAGGAGATGCCGCCAGTGGCAGACCTTGTAGAATTGCATTCGAGGTCGTACATGCCATTCTAAGGGGGAGGATGTAACGAGACCAGACCGATAACGGACTTTGCTCTTCGTTTTATTTTGTTTTTGCGCGCAGCCAACAGGGTGCGCGTCAGTTCTCTCTTCTCTTGTGGAAGCTTACAGAGTGTAGTGTGCGCCCCAGGCGATTAAAGGTGTTTGTGTTATTACGTGTAACTTTCATTTGTGCCCTTTCCTCTCCGAGAAACCCTAGCCCGTCACAACCTTCATAAAATGCATTTTAGCCCTTTTTTAAAAGGACTTTAATGTGTTCGGTTTATCGTCCGTTTTCCTGTCCGTCCTTGTTCAAAATGACTCTAAAACAACTAATGACAATTTTTCATTATAATGTCTGTTAATTAGTTATTAAGTTTGGAAGGAAAGTTTCTATATAGATATAGTAAAATCTATGTCTGCTGCTACAGAGTCGCTAAATTTTCTTCTATTTTTTAATTACGCTAATAAATAAAATCTGCTACCCCCAAAATATGGATCGTTGGCATAAAACCGATACATTTAAAGTGAGCATTCGTGAAAAGGTGAAAACAAGAAAAAATACAAACAATTATACCGCTACTGCCATCCAATCTACTTCTATGTCCTCCTAGGAAGAAATACTAATGCGACGACCTGTTGACAGTAGCAGAGTTCGTGAAAACCTGGGAGTAAGGATGGGAAAAACGAAAGCACGATAAAAGTTTTATTAAGTATAGTTTCACATGGACAGGTAATAACGAAAAGTCAAGGGCATTATGTGTTGAATGCAAAGAAATATTGAGTAACCGCAGTCTGAATCGTGCAAAATTGCAAAGTCATCTTTTGACAGAACACCTGTCCTTGAAAAATAAAAGTTCTTTGTATTTCTCAAGAAAATTGACCGAGGTTCAGCCGAAAAAAGAGGATTTCGTAAAATATTTTGTGAAGATAATGAAAATGCACTCACTGTATCAACCATAACATGGTGGTATTCCATCTTTAAAAAATCTGATGTGGCCACCACATGACTTTTTCCATATCTGTAATATTTCTAAAAATACCAAACAGGTTACATAATAGTAAATATTTTATGGAGAAAAATTTAGACTACAAAGAACAGAAAGTAACTCAAGCCGTAGCCTTATGATATTTGATAGAGCCACAAAACTCCAACACTTAAGAAAAGAATAAAGAGCGTTACTAACAAGGAGAAACTACGGCCTTCAAGCCACGGATCCTGATGAAACGCGACGAGGCGATTCTACATAAAAAATAAGGAGATCCGTGTCTGGGGGTTTTTGTTAACGGGCCTTTGAGTACGAGAATTCAGCGTCAGAAATATACAAAATCTGATGTGGCCACCACATGACTTTCACCATATCTGTAATATTTCTAAAAATACCAAATATGTTAGCTAATAATAAATATTTTAAGAAACTGCGAGAACCTTTAAGACTACAAAGAACAGAAATAAACTCAAACAAAAGTCTTCTAATATTGGATATAGCCGCAAAGCTCCAACAATTAAGAAAAGGAATTGGAGCGTAACTAAGCCTCAATTGTTAACAATAGTCGTCGTTAGGTGGCGTGGTTTGTAAATATAAGATATCTCTTAAACATTATATGGAAAAATGTTTCAAACAAAGATTGTAGAAAATTAAATTTACTACAGCATTTATTCCAATTTATTTTTACATTTATCAAACATTAAAGCAAATATTTTAAAATAACGGATAAGTGACAAAAGTAAACACCAACTTTCGGTTGACCGCTTTTTACAAAAAACTAATCAGTTCTTGCGACTTTTATAAAAATTTTAAATGTAAAATTTCGCATAGATCTGATCAATAGTTTTTGAGTTAGAGCACCCACAAAAAGTTATAACATCCACATACACACACATACATCATCGAGGAAATGGTCAAAACGTGTTCATGGGTCCTCAAAACGTGCATTTCCATGGAAATCTCGAAGTCGATTTTTTCCATGAATACAATACTTTCCCCTATACTACGTATATGGAAAAAGTAAAAAACATCGTATGCTATTTAACCCCTCAAGCCCGGTAGCAAATTTATTAAATCTCACCCGTACGGCCGTATGAGGTTTTTAAATTTTCACGATTGCGTTCAAAAACGTTCGAGAAAATTTAAAAAATCGTAACTTTATAAGTTTTCTCTCGACTTTTCTGATTTTTTTTGTGGATTTACGAAAAGGATGAAATTTGTAAATATTCATTTTTTGTATTATATTTACAAACAAACATTGTTGGAATAGAAGAGAATGTACACCAATCGCTAATTTTCCGGCGCGTGTTCGCGCTTTATATAAATAACATTCAGCACCGGGAAATCTATCAAAGATATTGATGTACAATCTTTAAAAAAGAATAACTTAAATTAGTAACTATTTTATTCTACGAATCTACCCATCTAAACCAATTAAATGAATAGTTTTACGTATCTCAACTTTTTCATGCCTTGACTGGTAATTTTTAAGTAAATGTAGTATTACTGATTTATTAGAAGACGATTTATTTATAATATAAACGTTTTAGTTATATAGTCATTATTCTTGTTCATTACAAAAGTCACATAGAAGAAATTATTACATTTCGTTCATTGGAATGGACATTTTTGAAGATTTAAGAGAGTTATTTGCCAAAAACCAAAATATGACTTGAATAAACATCCACTTCTGGTTGAGCGATTGTTGCCAAAACCTAATCAGCTCTTTATTATATAGTACTATTCCTAAGTTAAAGTTTGGTGACGAAACTAGTGTAAGTTTTTGAGTCAGAGCTCCCACAATATCCTATCGCTTACAGACCGATAGGCAGATATCATCGAGAAAATAGTCAAACCGTCTTCAGTGGACCTTAAAACATATTTTCGTTGAAATCACGCATTCGATTTTTATCAAGAAAGCAATAAGTTCTCTAGACTACGTATATGGACCAAGTAAAAATTAACAAAATTAACATACTATAAAAAAATATTTTTATTGAAACACGACCCGGGTTTCGATTCATAGTATCATCATCAGATGGCAAAGATTAAATATACACGCCATATATAGGGTAGACCAGGAGAAGGGGGGAGGGTAGGATTAAGGCAGATACGAGGAGAAGGGATGAGGACGAAACTGTTTGCTAGAGGTTGGCAAAGATGTGGGGGAGGAAGGTTAATTGGTCTAGAATACTTAGAAGAGGAAAAGTACAAATATTCGTTTAAAATCGTTACGTAAACGAATATGTATGTACGAATATGGATTTTTTGTGGCATAGCATATGTCAATTTTGATAATTTTTTTAATCCACTGGTTGCAGGGTTATCGATTCTGCTTGTTTTTGTGCGCTATATACATGAATCTTCCGTTGATGTTTATTTGCAAGCCTTTTCCGAACAACTTCACAGGAGAAGAAATATTAAAATGGTAGATACTTCTATGAAAGAACGTGAAATTTCTTGGGATTTATCTTCCAGTATTTTTACTGGCGGATCTATGAACGGAATCCTAAGCATCAGGGCGACTCGATAGAGGATTTGGTCGTTTTGATAGAAGGTATAGCGCACCAACTTTGCTCGATTATATAAAATAAATCTCCCGAGAAAATTTCCATGAGACTAATAAAGCAATTGACCCCTTCGAGAAATCAATTGCGCAAGGTGTCGTTCTTAAAGACTGAAAGTTAGTGCACGTTACCCCCATCCGGCGGCGACAAAGAGAATCCTGATAATTACAGGCCGGTTTTGTTAACATCATTATCGTTAAAAATACTCGAGCATATTATACTTAGCTCTGTTATGCGTTACTTAGATTGCCGTTCATCACATAGCGGGTGGTAGTACAGATTCTGGAGAGGCAGATTATGTGAAACGCAGATCTGTCTTTTCGTGAATGGTTTATTGCCATGCGGAGAAAAAAATATTCGGGTTGATGCTATTTTTATTGATTTCAGAAAGGCGTTTGATAAGATCCCATCGGAAATTAAAATTGTGAATTGAGTGAGAGACTTCCTCAAGAATAGAGAACAGATAGTGGTCGTTGATGGAATGCTCTCGTCCCTCGATCAAGTCGCGTAAGGTGTTCTTCAAGGAAGTGTATAGTACCTTCTTCTATTCACAATTTAAATAAATGATATATTTTCGGTAGTAGATAGTAAAATCAAACTTTTCGCAGTTGATGTAGGAATGTATTGGGAATAATTGATGCTCCAACATATATGCATAGGTAGAAACGATCATGGCAATACGATACGTGAGATCGATTGTAGAATGGAACGTTATTAAGGTTAATTCTTTCCGAGAACAATGCGAGACCATAACAGGAAAGTCAAATCTGTGAGTGATAACTGTTAGGTAGGCCTCGGTGCATTTCAACCCCTGCCACCCACCAGATTTGTGAATTGCAGGGTAACATGTAGATGTGGAAGGCAATGGTTGGCAAAATGGCATGCTCTGTAGCACGTATTAAAAATTTAGCTCCCCATGTAATGCGTAACCATTGTTGTCTTTATCCTGATACACTTGCAAGGAAACGCATGCCACAAGAACTGAGGGATATATTGAATGAGGTTGCCAGAATAGTAAATTTAATAAAAGCAAGGCCACTTAGTTCTCGGATATTTACTTTGATATGCGAAGAAATTGGAAGTTTATATAAAACATTACTTCTCCGTAAAGGAGTGCTATGGCTATCGCGTGAAAAAGTGTTTGTTCGATTTTATGAATTAAGAGATGAGATAAAGCATTTTTTCCGAAAATCCACTTGAATTGGCTGAAAAATAAAATGACAGAGTTGGGATGGAAAAGATGGGGTATTGGGCAGATATTTCTACTTCTACCTAAATGAAATGAACATTTCACTACAAGATATTAATGCGAATATTGTCAAAGTTCATAGTAAAATGGAATCATTTACTTAAAGACTGAAAATTTGGGGTGAGTATGCGGAAAAAGGATGTCTTGAGTGTTTTCCGAGTCTGAATGATTACATTTTGGCCAATAATATTTCTCCCGATGAATGTGTAAAAAACTGTGTCAAAACTTGTCTGAATGGCGTCCAAATTTTAGAGAGTATTTTCCACCTGGGGCAGAAGCATTGCATTGGATTCAGAATCCTTGTTACATCATCGGTATCTACGTCAGAATTATTGCTGAAAGAAAAAGAACAGTTAATTGATATCTCAACTGATTTCACGTTAAAAACTAAGTTCAAAGAAATGGAAAATATACATTTTAGGGGTAGTGTTGTAATAGAACATCCTGAAATTTCCATTCGCGCTTTGAAATTTCTCATGCCGTTTGCAACTACTTATCTCTGTGAGAGATCATTCTCTCTATGTGCCGCAGCTAAATCAAAATGGAGGAATCGATTGGATGCGAGGGATGATTTGCGTTTACAGTTAACCTCCATTCATCCGGATATTCAACTGTCAAAGGAATAGCAACCCCGACCGAGTCACTGAATAATATGTTGGTAAAATAATAAAATTATTCTTAAAAATATTATAGTAGTTAATATTTTTATCGATTTCCGTGATTACTTTTCCTGTGATGTAAAACTGGCAAAATGTACAAAATTTACTTATATATTTTATTGAGATTGTTTCGTTCAAAACTGAAAACTGGTAAGGTAGATTTTGTTTAATTTTAGGTACATATGTTTTGTTCAATTTATAATTAATGAATACATTGTGAGTTAAATTTTATTCCATCTAAATAATCAGTAGGAAAATCGTTACAAAGTTTCTACGCAAAAATACATAATAGTAATTTGATATTTTTAATTAGTAAAACCCGGAAGTTCAGGCAAAATGCCATAAATGCCTTTTGTTGCCTTATTCATGTTGTTTTTTCCAAATATGCCTCATTTCCCTATTTAACTCAATTTTTGCCTAATCTCTTAAATTTGGGCACTATACTGTTTTCTTGGATTCTGCAAGGACAGTTTTCACCCCCCCTCGGTTCGATATCAAATAAAATTCTGACCATTGGGACAGCTATGCCTTTATCTTAATCCTGAGTTCACTTTTGGAAAACAATAAAACATCAGAAATAGAGCAACAAATATAAGAAAATGTTTATGTTAACAAAATAAACTTTTCCGTATCTGCTGTATTTTATGTTTTTCTAATTTTCACGAGAAAGCTAGACCTTTTTACTAAATATTCGCGACACACCTGGACCTCGTCCGCGACACAATAATGTGCTACGACACGCCGGCTGAAAACCACTGTTCTAGAGTATAGACCAGTGGTGGGCAACCTTTTCTACTTTACGGGCCGCATTGGTGGTTGCGGATTCCTAGGTGGGCCGCAGTGCAAATTGTCAGTGCTTCGGTTGGCCAGATAAAACTAAATAGGTCGCTAACCTGAGATTCTGAGATTTCATATAATTGAAAATCATATCTGAATTAGGTTTATAGGGCCAACATTTCAATAACAAGCGTGTTATTATTGTATTTCTAATGTATACGTTAAATCTCTTTTTAGTCATAGCTTCGCGGGCTGCGTATAACCCTCTCGAGAGCTGCATGCGGCCCGCGGACCGTGGGTGGCTCACCACTGCTCTAGAGTTCTAGACTAGATGGTGCAAAAATCTAAAAGCCGTTTCAAGGAAAGTTTAATAAGTGTAGCTCATTGGGTATTTTGGCTTGCTAGATCGCTAATTAATGCAAATAAATTGTTTATATATTTATATCTGAAATTTTTGTTGTTGAGGCAATATTATTCTGTGCTTCCGTTGAATTTCATCACGATTGTGTGTCTGATGCAATAAAATACTCATAAAACGACTCGGAGTCGACCATAGAAAAGAGAGCAAGCGCGACTTCTGATCAAAACTCCAATGCTTTTTAGAAATCCAAACGGAAAACCGAAACGCGACTTTTGTGGACTTTCGTTAACAATTAATTAGAGGATCGATTGCTATAGACATTAAACGAACTAGTATAATAATGATATAAAAATAACATAGTAATTGATGTGGAGAGCAGAGCTAAGGAAAGTTTTATCAAAAATAAAGAAGTCACTTTCGCGAATAAATCAAAGTTGTTTTAACAGAATTCTGAGAATTTGTCATCTATCACCGCAACATCATATGATATTGCACTAATAACCGCAAATAAAAATAAACATTTTCACGTGGTAATGAACTAATCTGGCCGAGTTGGGAAATAGTAGAAAAACCTCTCTAAGAAATAGCTTTTGCGGCAAATTAATCCAGGACACATCGAAGAACTCGCGACGGTTGTGCCAAACCATAATATACATTATCGTAATCACAAGTTTCTCTAGCACATGATGAATCGGTGGTTATTTATGATACTGACCACTTTTGAAACATAATTTGTCTTGAATCGCTTCAGGCATAACAAAGGGAAAAGGTCTTTCTGCGAAATTAATAGAGAAAATTGCGACTTGGATTGAAAAAATGTACAGTTTGTGCACTGATTGCGCATCTTCTGGTAAAAATGCCGGCTTATCCGCATTACCAGGGAAATATTTAAATCACTCTCTTCTCATATATCACTGTATAACACATCAAGTATCATTATGGGATAAAACATCTCATTAATTTTATGGATAAAATAGTAAAACGTGTGAATAAAATGATAGCGCAAGATTTTATTATCAAGACCTCAAAGCATTGTAAAATCTAGGAGAATGAATATGAAGAAATTTTTCTTCACTGCGATGCATGTACGTGCGTCGGATGTCTCAGGGAAAGTTTTCCGTTCTTGGAAATTGAAAGAGAATATTTTATTTTTATTTTTGGAAACAGATAATAAATTGCTCTTTACAGAAAATAATTTTACTCTTTCCAACCGCGTTTCGCTTTCAACGTAAGCATCTGATCATTTAGATCGATCCGTCCGCCCATTTGCGTATTCAATCTCGGTTTCTGGAAAACGGAATTACTGGACATTTAGTATTGAGGACTTCTGGAAAAAGTCAATGAGGAAACGATACAAATAATCCAATCAGGGGAGCCATATTACCAGAAAAAATAGACGTCTAGTCTCGTTAAATATTATTCACACACAAAAAGTCTCCAATCATACTTTTTAGAAGTACACAAATAGAATATTTCTACTGCTACGTAAACTCAGGTTAGGCGATTTTTCAATAAATTTCGATCGCTTCATTAATTACAACTGATAAGAAAATAAATCTAATGAAAAATTAAATATTTCCTTGGCATTATTTCTGGTATATCTTTATGAAGTATTTAGTTATTAGTTGAAAATAAAAACGTTATTAATACAGCAACCCATGGGATGGAAGAGTTTTTAATTTGCAGAGAGGCATAATTGGGTTTTGGTGTTTAGCTGCTTTATGTTGTGCGCTGCTTCAAGCTATATCGTTCCGTTTCAAATATTCCGTCGTATGAAACGCGCCTATTTATGATACACTGTTCACTTTCCTAACTTGTTGTTGATATTACTATGAAAAGAAAATTATTTTCTATGCAATTAAGAGAGAAAATACTGGATGATTGAGGAAAAACGAAATCAAAAAATGATGAGCATTATTAAATTTTCAAAATAACTATGAGCATAATAAATATTTTGCAAGAAGCATTTTATTCTCGCTTTAGCGGGTTTTCAGCAGATGAAAATAGTAGTTCACAGTTAGCCAATGTATTTTCTAAGTCTGAAGAGAACATGGATATTATGAATGTAAATAGTATATCTTACAAATGGAAGTGAATTAATTAAAATTTAAAACAATATTAAATAAAATGATATTCAATGAATCTCATGCGATTCTTACAGCAGATGACACGATTCAGCTCTCGATAATTTTGCATTACATAAATTTTCGAAACCTCCAATAAATTGCGCTCCAATATATCTGTCGCTTTGCATGCACTTTCTTTTGTGAACATACCTTTTCATCAATAGAACAAATCAAGAGTAAACAAGAAAGTAAGGACTTAAGTATAAGAAAATGGAAAACTCAAGTACCTATCCTTCAATTGCCATAACAAAGTTATAAAAAACGACAGAATATCTAAGACGAGCACTTAACTTTGCAATTTTCTATACTAGAGTGATTATTCAGGAATTTATTTCCAGCCGTAAGACGAGCTCAAATAATTTCAAGACCTCTTGATTATTATTTACTATAAAACACAGAATTTCATTAATCCCTTTGTTCATTCTTATTTTCATAACTCTTCTACTTAGTATCACCCAAGCTACTGTTTATTATGAAAATGAAAATCATTTAAAATATTATCAATATATTAGCCTCCAATAATATCAAAGAAATAATAATTTATCACATGATTTATGTGCAGTAACATGAAATATTTTCCAAATCCCTTAACGTTGATCAATGATTTAAAAAAAATAAATTAATTAAAATTGACAGTTAAATCACTCGACAAAATTACCTTCGAATAAAAGGCTAACAAGCACGAAGTGGAACTGCGTAAAAACTCGTAAATAACCTCAAATTTTAAAGTTGGCTTGATATTTACAATAATCAATACTACCTAGATAATTATCGTTTACGAAACGACTATAAACAAAGCGGATGAAACCGTCATACTAAATCCTTTTATTTAGTTTACCCGTCGGTTTCCTCTCCCTCGTTCTCTTCTCGTCCGCCAACCAAATTATTCACTTCCGCTCTGTGGCATTTCACCAGGATATCTCATCGACCGTTTCACCGCGCAACGCAATCACTTACACTTACTTGTTAGCCAAAAACATTAAACGGCATTATTTACCTTGGCTTAGGAGAGGAGCTCCATCTTCGGTTGATCGACGGTAGCGCCGGATGCCGTAGCGAGGGAGCGCTCGTCCCGCTGATGGGGACCACACCACGCCGATGGAATCCACACGCCGCGTAGCCAAAGCTTCGCAGTAGTCTCTTCCGTCAGAAAAACAGCGTCAAACCGCTCCAAACGAGATGATTGCATCTCTTCTGAGTGCGAGTAAATGTGTGCTCGCTTCGATCTCTCAAAAGAGTCGATAGACCGAGTTTGAATAATTCGAAATTTCTTTTTTAGAAATAACCAACGAAGACCGAGGGCGTTCGAAACATCTTTCCCACGAAACTCATTCTGTTAGGACAGAAGTCTCTGCCGTGAAACATTTTGTCATTCCATCATAAATTTAGGAAACGAAAGATACGGGACGTGTAAACAATTTTAGCCAAATAAGAATAAGATTAAACAATCGGCACATCCCGCATTATATTTGATTAACGGACTTAAGATAAAGCCACCAAACAATTATAACGATAAGTATAAGTGCAATTATAACCGATGGATAAAAAGGAAATTTTCTTCAGCTTATTTTACAAAAGCAACTCGACAAAAAGAAAAAATAAATAAAATCAGATTCCGAGAAAACAGTTTAAAAAACTACTTCGTCACTTACTCAGTGCTGTCGCGCGATAAAAGCAGTTCTCATCTGCGCTCCATATGTGGCTAAACAAAGTATAAGAGGGAAGAAAACCTCAGCGTGAGGTGTTATCAAAAGATCTTGGTATGAAGAGAAGTTTTTCTCCCTCGATCCGTTAGTTTTTTCGCGTGATCCTAGTAGAGGTCGACACAATGCTGATCGGAAAAATTTTACTGATGAACTCGAGTGAAATTCGGCCTCAGGACCAAACAACCGCTATCGGCGAAGTCTGGCCGACAACTAGTCGGACTCTGCGCTGAGGCAAGGTAGTTGAGAGGAAGAAGGGTGAGAGAGTGTCTCCCTCCGCGCCCTCCTCCTTGGGCAAGGCGGCGAGGGGGGCGTGGCGTGGGAAGAAAAGGGAACTGTTGGTCGCGCATGCTCAGAAACATCGAGACTTCATTCGAAAAAGACAGGTGACGACACTGTGAGTGTATGGTTTTTGCGAGGGATCGCCCGAGATTAACAGAATAGCGCAGGTGTGCCAACCCATGAGCCGCGAGCCAATATGTGGCCCGCGACGACATTTGATGCGGCCCGCGGTACTCAGGCACTCGACCGAAAAAAAATTTTTGGGTCGGAATGGAACCAAAATCTGACATTTGTTTTGATTCTCTTATCTATCTTATCCTCCCAATTGCTTATTTCCAACTATGTTTAACCTTGTAAATTCTTTCAAGTCTAAATTGAATTTAATTTCTAGGAGTTTATCTCAGAAAAACTGGACCAATTTTGAACTCTAAAACGTTTCCAAAGTTATGTTTGTGTTTGAACTTTAATATGTGGGTATTATTCCGCAATTTCAGCTGTACATGATTCGTTTAGTTTTCTTCTCGAAGACTTCGAAGCTGAAAGAAACAATCTCTCTCTCTTCATAAATCCATTCTCAATTTTGGACCGCGAGATAGAAAAATATCCGCCAAAACCCCGATTGGAAATTGCTTAAATTAAGAATCACTCAGGCCTCATAGCAAAATTTCGCAAGCTTTGTGAGTCACCAACCTTCCAAGATTAAAAATCCTTTTGGAAATTCGTTTCAGAAAACAATTGCATGACCTTGCATTGCGCCTGTGAGCAAATTTGGATCAACCTACGTTTGTGAACAGACGTATTCAACAATGAACTTCGTTATAAACAAATGCAGATCTATCTTAAAAGACACTCATGTAGGCAGTCTTTTTCTTTAATTGACGTCGGAAAGCAGATATTGAGAAATTGTTAATTGAAAAGCAAATACAAAAATTACATTGAGATATTTATATCAGTATTTTTCTTTTTTAATAATCATTTCAAATGTCATTTAAATAAATCTGTTTAAGTTTGTTATTGTTTTTAAATTCCTGTTTCTTGGTATAATTTTAATTAACATTAGGTTTCAATTTAAACCGGATGTTAAGGATAGTAGGATATTGGGCTGCCAAAAATATCGCGCCGTTTTGTTAACCCGTCTTAAAAAAATTTCGCCACACCTGGAATAGTGGGATGGATGAAGTGAAAACAAATGATTTGCACCGAGAAAGAGAAAAAACTCATATTAAGAGACTCGATCAGAATAAGAAGCAATCTACGGCAAATAATTGCCCAGAGATTATGAAAATATGAAGGGCGTAAGAAGGAGGATTCGATATTATTTTTCGGTAATTTTCGTAGGAGAGGAAAATCTTTTGTTCAGAAAGAATAAAAATAGGTGGTCGTTAAGCGACGACGAATCGATTTGGATTCGCGAATATGTTAATTGATGATTTTTCCAAAAAATGTCAAAAATTGATGGTCGCGATGGAAAAAATTAACTTCTACTTTCCGTCGCCTGGTTATCGACCTATGTAAAGAAGAAATTTATTTGCCGCGCTATCTAGAAGACAGCAAGTTACAAATACCCTCCATTAATTTCTATTTAACCAATTGACCTCGCGAATAATTGGAATTTTTTCACTTGATTCTTGCCGCCGGGCGGCATCGTTGGCCATTTGAGCCCTGAATTCCGAAGGCGCTCATCCGTGGCCCCGACCGACGGGGCGGTCGGGCCGCGGAGACTCAGCCAGCAACCGGGATAACCGGAGGGAGCTGTCATTTTTTCCCGGTTTCTGAAGGTATCTATTTTGGAAGTGGATGTTGAATGACTTTGCCATTGTTTCCCCCCGATGCGCATGACATCACAAAGGGGGTTGAACCATTTTAATTATTGTATTGGGCCTTGCCCGGGTTATGTATCAAATAAATTATATATCTTACCATCCATATGGATATTTCACCCATTTTGAGATTGATTCACGGCTGTTTTAAGAACAAACGCCCTAGTTAGAGAACTAATCCGCAATGTTTCCCACCCGAGTGAAAGACAGCAGCTGCAGAACCTTTCCATCTGAAGCCTTTGATGTCTTCCTACTCGCTGGTGGTGTAGTTGGGTGGACGCAAGACGGAAAATCATCTTTCAAAGTTTTGTTTACGTCCACGGAAATTTCTAACTATTCAATATTTAAAGAGTCTCTAAAATTAATTTTATGGATAAATTTAGCAAAGCAATGCAGTGGTTCCCAAACATTTTAAAGAGACGCATTATTTGTAAAAAATTCTTGCGTCCCCCTACACTTCTTATAAAACAATATTGACTTATAGATTTCTTAGCATGTATTTTATTCTAGTAAAACTAAAATGTTCTTACAGTTTTTTTGATAGTACACAATTATATTTCAAACAAACTAAAAGTAAAATAGCACACAGGTATTTATTTTTAAAATTACAACTTTTGAATTTCTTAGTATATTAATGACAATAAAAATATTAAATGAGATGGGTGAGCTTGCTCTTCGGCACATATTTCTTCAAAAAGTAGAGTTGAAGATGATATTGCCACTCGTAATTCCTTTTTGACAACTAATCGAGATCAATATTTGGTCTTCATCGCCGCTACAGCAGATAACCTCGTTTCACACAGATAAGATTTAGCAAATGATAATACAGCTTAAATTGCCTTTTTGAATAAATCAGGATATTCCTTTTTCAACCTTAGCCATAACGAAGGTAGTTTTTCAGGATCAAGGTCTTGTTTCAACATACTATCACAAAACAAGTCGATTAATTGTTCATGTTCAGGCAACGTAAGATCAAACGTAATAAGTTTACCATATCCATCGACAGAGAATGGGTTCCTTATTCATTCATATTTGGAAACATCCAAGTCTTTAAAGTAATGCGCGAAGTTCTTTTGGGGGCCGGTCAAATGATTAATAAGCAGGTTTTTTGTTTCTTGGAGTTAATTTTCAGTGCAGGTAATTTTTAAACTGGGAAATATATCAAACATATTAGTCTGTAAATTATATATCCACAGCTCTAACCTTTTCATAAACTTTATCTTTCTGGATAAGAATAAGACTTTGAGGGCCTTCAATTGATTTATTTAAGCAACTCAGTTTTTCAAAAATATCCACCATACACGCAAGTTTCAAGAGAAAGTTTTGGTCAGAAAATGAATTCACTTCATCCTTATTATTATCCCTAAGAAAAATCGAAATTTCGTCTTTTAGTTCAAACACCCTTCGCAGTGCTTTGGCACGAGAAAGCCAACGAGTTTCGCAATAATATAAAAGTGCCCTATGCTCTGCCCCCATGTCTTCGCACAATTTTGCAAATAGCCTTCCTTTTAATGAACTGTTTTATATGAAATTAATTACTCTTGTTACGACTTGAAAACTGCCTTTAGCTCTTAACTCTTATGTTTCGATACGGGAGATTGTCTATGAAGCATGCAATGGGTCCAAATTGTGAGAGGGATCAAATTTTTAACGAGTGCTTGCAGACCTGCGTTCTTTCCTGACATTGACTCCGTCAGTGCGGAGTCCAATACAGTTGTCCCACAATATGTCATTTTCGTTAAAAAATCCGTCAATTACACTGAAAATTTCTCGCGATGTGGTATTGCCTTCAATAGGTTTGCAAAATAACAAATCTCCCTTAACGACAGTATCTATTCTTTACCTGACTGTTGAAGTGAACGGATGTGCCTTTCACTTGCTCCTGCGAGCTCCTACGAATCTTCGAGCGACTAGAGTAGCAGTAGCATTAGAGTAGCTGTAGTGTTAAGTAGACTTTAAAATGTACTTTATTCTATTGTTATCCTTCGGTAATTTTATTTAACGTTCGTTTAAGTTACCTAATTAGTTTTGTTATAACATCCACGTTATAGTTTTTATTTTCTCTACCGTAATAGTTTAATCTTAAGCCTCGTACATTTCGTTAGCAATTTCATTCTCCCCTTTAGAAAATAATATTTATATCATAGTAGTTATTGTGTATTAGCATATTCTCGTTACATTTGCAAGGTTGTTTTATTTTTACGCTCCATAATATTTATATTTTTTGTTGTTGTGCACTACCATCTCCTGTGCGTGATCTAACCTTGTTTGTGTTGTTTACGCCTTTCACTTAATACCTGCGTTTGACCCTTTCTCGTACGCTTCACGAAGAGCGTTCCCGCGTTAATATTTAGACAAAGTTCTTTAGACATATCCAATTTCTGCATTTGTTTTTTTATTGTAACTCTTTTGCGTTATTATATAGATTAGGTGAGAGATTAGGATGGCTTCACTAGGGGCGGATTTAGACTGTCAGAGGCCCGAGGCGCAAAGATTTATTCGAGGCCTCCTCCAAAAAAGTATTCATGGGAACAAATACGACAAAATACACGTTGTTATCAAACATTTAATATTGAGTAAATAAAATATATACCATTTTAAAAATAACATTCCTTCCATTAGAGTAAAAAATACATTAATACCCTAAAATAAATAAACAATCAATTGCCATATATATATATATGTCACCATAAAGAGGTATATAGGCACATTGTGGCTAAAAAATTTAGAAACATTAGTGGTAGTGGCATCAATTGCGATAAGAAATACGTACAACAGTTACCACAGAAAGTTGTTTTTACATTACATATTAAAATTTAAATTACATTACACATGAAATTGATGGAATAATATGATCCGAAGATCCTATGCAGACAGGCATAAGCTGTAAAGGTGGGAATAATTTTGAAACGAGAAAAAAGTCTGCTATGACCCGAGTTCGATTCCCGGTCATAGCAGACTTTTTTTTCGTTTCAAAATTATTCGTACATTACATATAGATATTTGTTTATTTTTAAATACACAAAAAAATTCAAAATATCAATATAAGGGAGAAACACAGCTACTGATTCTTATATAGGTGTTATAAATTTGCACTTGAAACTACAGACAAGTTTAACTACAAAAAATATGTATATAATGGCGATACCGATACTGATTCTTTTAAAAATGAAACGAATTTTTTAAAATGTGCTAAATTGGTATCAATGAAAATGTCAGCAAAGACATTTTCCAATAAAGGATTACCTTTAATATTTATTACAAATCCTATAAATAATGCCACTTAAATTGAGAATTTCTTATTAAATACATATAAAATATTATTTAGTACCTATAATATTATAAACATCCTTCATTATATAACTAACGATTCAATAATCAATTCTGGAGCTTTATGGCATAAAATAAGAAAATATCAAGTGAACCAAATCCTTCTACTGGGAGCTTAAAGAAACGGGAGAGAAGCCGCTTCACCGAGGACTCCCGTTTCCTCCTTCTTGTGCGCCGCTGGTTGTGAGGCCATGAGGGATCGAATCACGGAGCTGGAGAGGTTGGGAAGGTCCGAGGCAGCCTTGGTTCGTGTGGGTGGTAAGGGGTAATCCCTGAAAACTCTCCGCGCCAAATTGGACATTACTCAAGGATATAATGCTAGAGGGCATCGATAAGAACATTCCAATTAAATTGAAGATCGGCAATAAAGAGCCACGTCGGTACAATAAGCAAGTTAAGATTGCGTTAGGCGTCAGAGATTAAGCCACGCGAAAATGAAATATATGCCGTCTACATCATCCGATGTATATAGAGCAACCAAGGTTAAGACGTATAAATAATCCTGCGCTAAAGCGAGAAATACTATGCGGGAGGCTTTTACTAACTTCCGGAATAAAATATTAAATAATTATTTGAAGGAGGACCCTAAAGCGTTTTGGTCCTATTTGAGAGAGGTCCAAGGTAGAGGCCCTACAATATCTTCCCTTCGTGATGACTCGGGTGCCGTTAATCATAATAGCGTGGAGAGAGCCAACTTGTTAAACGGTCATTTTGTAAAAACATTTACAGCCGTCGGCGACCATTGCGTATATTATGCACCCGCAATAAGGAGGGACCTGATGGACGATAAAGTTTTTTCTGAGGTGGAAATAGCAAGGCACTTATGTTCCATCAGACATAACAAAACCACTGGCCCCGGAGAAATTCCTGCTCGCGTTCTTAAAGAATTAGCTGAGGAAATAGCACCTTTTATTCGGATAATCATCGAGAAATCCATTTCTCGCGTAGAGGTCCCTAACGACTGGGGGTTAGCGGACCTTACCCCAATTCATAAGGGCGGCGACAGGGAGAACTCAGAAAATTACAGGTTCATTTCCTTAACTTCGATATCGTGTAAGATTCTCGTGCGTATACTCGTCAGCAACATAATGCGATTTCTTGATAGTAATTTATTGTTACATGGTTGTCAACACGGCTTCAGGAAAGGTAGGTCTTGTGATACTCAGCTCGGTCTTTTTGTGAATTGTATACTGAGAAGCGAAGAAAAGAATACGCAGGTCGATGCAATCTTCTTAGATTTTAGGAAAGGCTTTGATAAGGTACCTCACAGGAAGTTAATAACGAAATTGGATATACCTCAGGCGTTAATTCAAAAATCGTTAGTTGGACCAGTGAATTTTTAAATCATAGGAAGCAGAAGGCTGTTATAGGTGGCAAATCTTTGAACTTAGAGGAGGTTGTCTCTGGTGTTCTACAGGGTAGTGTAATTGGACCGTTATTATTTCTAATTTATATAAACGATATCAACTGAGTAGTCAGAAGTCAATTTAGGCTTTTCGTGGACGACACCGTCATCTATAGAGAAATAAGATATCCGGAAGACCACCAGTTTCTCCAAAATGACCTAGAAGTTACTTCTGCATGGTTGAGGAATGGCAGTCAACCAAAAGAAAAGCTGCGTCATCAACATCTGGAGAACCAAGGGTATCTCGTTGGATAATAATTATTCTTCGGACGGAGTAGATATTCCAGATTCAGTCTCGATTATATATCTCGGAGTCACGATCCTTCATTATCTCTCGTGGGATACCCACATTCGCCGATTAATAGGTGCCGCTAATTAAAATCTGGCCTTTATAGGGAGAATAGTTCGAAATATCTCCGAAAAAGTGAAATTATTTATTTATTTATCCATGGTTCGACAGCAGGTCGAAAATGCTTTAGCTGTGTGGGATCACTACGAAAAGGGACTCACTAACGAGATAGAAAAGCTTCAGCGCAGGGCAGCTAGATTTGTAAAGAGGAATTACGATAGAAAACAAAGCGTAACACCATTAATAGAAAATCTGAAATGGACATCGTTAGAGGAACGTAGGCTGCAGGCTGTATTTAGACTACAGATTTTATTTATGTCGGAGGGACTAGCGAATGAAGTAGTAGGAATTATCAGAAGCCCGACGTATCTCGGAAGGCAGGACATCGAGGATAAGATTCGCGAGATCGAATGTAGAACGGAGCAATATAGAGGATCGTTTTTACCTAGGACGATAAGAGAACATAATAGGAAAAGATAACGTAGAAAAACTATAGAGCCTTTTTGCACTGCACCTCCTACCATCCACCAAAAGGTGACTTGCAGGGTATCGTGTAGTTGTACAATGTATCGCACATATATAATCAGATGAGCATGTTTGACTACATCAGTTGCTTCATCGACTTGCTATGCAAAATAGGAAGATTTTAGTTTTTCAATTAATTGATCGCAGAGGTCTTCAGACAAACGCGAGATTCTCCTTCCCACTATACTGTCGGAAAGTGGAACCATTCGAAGTCGCTCTACATATGATTCGCCTAGCATCGTTTCCACCATATCAATTGCTGCATGTATCACCAACGTTTCTCCTATCAAATGAGGCTTTTTACAATTAGCAATTCTGTAGGCAACCTTTTACGATGCAAGTAATCCTTCTGCTGTTACAGACGTGGTCATTGAAAAAATCTCTTTTTGCTTAATAAGAGCCCCTAATTTTATCTGTAAAAATTCTCTGGGTTTGCCAACGTATTATGCATGCGCACTTTGAAGATTTCGTCTCAATTTATTGGGTTTCATGCTATCTGGAGCAAAGTATTTGTGCAAAGCATACCCAACGGCCTTTCCTCACCATCAATAATAATCTTTGCGAACCCCATTGACAAATATTGTGGATCATATTTTCTAGATTTTGGCCTTTTACTTTCTGTTCATCTTTCGGCTCTCTAAACAGTCACTATCGCCTTTACTTGTGCTAGTCTCTGCAGCTTCAGTAGATTTTCTCTTCAAACCAGTTATGTATTTATCCATAGGAAGGGTTATAATTTCAATCTAAAAAACAGAAAAAAATCTGATGTGTTCTCCACATGACTTTCTCCTTATATAGGTTATCATTTAAAACTATTATTAATTGTTAAAAAATAACGAAGGAATAGCTTCCACGGCCTGTACACATCTTGTAAACATTATGTTATATAGTTATTAATAATTCAACTATAAATCCTAATATCAAATTTGGAACTAAAAAAACAACTGAAAAACATCCACTCCCGGTTCATCAATGTCCGTTAAAATCTAATCATCTCTTCGTTTCGTTACACAAATTCTAAATATAAAATTTTTTGATCGGATCATTAGTTTTTGAGATAGAGTTCCCACAAAAAAATGGTCACACACCAACACAGGTAAACATAAAAATTACAAATAAGTAAATATATTTACTTACTGAACAAAACAAAACGTAGTATATCTCAGAATTTGTATGTCAGATTTCAAAATGTCCGTTTTCTTTTCTACCAAACTATGGAATAAACAGTGATGGGAGATTCTTTAAAAAAATTCTCAACTGTTTTGCTGCCACAACAAAACGGTTCACATTCTTTAAAATCTAATCAGGGAATGAGAAAGAGAATGCATCAGCAGAGTAGTGGCCTAGAAAAAATAGAATTACGATATACAACCCATATGTGCAGATCAATTGCGGATCGGAGAATTTGCTAACAATCTTAGACGTTAAATGAAATCAAATTTTGATGATGTAGAGACCACATTGTAGTCATAACCACGATGCAATGGTAACTTACAATGTAATAATGTTAACGAAATAAACAGGGAAGTTGCAAGTGTTTTAATGCTATATTGTATTGAAATAAGTGGATGGGATATCGAGTATTGTATGTGTAAATTGCATGTAGTAAATTGTATGCTTATCGTATTATTAGTTTTTGAGTTACAATAGGTTTTGAGTTAGAATAATAGATCGGATTATTAGTTTTTGAGGTAGAATAAACAATATTGGCCATTTCTTCACGCCCCCCACAATTTGAGAAACACTGACATATACCATATCGTATAGCATATACCATATAGAATATAACCAACTCCTAAAATATTTTTTTCGTTTGGATGAAATATTTGACCATGGTACTACTATACCAGGTAGGTCGTTGCGCATCTTAGGAGAGCGTCGCTTCGAGCGTGTGCCGTCACGTGATACATAGATTGCGCTTGCCGCATATGATTTAGCATTGACTGTGGTCGCGGGTTTGGAAAATTACTGTGGCTTTCTCAGTGAAATGACGTCTTGTGCGGTATTTGGTTGTAATAACAGTCAAAAAAATTGTAATTGTAGTGTTAGATTTTTTCGATTTTCCCAAGAAAAGTCCATTCAAGAAACATGGATTCGAGCGTACCGGATAAGAGACAACATAAATCACTGCAGATGAGTTGCTCTTTGTGTTTCATAAATTAGCGTTATAAAATATTAAAAATACATTTGTACAAAAAACTAAATTGATCATGTGTATTTTTGTGGCAAAACTATACTATACCAAATCTGAGTCCAACAATAGTCATTGCAATGGCCATACTCTTAATCTATAGATATATAATATATAATATATAATACATAATATATAATACATAATACATAATATATAATATATAATATATATATATATATATATATATATATATATATATATATATATATATATATATATAAGGCAATGTGTCAGTGTGTGTGTGGAAAGCATATATCAAAAACCAAGAATCTTAGAGACTTAAAACTTGATACTTATTAATGGGATCATGAGGTTGTGCACCTAGGAGCCAGAATTTTTATTTTTGGTGGAAGGGGTGTGCCATTTTCCATAAGATAAAACACAAAAATCGACTTTTCGATTTAAAGACTTTCACTCTATTGTAAATTAAAATTAGAATGAAATTCGGATCTAGACCATTTTAAAGAAAAATAAATAACTAGATTGTGTTGATGCCTTAATCCTAATATGTACTATATACATTAAGGAATGCATGTGAATGCTTTAATACGAGAGAGAGGGAGAAATAAAGAAAGAGAGAAACAAAATTAAAGGTTCCATAGATTAAAAATAATTTTGGGCGTAAAAGAATTGTGCACAGTAATGTATTTCTGTGTCATGCAATTTCTATTTGCCCAAAACTATTTTTAATATCTGGAACCATCAATTATGTGAATTTTATATTTATTGTTTACATTTTAGTGCATCTAAAAGTTGGTTTCATTAATTTTTTATTTCAATTTCAACTTAATTCACACATACCCGCCATATATGAAGGGCAATTACGCTGGTGAGTGATAAAAACGGCAGTATTTACGCGAAATTTGAAGAAATCAATTATGAAAAGAACTAAAAAGTTAACTTGGAAAAAATCGGCCTTTGTTGAAAATCATACGGGAAATAAAGCCCTTCTCTTTGAGATAAGTCCGGGACCTGTCTTAGAAGTCTTTTCCCTCCGTCGAAGTTCACTTGATTCCGAACGTTCTTAACAAAATTAAACTTTTCCCGATTCCGGTAATTTGTTAAAAAATCATTGTATGTACAAATTAACGTCCCTGAATTTTATAACATGACTTATAAATGTATTATATATAATAACGAAGGGTGAAGAAATAAAAAGACGGATATCAGCAGCCGATTGACGTAAATTTTTATACAAATTATAAGCTTCCCGCTACAAAGCTTACACCACGTGACGTCATGCGCGAACTGGACGCGTTTTCGTCCACCGGAACGACCTACCTCGTATAATAGTACCATGTTTTTGGCGATATCGAAATTTATACGAAAAATGATAAAATGTCATATAACTGCTTTGCGTATTTCGAAATTAAGTTATCGCAAGTTTCTCTTATTAAAGATTCCATCGTTTCGATTGTGTTTGTTTTGCAATGCATTATCTCCAAAAAGCCGCAATTACAAATGTCTCAGAAAACGATTCGAAAAAAAAGAGAAGCACGCAACAAGATTGAAGGCATGTGCAGTGAAAAATACACCTAGTATCTTCCTTACAAGCATTTGATCAGCGCTAGCAACAAGATCTGGTAATGGTCTGCGCAAAGCAGTGCTGGCAAACGAATAAAAAAACGATTCCTTACATTTTACGTTACAGGCAAAAAAGCGATTTCATTTTTCGTTACGTTTTCATTACGCTAAAATCTACATTTCGTTTTCCGTTACATTTAACATTATAACGAAATAATTCAGTAAAAATTAATGAAGTGTATTTACTCTTTTACTTTTTTATTTAAAGGTTACGTATCCACCTAAAATGCGTGATTCTTATTTTGAATAATAATTAATAGGCTCTTCTAAATATATGCTGCATATCGGTCCGTAGGTGAAAAAATTGTTTTTAGGGGACACACATACATACACACAGACAGGACCATTTCATAAGGATGTTTCATTCGGAAAGCAGCCTAAAAATAAACAAGTAGTGCTGTGCAAGGTTTTTCCGTGGTACAGAAGTGCTTTTCGTCAAATTCGCCGTGTATTAATATATTTCCTTTCAAATCAGAAAATTATATTCCCTTATACTGTGGCAACCCTGCTTTTTAGATTCGTTTTATAGATGTTCAATTCGTTTTGTCATTCTATTCTACTACAACTATACCACAAACGAAATTTCTATGAAATCCGTTCAGCCAATACCTTCAAAATTAATTGTTGCATACAAATTATAATTTTGATATTGTGGTAGCCCTGTTTAGTCAACCCAGTTTGAATAATAATTTTGTTATTTATTTATATAAGGATTTTGTACATCATATTTGGTTAAAATCCATGTGGTCAGTCCTCTAGAATTACGTGTAAAATTAATATTATTTTACTTTTTATAGTAATAGTCCTGTTCATTTGCTCAACATTAAACATCTTGATTTCAATATGATATGTTGCAAAAAACTGGCCCACAAAAGTTAATAGAAATCCGTTCGGACATTTCCTTCCAAATCCTAAATTACTGAAAGAGTTTAATTTGTAATTGTGGCATCCCTGTTTGGCTGATTCAGTTTAATTATGCTATTATGGTTTTCTATATATGTGTGCATTATAAATACTATAATTTGGTTAAAATTGATGCAGACATTTCAACACAAATATATATAAAGGGAATGTTTTTTATTTCTTGTATTGTGGCAGCCCTGCCTCTATATCTATACTTTACCTCTTGGTTTTGTTTTTATATGTTACACGACTCCTTCCTACAAAATTTCATTAGAATCGGTTAAACCAATTCCTTCCAAATTCCTAATTAGCGAAAGGTTTAACTTTGTAGTTGTGGTACCTCTGCTAAATCGATCCGGTCCAAATATGTCACTTTGGTCATTAATTAATATGAATATTATATGTGCCAAATTTAGTTGAAATCGATTAAGCCAATTCTTCCCTGATATATGCGTACGGACGGACGGACATCACGAAGATAATAATACTTTTCAGCATAGACGAAACGCACTAAAAAAATAAACTATTACAGGTAAATCCTATTACACACACAAAAATCATCGAGAACTATAATGGAAACTCATTAAGGGGACCTTTAAACGTGTATTTCCGTTGAAATCTCGAATTTGATTTTTTTTGCGAAAACAGTACTACGTATGGATAAATCAAACAAGTTAGGTAAGTGTAGAATTTCTCACAAATAGGCTTATTTCGTACAGTAGAATATTGAAAATTAAATTATATAGTTTGAGCTAACGCAAACCATAAAACAGCGAAAACCTGGAGTCGATTATAATGCGTTCTTTGTAGGAAGTGGACGCAGTGAACGCATATAGGGGAGTTAGTTTCCGTCCGCATTTTAAAACTTGGAATTTGCTGCACATATTATGATGAAATTTGGTATTGTGAGGTTCTGCTAAAATTGGTCGACAGATTTTAATTTTGATCATAATCGGAAAACAATGATGACCGTTTTACATGAAAACCTATAATGTTCCTGCGTTTCAACTCGGGAACCGCTGGACGTATTTTGATAAAATTTAGCATTGAAAAGTTTTGCTAACATTGGTCGACCGATTCCAATTTTGATTAAAATTGGACAAAAATGACGACCACTTTACATGAAGGCCTAATGTAGTTTACAATGTTCCTTTGTTTCAACTAGGGAACCGCTGGACGTATTTTGATGAAATTTGCTATTGGGAAGTTTTGTTAAAATTAATTGACGAATTCCAATTTTGGTTAAAATCGGATAATAATTAGTACTTTACATGAAGATCTACATGTGTTTTACATCGTACCTCGCTTGCCTCTCGTTAAATTCTTATCGGATCGAAAATATTGAGAACATTGTGAAATCCCAAAGACCGCATTTGGAAACTCTGTGTACTCCGACATGGAGTACACCTTTCCGATCTTGGATACTAATAAGTTATACATAATGATGCATGCACGCGTTAGGAAATTAAATTATTTTCTTAATCATGCTTAGTAAATCATATTTATTTCAATGACAACGAATATTGTTTTCGTTCGGTATCCATGCATGAATTTTTCTAACTTCAAAGCAAGTGACGACATTCTTGTTTGATTTTCTTCTTATCTTACGATAAAAATGTTCTTTTAAAGAAATAATTTTATTTTGCCAGCTCAACAAATTTTGTTTTGTTACTTTTTTCGGTATGACTAATATGTTACGAGATAAGAGGAAAGATATATTTCTTCTTCTGTAAAGTGGCAACCCTGATTGTGTTATGTGGAATGTGAATGCAATTTTCTTTTTGTTTTTGACCACAAGTCTAATATGCAAAATGTCATAAAACCTGCTCAGTAGAAGCCGAGAACGAACATGCGTATGGACGAACGGACAAGACAAAGGCAATAGAGACGTTGGAAACGAAACGCGCCTAAATACTCGCACTCTTTTTAAATTATACTTTATTTTATCATGCCTTCGAATACTCGTTTATCAGTTTCTTTCCGTCATAATTAAACAAGATTTAAATGATGTACTCCACGTCGGAATACACAGAGTTTCCAAACGCGCTCTTTGAGATTTCACAATGATCTCCATATTTTTCGCTCAGATGAGTATTTAACGAGAGGCAAGCGAGGTACGATGTAAAATACATGTAGATCTTTATGTAAAGTAGTAATTATTATCCGTTTTCAACCATAATTGGAATTGGTCAATTAACTTTTAAAAAAACTTCCCAATAGAAAATGTCATCAAAATACGTACAGCGGCTCCCGAGTTGTAACAAAGGAACATTGTAAACTACATTAAGGTCTTGTTGTAAAGTGGTCATTATTTTTGTCCTATTTTAACAAAAATTGGAATCGGTCGACCAATGTTAGCAAAACCTCCCAATACTAAATTTCATCAAAATACGTCCAGCGGTCCCCGAGTTGAAACAAAAGAATATTGTAAACTACATTTAGGTCTTCTTGTAAAGTGGTCATTATTGTACTCCGATTTTAACCAAGATTCGAATCGTTCGAGCAATGTTAGCAAAATTTCTCAATACTAAATTTCATACAATACATTAAGCGGTTCCCTAGTTGATACATAGGATCACTGTCAACTACATTTATGTCTTCTTGTAAAGTGGTCGTCATTTTTTTGCGATTTAACCAAAATTGGAATCGGTAGACCAATTTTGGCAAAACTCTCCAATACCAAATTCCATCGAAATACGTCCAGCGGTTTCCGAGTTTTAATATGCGGACGGACGGGCAGACGGACAGGCGGAAACGGCCTCCCCTATATGCGTTCAATTCGTGCACTTCGGGCAAAGAACGCATAACAAGTAAAATTCAATGCTTTATTAAATTAACTCCATAAAAATGCAACTCATGAAGATTATAAAGGAATAGTGAAAATTCCGGCCACAATAATAATTAAGTCTGCAAGAGTGTTTTGTTTTACTTTTTAAATCACATATATTTATCTGGACTTTTTTAGAGAATTGTGCCATGTCTCTTTCGCTATTTCTGTTAGGTAACAAATAATATCGAATCGGGGAATTTGACAAAACCTATGAAATCGTCGATTCGAAATTCGTAAATGTACTTCTGCTATTAGGACTATTTAGGTGGCTAGTTTGCTGCAGCGCAACACCCTCTCACTACGACAAAAAACAATTCCATTGGCCTACTTACGCTATCATTACGATGCAAGAATATATTAAATAAAAATGGCGAATTACAACAGTACCTTCAAACTACCACGCAAGACGCCGAATACTGTTTTTTAACTCCGGTCGATACGCAAGAACACGTTCAATTTTTTACAATTATACAGAACAACATAGTCACCGACTGTCATAATATTCAGTAGCTGAAATTCAAACTGCTGCGAAACCGACGCCTCTCAAATTGTTCATATACATTTGGAAATGAGTGTATCTACTAGGGTTATAACTGAGAGAACGATTCACCTCTATATTTTTCTGGCTGGGACTACCATTTCTTCGAACATTTTAATTTGCAATTAGTGGATATGTAACCGAGTTCTTCATTGCAAGGATCAGCTGTATCTTGTCAGGTCATTGAAGTGTTTTTATCAAAGTAGCTCAATCAAGTTTTTTATTAATGATACCACTCCTTGAAAACAGTCCTATTTAAATGCATTATTATATTTATTATCATAGCTAACAAATGGATTGCAATTGTTATACATTTGTTCTTTGACAGCCATGGACCTACACCTAGAATATACACCTAGGCCTCCATAGTGGTTGTACATGTTACCCCATTTTCCTATAAGATTTTGATATTAAAATTCGCGGATATGGCACTCCCAGCAAATGTTGAGGCCCTACTGCATTGCAGTGAATGGCTAAATAGTATTTCGATCAAGACGTTTTCTAAATATTGGACTTTGAAATACCCAGTACCATCAAAATATAGTGACAGTCGCTGGAGAAAGGGAGGAGTAAGAGAAAGGACGGTGCGAGGTGGAAGAAAATGGAGGTTGAAGAGAAATGACGGTGGTTGTGGGAAGAAAAGGACAAAGGGGGGGAAGAGACTGGACGCTGGGTAAAGACGCTGGGATGGGAAAGAGAAAGGAAGGTGGGAGTGGGAAGAAGAATGGAGGAGTAAGAGAAAGGTAGTGCGAAGAATATGGGAAGGGGAAGAGAATGGACGGTGAGAGAGAGAAGAGAAAAGGAGTGTGAAGAATAAGGAAGGGGTAAAGAAAGGGAGTACGAAGAATAAGGGAGGGGAAGAGAATGGACGGTGGGAGGGGGAAGAGAAAAGGAGGTGGAAGAGAATGGGAGGGGAAAGAGAAATTGTTCTAGCGAAATCACGTCTATATCTACAAGCAGTGACATGAACTTTGATATTGTATTTGAAGTCAATTGTGAGAACTCTTCTTATATATTATGAATGCATTTTTATCGAAAGGGAAGTAATGATGGCTTAATTTGAACGATAGGTTTATTTACTGCATTGCCATTTCTAAGGCGTGGAAGAAATGCGAACGAACATAAGTCCGCTAATATTTGAGTTATCTTTTTGTTTTTTACCTTAGTAAGTAGTATTTTTAATTCACACATTTTTTTGTAATCCCTATTACCCTACCCCCCTCAATTTTCATTGACCCTCCTTTGCCCCCCCAACAATAAAAGTCTAGTTACGTCCTTGGTTAATAATGCCACACATTTATGCCAAAATTTAAATTTGTAGCACAATTAGAAGTGAAATAACATTTATCCAATTGTTTAAATTTAAATAATTTTTAACGGGCGCAATAACAATTTCATGGATGCATTGAAATGTTTATTCGTTTATATGTATTAAACTCTGAATATTTTAAAAATTTCAGCTCCCTAACTTGGAGAGTAATGTCTAAAAATTTACCTATTTGTTTAAAATTTAAGAATTTTTAACTGCCAAACAAATTAAAATGTCAAAATTTTTATAATTCCTAATTCGTTTTTTTACAAATCCTACCTCTAAAAAAAAATTCAGCGCCGTAGCACATTTGAAAATACATAACCCTTGAAAATTTGATTAAAGAATTGCGAATTTTAAGCGGCCACATAGTTGGACTCTTTCAAGATTTTCGTTTTTTCTAGTCGGTTTTGCGCATAATCCTACATAAGAAAAACATTTTGAATCTCCAGCTCATCTGGAAGGGCCTAAACATTATTATCCTCCTATATGTATGTTATATGTAGGGTTACCATATTCTAATGTCCCAAAACCGGGACATATCTAGTTTTGAAGAGACTAAAACCGGGACAAAATCGGGACGTTGTTTATAAAAGCTAACTTGTACTAATGGTGTACAGTTATTTTATTCTTTTATTGTAATTACAAAATAAAGCTATTACTTGCTTTTGTGGCGGTGGGTTTTAGTACCAAACTCTGGAGTACCGAGTTCGAGTCTCGTTACCAGTGAAGTACCTGAACCCTTCTTGGCCCGCCAAGTAATTCTTCGGGGGCCCCGGGAAAACTTGAATAATAACGGATGATATCTGTCATCCGGTGCCATGGTTCTGAATGTGTTTAAAGTCATTGGGCAGTGATAGTTGCACGGTTCCGCCATATAAAATACCATGATTTCTTTAGTTCATTTAAATATATAACACTTGAAGTGAAGCAACAGAGTTACATTTTGACGGTTTCTTTAAAAATGCTAATTATATACAAAAACATTTTAGTATAAAATATAAGTAGATCAAATTGTCATTTTAATGGGGTGGAAACTGCATGCTTTCCGATGCACGATATTTCGGAGAAGTAGGATCTTTCAATGGAATCTTTTCCTATTGGCTAGCTTTGGGCTCCCGGTAGGTGCTACGCCCCTGCGTGTTACTTAAGTCGATCGTTAAAGTTATAAAGGGCTGTAAACTGGCTGCTTTTTCGAATATTAATAAAGATTTTAGATGTTATTTATAAAGGAATTTCTAAAATTTACCTTGTAAAGAATATGTGGTAAATAAACTAATGGAAACATTGAAACCAGTGTTTAAAGAATAACAGAAATTAATAGCAAAAAATGTCCATTTTTGGGGTCTCACTTGAAAAAATAACAAAACATATATGTAATTGAAGTGATGTTGTATATTTATTTATTAAAAAGTTGAAAATTCATAATCAAAAATTACAAGACGAATTATAAGATAAAGTTCGCGACTCTAACAATTCACGAATCAGTTTAGAAGATATTAGGCTGTTCATTTATTACTGGCTTGAGAGATATCTAAAAACTGCTAGGCGTGAATTGGATGGAGATCAATAAATAGTTGTTGAATGCTAGAATTTCTACAGGGAAGTTTGTATGGAGATTTTATTAATTTAAACAAGTGATCTCCCATAGTAGAATTTAGCCAAGTAAAGAACAAATACTATAACCGCACCTACCTCTCAAATTCACAACCACATGGAGCGTGCACCAAACTGATAATGAGATGGCGTAAATCAAATAATTGTAGACTGGTGTGAATTTCTGCAGAGAATTTTGAATGGAGATTTAATTAATTTAAACAAGCTGTCTCCCATAGTAGAATTTGGTCTAATAAAGCACAAATACTATAATTGCATCTACCTCTCAAATTCACAGCCACACGGGGCGTGCACTGTACTGACAATGAGATGGGAAGAGTTTCTCGCTTAGTTCGGCTTCTAACACAGGGATTCAGACAAGTGACAAACACTCAATAGTCAGTC
This sequence comes from Tanypteryx hageni, assembly GCA_028673005.1. NCBI lineage: Eukaryota > Metazoa > Arthropoda > Insecta > Odonata > Petaluridae > Tanypteryx > Tanypteryx hageni. The sequence goes on along the minus strand of CM054113.1, from coordinate 7,363,550 downwards.
AAGAGCGTCAAGAGTCTTCGAGGATGCGTGGTGGAGGAAAAATTGTCGAACCACTATAAGAGTTGCTCGATGCATTTCTCGCTTCGGTCGACACAATTGATAACATTTGATACAATTTTTTCGATATACACATTTCTCGCTGCGTATTTCTCCTTCTAGTGAACAGCGGACCTAACCAAGCCATTCCGGGATATTCCGGGACATTTCAGTGTCAGCCGGGACAAATTTGCTAACCGGACGGGACACCGGGACAGACCCTTCAAACCGGGACTGCCCCGGCCAAACCGAGACGTATGGTAAGCCTAGTTATATGTAAGTTATACCCTTCTCTTCTGTAAGGAACGTCTATATATATATATACACTAGTAGAAGGTGCTTGCATACTGCAAGCATTTCACCTCACCTTGAAAAAACATTAATTTTTAGAGAGATATTTAATCTTGGGAAATATTTCTTTAATTCAAATGATTTCTCCTAGGTACCAAATTTCTTTTTTTCCTTATGGAACAATAATGGAGTAAAATAAATGCTAGTTTGTGAAATTTTATGAATATTATACGTTTTACACACTGGGTTAATAACAGGGACGTAACTAAGGGAGGGGTCAGGCCCCCCCTGAAAACTTCTTGGCCCTCCCTTGGCCCACCCAGCTTCCACTGAATTTGATCAGCAGATTGCAATTACCCATTGCCCATTTTTATCGGAATTTTTTAACTATAATTTTGACATTATGTTCGCAAGAAGATAGGTTTCTACAATACGATATAGTAGTTTGAAATGCGCGAGAAGCTAGGTTCTACAATGTAGTTCTTTTGAATCTCCTGAGTAGAGGATGCATTCAAAACGATGTAAGTAAAAGGTAATAGATCCTTCACCTTAAAAAAAAATGGAAAGAGAAAACTCACGTACGCGCTGTAGGTCCCCGGAGGAATCGGCGGGAACTAATTCTTGTGAAGAAAACATACACACGCGCACACTCCGCACTCGTTTTTTACGGTGAAAGATCTATTACCTTTTACTTACTTTGTATTGTATCACCGTGTCTCGCATTACCCTTTTATCATTCAAAACGATGTCTCCAGTCTCCAAATGCCAACCAGTCTCATAGGCACTATCCCCGGGCTGATTGTGAGTGGTCACAAAATATTTTCCATGGGGCCATTGTTGTTGTTGTTTTGGTGTTATCCAATTAAACAGATTAAAAAATTGTCGATTGGTGAATGAATTTAATGCTTAATTCCGATTGCGAAGATAGAGATAGTGTGTAAACTAGTGTCGAAGCAGAGCCAAAATTTTAAGAAATTCCTGGACCTCAAGATTTGTCTCAAATTGTGACCGACATCTCTAAACAGCTGAAGTTGTGTTTTCCGAGTCGGAAATTTGCAACACGTTGGAAGTTTCAACCCTATTTGGTATGAAAAATTTCCATGGTTAGAATACAGTGTGTTAGATGATGCTGCATATTGCTTCTCATGTCGTTTTTTTTTCAAATTCTATTGATTCGAACATGCCGTTCGTATCTGTTGGATTCAGAAATTGGAAGAAAGCCATGGAAAAAGACTCAGGACTTCGGCAACATGGCAATAGTGATTCTCATAAAAAGTGTGAAACATCATGGGATATGCAAAAGGTAATGTCAAAAAATTAAAAATAATGCATCTGTAACTTCCTTGTTGAACCATGCTCATTCTAGCCATGTAAGTGAAAATAGGCAATATTTAAGAATTATTTGTCAGATATTAAGATTAACAGCAATGCAAAATATAGCTCAGCGGGGAAATGATGAATTTGACCAAAGTTTAAATAGAGGAAATTTTCTAGAAATTTTAAACATCCTATCTGAAATTGTTTTACCCAATGGACAGCTCAGGCATCTGCATGTTCGACAATGAAAAATACTTTTGAGGTTGTATTAGTCTTGTTGAATGTAATTTCAAATGAAGCGGGAGCACGTAGAGTAGAAGCCAATCGTTTGCTTGATGCAATTGATTTTCAATTTGTATTTAACTTGTGTATGTTTACGGAAATATTGGGAAAACTCAAATCTGTTAGCGATTTCTTGCAAAGCGTCACTTCGGATTTAACGAATTCATTAATATTTATAGTTTTTGGAGACGTTTTTCTTGAACGTGAGATCTGATGAAAACTCTGCTTTGAACTTTGGCCAAATTTACAAAGAATCACTAAAAATTGCAAATAATAATAACATTAATATTCCAAATAATGAAAATTCTAATAGAATTTCCAAATTTTGTACTAAATATGCAAATTATGTAAATACAGAGGAAAATAATTTTCAACGAAATGTTAATACGAAAGATAAAATTCGTACCCAAATTTATATTCCTGTGTTAGATAAAATAGTAGAGGAATTACAAGCAAGATTCACAAACAATTCAGAAATATTAGAAGGTATATGTTGCTTCAACCCGATGCATGAGAAATTTTTAAATTTGAACAATTGAAAGCTTTTGTTTTAAATTATAGCATTGACATTGATAATTTAAATGCAGAATTACAAATTTTACCGAAAACCATTAAAAGATATGAGGTAGAAATCAAACTTAAAATTACAAATCTGTTTCAACTACTAGAAATGTTGACGAAGTTCAAATTAGCTTTTCATGAAGTTTATAAATTATGTGCAATAGCAGTAACAATACCAATGTCAACTGCAGCGTGCGAAAGATCGTTTTCGTGTTTAAGACGACTTAGGACATACATAGGAAATAAAGCTGCCAATGATCGTCTTTCACATTTAGCTGTATTGCACATAGAAAAAGAGCTTACCAAATCCATTGATTTAGATCAAGTTATAGAAAGATTTGCACAAAAAGCTGGTGGTTGACGAATGCAATTATTAAAATAAAAGGCTCGTCTTAATTCTTGTACAAAGCATGAATGTATTCTCATAGTATTAATTTTTAATAATTTATTTGCATTAATCTTTTATAATGTATTAATGCTTAACACACATGTTCGTCTATTTTCATAACTTTATGTTAAATGTGATAAAATAATTTTAATCTAAGTTGGTATTATTTGGTAATTGATTTGTAATTAAGATGGAATGACTATGTGTATTTTACAAAATCAAAAATATATTTCACATTAGGTACTTAATGCAATTGAAATGTGTTCATTTCTGTAGTAGATTAAAATCCGTCATTATGACAAAATTTTCGGAGGAATTAAAATTATCTTTTTTAATAAAAATGTAAAATCTTGTTTCTAAAGTAATAAAGATGTTTTAAAAAATAAATTCAAGAGTTTACAATGTATAAATCTCACATAATGTAATGAAAATTTCGGTCTTTATAATTCGATAAGAAAATGTCTGATCTTTGAAAATAGAATAAAAAAATGAGTTGATTTTCTTTCCCCATCTAATTCTATTATCAGACCAAATTCCAAATATACCGTAAGTTTCCTAAGCATTGATCTTTATATTCATCCAAAATGCATAGCCGTAATTAATCTGTAAAGTATACCTAAGATGAAGCAAAACATATTTATTGCTTTATATATCATCTTTTCATGAACTATTCGATGAAAAAGATTCGTTATTCTAAAATGATTCAATCCTCATGAAAAAGAAATATATTCCGCAATTTAACTAGTTTCGCCATTCTCTCGTTTATTTTTTTGAAAATTACCCTGGCCCCCCTCAATTTTCATTGGCCCTCCTTTGCCCCTCCAAAAATAAAAGTCTAGTTACGTCCTTGGTTAATAATGCCACACATTTATGCCAAATTTTAAATTTGTAGCACATTTAGAAATTAAATAACATTTATCTAATTTTTTTTTAAATTTTAATAATTTTTAAAGGCCGCAATAAGAATTTCATAAATACGTTGAAATGTTTAGTCGTTTGAATAGACTAATCTCTAAATACCTTGAAAATTTCAGCTCTCTAACTCGCTCCGTAGTATCTAAACATTTACCTATTTGTTTAAAATTTAAGAGTTGTTAACTGCCAAATAAATTAAAATATCAAAGTTTGTGTAATCGCTATTTCATTTTTTTTACATTTTTTACCTCTAAAAGAAATTTCAGCTCCATAGCACGTTGGGAAGTACATAAACCTTGAAAATTTGTTTAAACAATTGCGAATTTTTAGCGGCCGCATTGTTGCACTTTTTCAAGATTTTCGCTTTTTCTAGTCGGTTTTGCACAAAATACTACTAATGAAAAAAATTTCGATTCTCCAGCACATCTGGAAGTGCCTAAACATTAGTATCCTCCTATATGTTATCATTATATATCGACGTTTCTTAAAGAGGAGGATATAACAGGATACTAATGTCCAGCCCAAACTACAAAAGCTAGAGTGCTGAAAGTTTTAGACTATGTAGATATAATAAAGAAACTAACAGATAAAATGAGAGTTTTTACCTAAGTGACAGGAGTTCGACCCCAGAAATTCCGAAAGTTGCGTTTTTCCCATAAGAAAAGCATTGCGCCATTATTGTAAATTAATTTTGGGCACTTGCCACAATGCTCGCCGAGAGCCCTGATTCAATACTGGTAGCCTAGGCATATCCATATCGTTTCTTCGCACGATTACGTGCTTTTTAGTACTTGCGACTACCACTCGCGACTGTGGCGCTTCTGCTATTCCGCAGAACTCCGGTTTCGGGTTTGTTTTTCCGCTTTGTACGGTCGTCGGCAAGTCAGGGGAAGACTAACGAGTCCCTTCTGCTCACCTGCACTTGTCGTCTACGGTTACGGTGGAGCCTGGCCTTCTGAGGTCAGTCTCCCTGTGTTTTTCTTGGCCATGAAAAGGGCCTAGAAAATTTCCCCATGGAGAGGATAATCCCTCCCATGGAAAGTGACCCGGAAGGGTCTGTTGAGCCGGCTGCCCTTATGGAAGGGAGCCTCCATATCGGTTCTGCTCGCCCCCGGTCGTCGTCGCTTTCAAGCGACTCCTCCTTTCGGAGAATTACCCCAGCGGAGTACAGGGAGATGTGTGCCGAGAAGGCACCGGATGCTGCTGCACCGGTTGCTTTCGAAGCCCTTCCCTCAACTCCGGCCAAGGGCCAGCATATTACAGCCTCGGTAGGCGCCAGCGGGGTCACATCCGCGATATTACCCAAACCGAGGCCTACCAAGGAGAACGCCTCGAAAGAAGGCAAATCCGTAGCTTCGACGTCCCGGGAGGGAACCCTGCTCCCCCCTCTACAGCCTCGGTAGGCCCCAGTGGGGTCACACCCGCGATAGTACCCAAACCGAGGCCTAACCAAAGAGAACGCCTCGAAAGATGGCAAATCCGTCGCTTCGACGTCCCGAGAGGGAACCCTGCTCCCCTCCTCTGGTCGTTCGAATCCCGCAACCGCCGCCACCAGTGCCGGCAATTCAGGCCCTGTTCAGGGCCATCAGCCCGCCGTTACTCCGGTTGAGTCTATGGACTCGACGGACGGAGTACTCGGCAAGAGGAAATTGACCGGGGGACAAGCGCCTGCCCCCTCCACTGCCTCTCTGGCAGACCGGTCCGCCCCCATTCTCGATGCTGATGCAGGCATCAGCACGGACGAGGATGGTGAGTTCACCCTAGTAACGAAAAGGGGAGCCAAGAGGCAGAAACCTTCCCGTTCCCCTGCAGGGGGGGGGAAGAATACAGCTCCGGAGGGACAAGGTCCCGACAAGGGAGCTCGAAGGAGGGTCCGCGTATCGCCGATCACGGTATATGGGATCCTCTCTCACAAGACCATAGCCGCTGAACTCAGCAAGGTGTGCGGCGATGAGTTTGAACTGGAGGTCCACAGGGACTCCACTCGAGTAGTCGTCCACACACCTGAGCACCACCGGGCGGCGACGAAGGTACTGGTCGATGCTAAGGTCCAGTACCATACTCAGTTAGTGCAGACGGTCCAGGGGACGCGTCTGCTGATTAAGAATGTTGGGAAGGGCTACTCCCCTGAGGACATCGCGGCAGGTCTGTCGGCAAAGGGATTTATTGTCCGTGGCGTCCGGCAGATGACTGCGATGGAGGGGGGAAGCGGATCCCAATAGGGAGATTTGTTGCCAACCTGGAGAGGACTCCACGGGCCCCTCCAGCGTCGGCTATTAAAACCTTGTGTCACTGCTCGGTGAAGATCGAGCAGTATAGAGGGAACAGAGGGCCGTTGATATGTTTCAACTGCCAGAGGTTCGGCCACGTGTCGCTCGCCTGCAGGTGCGACACGCGCTGCTTCAGGTGCGCCGGTCCCCACAAGGGGGACGACTGCCCAAAGCCGCTTTCTGAGCCTGCTACATGCGCAAACTGCGAGGGCGATCACCCTGCCTCTTACCGGGAATGCCCGGCATTCTTGGAGGCGCTGGCAAGATATGAGGAGGGGCAGCAGAAGTCGGTAAGGAAGTCGGTGCCGGGGAAGGCTTCAAAGACTGCACCTACCCTCAAAATGAAGACTGCCCCCTCGGCAAAAGTGGACGCCTCCCGTTCCTTTGCCACGGTGGCTGGGGGCACTCTCAAACCGACACCTTCGGCTAGTGCCCCATCTCCGACTCAGCAGCCAGGTGCTGAGCCGGATAAGCAGGCGGTCCATAAACCCGCCGTAATCGCACCGGCTCCAGAACCCGTTGTGAGACGGGAGGAGACGGAACCAAAGAAGCCCTCAGCCTCCGCCCTACGGAAGGAGAGGCGCAGGGCAGCCAAAGCCCAGCAAGCGAAGATTTCTGAGGAAGCAACAGCGAAGAGTGAGGCCCCGAAAGGCCCCGCCGCGGCCCCTCTGGCAGTCGGAAAGGGCGTATCAGAGAAGCGGGTGGTCGTAAGTCGGCCAACCGCATCGGCCGAAGTGGTCCCTCCCAAGGGCCCCGAAGCTTCGGTCAAGACCAGCAAGCCGCAGAGCAGTGCGCCAGAGTCGGTTCGGTCCGTTGAGGGCCCCGACTTCTGGCAGACGGTGGCGATGATTTGTAGGGAGCTGAGAAGTTATATCTCGTCAACGTCCGGCCAGCTCCTCCTCTCTCTCCTGGAGGAGCTGGTCAAAGAGCGCATCTCGGCCCCCAACAATGGGGACTAGGGGGTGCAGCGTCCTTGTACAATGGAACGCCCGAGGTGTCAAGGAGAAGACGGAAGAGCTTCGGGCGTTCTTACAAGAGAAGCACGCCATCGTCGCCGCCGTGATCGAGACGCACTTCCGCCCGGCGGATGCGTGGAAGATACCTGGATGGGCAATATACCCCGCAGACAGGGTCAACCAGCCCGCCAGGGGGGCGGGCCGCGGCGGCTCGGCACTGCTAGTTCATCGATCCGTAGAAAATCGTCCGCTTCCGGCGCGGAACTACGGGTCGATGGAGGCTTTATCCGTCGACATCAGGACCTGTACCGGATGGATCAGGGTCTCCTCGGTGTATTATCCGCCGGGGAGGGCGTGGGATCCGGATGAGGTCTTGGAGGTCGTCGGGAATGGCTGCCCCTTGATCGCACTTGGGGACTTGAATGCCAAGCACACAAGTAGGCATTCCAGAGCCCCCAATCCGAGGGGCCTGCGGCTGAAAGATATTGCCGATGAAGAGGGGCTCACGGTGCTCGCGCCGTCCGAGCCCACTTATCTTCCTTCGAGGGACGTCCTCGATGTTGCTGTCATCAACAACATCAGGGCGTCCCTCAGCATCCATTCCGTGTGCGATATGTCCTCTGACCATAATCCGACCCTGCTACTTCTGGGGAACTTGCCAGTGCGAGTGCCACCTTCGCAGCGTCTGGACCTAGCTCGTGCCGACTGGCAGCACTTCCGCGAGTTCATTGCGGAAAGGCTGCCGATCGACCCAACACCGCCTAGGACGTGTGGAGAGGCAGACCGTACGGTCAACCTCCTCACCATCACTGTCCAGCAGGCCATGGACGCTGCGATCCCGAAGGTGGTCGTAGCCGGGGGTGTAAGCATTGCTTTGCCTCGTGTCGTCAAGCAGACGATCACGCTGCGCAACAGCGTGCGGCGGAGGTGGCAGCGCCACCGTACGTTGAACCTCAGGATCCAGATGGACTCCCTCAACAGGAAGGTCCGGGACATGTTGAAAGACGTGCGCTCGGACGCGTGGGAACTACATCTCTCCACGCTTTCCCTGGAGGACCAGTCCATCTGGAAAACCTGTAGGAGGCATTGCGTTGCCCAGCGGAGGGACCCCTGATCATCCAGGGGGACTCCGTTGCGAGGACTCCGGGGGAGAAAGCCGGGTTGATGGCAGAATATCTGTAGGGGGTATTCTGCCCGAACCCGGCCACAGCAGAGTCGGACGAGGTCGAAGAGGACATCGCACGGGAACTCGGGACGCTTGAGCGCGGCCCCTTGCTCGATGCTGCGGAGCTCCCTCGCTTCGAGGTGTGCGAGATCGTTGCAGTGATCCGTCGCCTTGGAACGAGGAGGGCTCCCGGAGATGATGCCATCCCCAACATCGTCCTGCGACCGCTTCCTGTCGCAGCAGTAAAATTCCTGGCCGCCATTTACAACGGTTGTGTCGGGATTCCATATTTTCCGTCTGCCTGGAAGAGGGCAAAGATCATCTGTCTCCCGAAGCTGCCAAGGACGGAGGTTGGTCCCGAGGACATCCGGCCAATCTCTCTCCTGGCGGGCTTTGGGAAGATCTTTGAGCGTCTTGTCCGGAAGCCGCTGCAAGATATCGTCCGGGAGAAGAACATTCTCCCGGACGAGCAGTTTGGCTTTCGGGAGGGGCACTCCACTACCCAGAAACTGGGTAGGGTGACCCACTTTATCACTGACGCCTTCAACAGGAACCACGCGGTCGCAGGGGCTTTCGTCGACATCTCGAAGGCCTTCGACCGCGTGGCATCCAGCTCTCCTGTTGAAGTTGCATCGACTCCAGTTTCCTGCGTGGTTGGTGCGGCTCATTGAGTCGTACTTACAGGGCAGGACGTTCAGAGTGTTTTGGCTCCAGGTCGGATCGGGACTGCGGCGAATCTGCGCCGGTGTCCCGCATGTGTCCGTCCTGGGGTCAATTCTCTTCAACATCTTCACTCAAGATCTACCTCGGGATCTTGGGTGGAACACTACGCTTGCCGTGTACGCGAATGATGCGGCGCTCCTGTCGGGGTCTTCCAAGAAGTACGCGGCCGTAGAGACGCTGCAGTACGCCGTCGACGAACTGGTGTCCTGGTATCGTCGATGGCGCATTGTAGTAAACCCTGGTAAGACCAAGGCCATCATCTTCCACCCTGGAAGAGGAGCGCCGCCTGGAGTCGATTTGTCAGTGATGGGGGGGGGGTTATCCCCTGGAGCCCAGAAGTCATATACCTTGGAGTGGTGCTAGACCGGAGACTTCTCTGGAAGCCTCAGGTTGAGCGCGTCCGCCACAAGGCACTCGGGACGCTGGCGAGGCTTCGTCCGATCCTGCGCCCGGGTGTCTTGTCAGCTGACACCAAGAGACGCCTCTACCTGAGCTGGGTGAGGCCCATCATCACTTACGCAGCGCCGGTCTGGTTTGGAGTGCCCAAGACCACCCTCTACAGGCTGCAATTGGTGCAGAACAGTGCACTCCGGTTGATACTCGGTCGTTTCCGATACGAGAGCGTCAGCCGGTTGCACTTAGACGGAAATGTGGAGTCCCTGGACGTCCTCCTTCCGAGGATGTCCAAAGAATTCTACTGCAAGGCAGCAGCATCGAGGCACAAAGAGGTGCAGCAGCTGGGCGATATCAAGGTTAGGTGGTGGGACCGCTACAAGCGACCCATCGCCAGCCTTGATTCGCTGGAAACCCTCCCTAGCAACAAGCGTCCCCGCTTGTAGGGAGGGGTTGGTGCCTCTTTGTAACAAAGGGCTAAAGAAGAGAAAAATGAGCAAAGTGTAAATAGCCTTAGTCACGCATTTGTAGCAAAGCTGGCAATGCGATTAAGCCAACCGCCAGGAGGTTGGAGTTCATAGCTGTCGGCACTTGCCGGTAAGCTAGAAAAATGAAATTCTCAGTGTTGCTAGATGGTTTCAAAATCTATTAGGAATTATTGTCACTTTTGCTTACAGTGTCTTAGTTCGACTCCAGAGACCCCGGAATATCTCCCATAAGTTAGCATGGGAAAACGTAATCCACTGTGTAGACCTATCTAATAAGTTTAGGAAGCTGAAATTTTGCAAGATTATAGAATTTTTCTCATAAACAACTATAAAAATAAAAAATTTAAAAATTGGTAATTTTTAGGGGTTGTTTTAACCCCATTTTGATATTAAAATTTAATAAAATTTATGTTGAAAACTATAGGCTGTAGGTTCGAGTTTTTGAAATACTTTTGTAGAAAATTATTCATAGAAAAAAGGAAATTTTGAAAAAGTTAAAAAATTCGACCGTTAATTGTTTAAACATATTTTTGAGGTTTATGTATTATCGAATGTGCTACGAAGCTGAAATTATTTTAAAGGTAGATTTTGTGGGAAAACGAAATAAAAATTATAAAAATTTTGATAATTTAATTTCTTTGCCTGTTAAAAATTCTTAAAGTTTAAACTAATAGATAAACGTTTAGGTACTTTGGGGCAAGCTAGGAAGCTGAAATTTCAAAGTTAAGTAGAGCTCAGTTCATTTAAATTAACAAACATTTGAAAAGCTCCAACAAAGTGTTATTGCGGCCGCATTAAACTTTTGAAATTTAAACAATTAAATATATATTATTTCACCTCTAGATGTGCTACAACTTCAAATTTGACAAAAACGTGTGGGATTAGCACCTTACATTGGATAAAGTATAATATTCTTAAAATTGCAAATTTAAGGCATTGTTTTAATAAAATATTGTTCAATAAGGAAAGATAGAAATTGGGTGCACTGGTGAAATATTTTGAATTAAAAAAATATCTCTAACAATGCTATATCTCTCTGAAATATTAATGTTTATCAGGGTTAGATGAAATGTTTGCAGATTGCAAGCACCAAGTACTTGTATGTTATATCCTCCTCCTCTGTAAGAAACGTCGATATATAATGATATATATAGTCGTTTAAAACTAAACAATTTAATTACTTTAATATGCATGAAAATGAATGATTATTCAAAGAGTAATCAAAATTATTAAAACTAGGGATCCCGCCCCTACTCGCTACGCCCCCCAATATGAAAGTATGTGACGTCATCATAATATATGGAGAATATTCAACATCGCGTAATTATAAATAGGGCAAATAGAGTGAACCTGATAAATCTTTCGCCTCATTCTTATTTTAGAGGAAGAAAAAGCCTTCTTGATTCTATGTAAAGAACGACTCATTTGTACTCTTAAGTGAGCGAATTATGATACGGATTTGAAATTATGTAAATTCTGCGCATATTTTAATGGGCGACCGTGAAGGGTCCCTAAAACTTGAAAGAATGTTGCAAAAGGCGTTTTTTAAAGGCTAAGTTATTGCTTAAATTGTTTTGATTATGGTTAATTTTTAAACATGAATAATTTATGATTTCACGAGAATTAAATTCCAATCTTAACGCTGCATTCCCTAAATATCAGACTAGCAATAAGAGAAGATTGTAAAAGAAACAAAGTGATAATATTGTATGCATGAGTTTGGAAATGGAGTTGGTGGATATACAAGTGTATCAAAACCATAGAATGAACAGTAAAGGTGAAAGTATTTTTTGAAGTCTTGATGCCATAACTGGATCTATAAAATGCGCCTATACAAATCCTAAATGTTTGCCTCTAAGCAAAGTTGGAGCAATTCTTGCTCCCTTACCATAAAAGTCACAAGAATTTTTTTAAGGCAAAATTAAGGTAAAGTATGCAAAAGTAATTTCGGTAAGCTATGGAAAAATCGTCAGTAAAGTATTTGTGATTGTTGGATATTCCAAAGTAGGTCAAATTCTCTGATAATCTGTCATGTACCAATGAGATCGGGTCTTTATTTCTGAAAGGAACAGAATTTTCCATTATCGCAGTAAACAGTATATCATCTCACCACTCGGTGAAGACGAAGTTACGTTATTTTTGCATCATTCGGAGGAACCGCCTCGTTCAAAGTGAGGTTATTTTTCTGTCTAACCAACGAGAAACTCGATTTCTGAAAGCACTCCGCCATTCACTTCGTTTCTCATTTGCGAGAAGTCACTACTCGCTCTTTCCTCGTCAGTCACTTTAGGGCGAGGCCATTACGGCCGGAAGTGATGCTCCACCAGTTGCTGTGGAGACGGATCGAGCTTTTCATTTTCTTCTTTTATTTGGAAAAAGATTATAATTAGTAAAGAGATGACGGGAAAGTCTTGATGTACTCGCTGTGATCGAGATCAAATTTTATCCAGAGAGTGGAGTTCCACAAAAGTTTTCAATGCAGTCCTATCATTCTGAGAGCCACGATTAGTCTTCTCTCCCCACTATATACAGTATAAGCTTGAATCGCATACAATAAGAAGTATTAATACCTAGGAATTGCCAAGTGTTCCGATCATTAAGGAAAACACTTTAAAGAATCTCGTAGAAGATAACGTGAAAAATAATAATCTATAGGAAATAGCGCTATGAAAATTATGCGTTAAATAAAAGTTACGAGCAAAGTAATTAAAAATCTTCATTTTGAGCTAATATCAGCTGTTCTATCTTTATCTTACAATAGTACAAAATATAAGAAAAAATGGTAAACATAGAAGAACATTTTGGGATCCGTTCACTTCTAATACATTTCCAATTAGTGTTATATAAGTTGAGATTTGAAATAAAAAGACAATTCGTATTCTAAATTGAGATAAGAAAATGAAAATTTTTATTACTGTTTAGAGAAGAGCAAGAGAGTTGGTAAAAAACATGATTTTTACACGAATGTGAGCTGTTTCCAATTACCTCAGAGACCTCGAGATTATATAAATGTGTGTGATTGTGTGTGTGTGGGCGTATAATTTGATATGACAAATAAAAATTACTTCATACATTAAGGTCGCAAGCATTTCCATGCGGAAACAATGCGATTGACTCATAACACGCCTAAAATAAAATTTTAAGAAAGAAGATATCGTGGCTCATTAAATATATAATATAATTATTATATATATTACATAAATATTATATATATTATATAATAAAGAGTTTGTAAGAAAGCCCGTGCGATGTTAAATGAATAAACATTTTGATTTTTCTTCAGTTTTCCTAAAGCGGTGTCTTCGAGAAATAAATTTATTAACATTATTGTGAGGATGTGAGATATGGGACACAAAAGCAGAATAGTCCAACGCCTGCAGAAGAAGTGTAAGGAGAGATTATGACGTAATGATTGCTTGAGGAGTGAGCTAATGAAACGAGTATAATACAGGATTGATCAGCGTAATTGAAGTAGTTGAATTGGCAGAGAGAAAGCCACTCTGCAAGAAGAAATAACAAGCGCCAAACGAATGGATTCTAAAACACGGCAAATCGTGAAATACTCGAGTTCGTTTACCAGACAAGGCGGAATATTTCTCCGGTTTATGGACATCTCACCTTTGGGATACAAATAGATTTTCATCGGAGGACATCCGTTTGCGGGAAGTTGAAGCCAACTTGGCTGGCCCAACCTCAACACATGAGAAATACCCGATTCTGAAACATGATTAAAGATATGCATACACACAGATGATTTTTTTAGTTAGGGTCAGGCCATCCAAACAACACAACGCAACCTCTGTTTTCAAATTTTCAAAACTACAGCTTATGATCTTCTATCAATTTTTTTCATTAATTTATTACTTTCACAATTTAACCATTTGAGAGGGTAGGATTTTTTCATCGACAGACCTTTTGGATGTTATCAGTGGTGTTTGGTAGATACTAGCTTGGCTAGTCCGGCCCCAAAAAAGATGAACATCCGAGTTCAAAAAGAGGAGAATTAGTTTGCCACGACAGTTTAGCGGTAGAACATACGCCCGGTAAGTGGAAAGCCCAGAATCAATTTCTTATCATGGCAGATTTTTTTCTCCTACTATTTTAAAATTTCCCTTAAATTAGCTTGACAATAATATGCGAGCAAACCGAGCCTTCGAACGAGTTCTGGCTCCTTGGGGGCCCATGGGCAAAGCACTTAATATATATAAAAGCTGACGTCGCGCCTCTAACTTAAGGTAACCGGAATTACGATTTCGAAGATTTCTTTCCTAATTTCGCACCGTTTAATATTTCACGGCTTTATTTTCGTATCTTCACATCATACATGTGTTAATATGCAATATTTTGAGTATTTCAAAGACGTGTAAAGGTTTAATTAAGTGAAAGTAATCGGTAATTCCTAAAGTCATCATGTTGATTTTTACTGATGCAAATAGAAGAGCTAGAAACTAAAATTTTTATAGAACGAGATCCTGTTCTTTGCTTCATTGATTACCACGCTTCTGTTTTCCTTTTATACTCATCGTAGTCTAACTTGCAAGTCTTTAAAAGTTTAGGCCTTTAAGGTTCTTCAGGGTCACAAGGAATATGTGGCGTAGTAATTTTGTCTAATCTTTTGCCTCTAGCTATCTCTCTCCGCACGATACCTTCCCATCCTTCTGTCCACTCTCACAAAAATCTTTTATTATATTTTATCTTATCCTCGTCGTTATGCTCAGCTCTGAGAACGATTTCTACCCATTATAGCAGAGATAGAATCCATTCTTTTACTTATTCAAAAATGAATAACAGGAGTGGAACCGGAGAAAGAAATTTCTTCCGTTTCTTTCTGACTTGCATATTCCTATCAAAATATCTGTTCCGGCGGAAAAATTAAAACGACCATTCCCGAAATATATGCCTTGCTTTTGAGTACGCTCGAATATAAATAGTTTTTCATTCCAGTAACTTTCTTAACTTTTATGTTTCACGCAATTTCCGTTTGTTTCACGAGGAGAATTTTTGACACCCGACCTCGATCTCGAGAGCAGCAGAAAGGGGTCGAAGTGAGAGAGAGAGAGAGAAAAGAAGAGAGAGCAGGAAGACTGAGGAGCTAGTGGACGAGGAAACACAAAGTGTGTGAGAAAGAGAGAGAAGGGAGTAATCCTCCGGGGGTATCTCGCAGACGCAGCAGAGACTCCAGCTCTGTGCAAACTTTGAGAAAAAATGCTTATCAAGGTAACAGGAAGAGAAGGAGGGGAAGAAGAAAGGAACGAGTTGATAAGCAATTGCGCGTAGGGGAAACATTCCCATGATCCCAATGGGAAGTGAGTACAAAAAGAAAACTATGGCGAAGATTGTTCTTCAGCTGCGACTATACGGGTGCAGTCTTCTTTATTTGCGAATTTCATTTTAAATCTTTGTCTTTCATTTCTTGCACTTGGAGTCGAAAGCGGAATAATTATCTTCGAGTTTTGCTCACTCTTTCAATGCGAGTTATTCTCCTTAGAGCATACGCCATTACTCTCCCATGTGTCCCAACTTGAATAGGCGCTTGAAGTTATTTTAGAATCATTACACTTTGTTTCTTTATTTTTGTTTTTAAAAGTAAAAATCAGAGAGTGAAAATATTTTAATCGACTCTTATGCATACAACACGAATTGACGACATGAAATTGCCATTAATGCATGCCACTAATTGCACAATAACTCTTTAAAATCAAGATTTGATTAATAATTTATTATAAGGAAAACTAAAATTTACATTCCGATCCGAAATTCTAGTCATTTTCTAAAACACCACATCAATCACCATTATAAATAAAATTTAAAATCTTAAAATCTGTCTGCATAATAAAGAGACACAGAAAAACGACTTTATTTTTTTTTCAGCACCGTCCTCCAATTTTTTACGCTTTCATTAATATAATTGAGCGATTAAAGGAATAGAACAATAAAAATATAAGAAATCAACAGCAAAGCTTAGAAAGCGCTATCGACTCGAAATATGTGAGACGTATGAGAGACGACCCAAATAGAAAGATATTAGTCAAAGATGGAAGGTTTTTATACCTCATTAACGTTTAGTCAGAGGTTCCACAGGGATGTATCTTAGACCCTTTTCTATTCTTAATGTACGTACAGGGTGTCTGCTTGGTAGTTTGTAGTAAACTCAGACAGTTTATAGTTCAATTTTAGTTCAAAACGCTCTGCCCTGGGCA
Organism: Tanypteryx hageni; assembly: GCA_028673005.1. Taxonomy (NCBI): domain Eukaryota; kingdom Metazoa; phylum Arthropoda; class Insecta; order Odonata; family Petaluridae; genus Tanypteryx; species Tanypteryx hageni. The sequence continues at coordinate 7,347,565 of CM054113.1, read as the reverse complement.
TGTGTATGTGTATATATATATTCTTTCTTCTATTGTTTGTATTTTTTTGTGTTGTTTTTATTTTTTTTGCTATTGTTTTATATTATTTTATATTGTATTATATTATTTATGTATTTTATATCTTTTCCTGCTATCTTATAATATGCATGCCCCAACAACATTCTTTATATTCATTCATTGTATATATTTCATGTATATTTCATCTCATTCTGCATACTTGTATATTTCTTGTTTACATTACGCTATTACCTTTACGTGTACTTTTTTATGACGATATATAATTACGCTGTATATACGAACTCTCCCACTGTACATACTCCTTCCTATTTAATGTTGTAGTTTTGTATTACCATATGTACACTATCTAGGGTTTTCGCAGGTTTTTCACACCCCCCTTCTTAGTGGGTGTTTTCCTGCGTGGGTTTTGCTAGGGAGGACATGTCTGTTTTTACCTAGATTTTCCCCACAAACACAAATCTGTATTCAATTTTATCTTTTTAATTAGTATGATTTAGGTACATAATGTTTATATAATGTATTTTGTTATACCTTATTTTATTCATTTTCTTGTGTTTATTATATTGACGAAGGGTTAAATGTAAGAATGGACCTTCTGGTCTAAATTTCGCCCGAATAAAGACGATTATCTATCTATCTATCTATCTAAATGGGGTCGCTGCTACCCATGCGATTAATTTGATGTTAGAATTGATCAAGTAGTAGTAGTGGGAGAAAAGTGACAATGAAACAGAGGAGAATAAGTTGGAAGAATTTATAATACGGGAGGAGGAAATAACAGGATCTTTGAGAAAACATTGCAAAATATCACAAAAAAAATCATTCTCATACCTAAGTATCCTCATATATGTTTTCATTTAATTTATTGGAGAATGTTAAACCACATAGATAAATATAATCATATAAATAAATACATAAACATAAATAAATAGATAAACATAATCAATCAATCACAATTTCCTCACTCCCCCAATCATCACTCGATCGTCTTCTGTCCAGAAAATTTAGTGTGTATGCAGATTTTAACATGTAGATATTTTTCTATACTCATTTTATGTCAACAAGCACTTTGCCCAGTCCCTGGTGGTATTTGGATGCGCAACATTGTGCAGACAGCCTCGCGTGCACTTGCATAGAATAGTGTCAGAAAACTGACTCGTAGACGCGATTTATATTCTGATGAGATTTTCGCGGAGCTCAATAACATCCCCGGGGATGTGTTGGACGGACATACCTTTTATAACATTCTTGATTTGGCGGCAATAAATGCTGTCGTGATATATACAGCTGTCACTGGTAAAAAAATTTCGCTGAGAAATTTCATCAGACAGTTTGCAGAGAAGCTACGGGTGCAGTAGATACGCGAAAAAGCGGCATAATTATGACAATTAAGGCGAAGAATCTGATTTGGAAGAAGATCAAAAACTTCGAAGATGTTAGGTCATGGAAAGTTGCAGGGAAAATAAAATCTCAGCCAAATGCACAGTATGCAAGAAAATGGCTTGCGGGAAGTGCATGGGCAAAATGCGTAGCACTCGCGTCAGCTGACCTAACGCGATAAAAGAATAATAGTTTTATGTTATATTATTTTGGCACTTTGTTTGTTCGTCACCAATATGTGTCAAAGAAATCTATTTTTCAGGTCCGAAGGATTTTTGTTTTCACATGGTATAGTAAAATACTTATTATTTATAATTAGCGTTAGTTTATTAAATTAGTTATAAATCAACCTTTTCGTAGTATTTGTAAGCGAAATGAGTGCTTTCAACCTGAATGCATTACCGCTATGCATATCCGACTAAGATTGCCTTTTTAAAAATAGCGTGTTTATCTCCGTATATTTTAATTATGTACATTTTGTTGCTACCTGTACCCAATTTATTCTTCATGTTGGTAAATATGGGTCTGCCTTATATTACTTGAGCAGAAGTGTTTTTAAGTTTTTTCGCTGTTATGCAATCCTTACTTGATTTTGAAATATTTTTTTCTTCAAAAATTGACATTATTTTGAAGACGTATGCACATTTTTTAGGAGCGTTTCGCTGCCAGCATAGGCGCCTATTAGCATCGGTTTGTCCGCCCGTCCATCCGCATGTTCGTTCTCGGCTTCTACCGAACAGATTTGTATGAAATTTGATATTACGGACTTAACAGTCAAAGAAAATAAGAAAATCACAAAAGTAAATCACGTAAGACAATCAGGGGTACCACTTTACCGGTGACAAAAAATGAACTTTCCTTTATATCTCGTAAATATTTAGCCAAATTAAAATAATTTTGAAATAGTCTTGTAGAACTAGTAAAGTAGAGTATTTCTTTTCCTATACGTGTTTATTCTAGGAGTAGCCGTTTTCAAGAAAATTGAACGAAAATGTCGTAATTCGCTTTTGAACTTAGAAAATTTCTTGCATAGATACCTAATTGTTATCAATGCAAATAATCTTATTGGTTGCAGAAGTAAATAAGATCTGCTATGATCAACAAATACATTTAATTCCTTAGGCGTGCATGACAGATTTTGTAAGCGGGAGGAAATGGACTATTTACGGCGAAGAAAAGAACATAAACGTAAATATTACAACTACTGAACTCATGTGAGGTATGTTTGAAATAATTTTCGATTGTTTGGTTGATTAAAAATTATTATAAAAAAATTCAATAAATATAAATCGACTATTTCCCTGTAATCCTTTCTTATATATAGTTTGCCAGTATTAATCATAAAAATTATGTAATATGTTTATTGATGCACCAACTAAATGTGGAGAAGAAATTTTTAGTAGACAAAGATACAATCGGGCCATGGTGTTCTGCTCTTTTATGGTGTGTGTTCGGTCAAATTATATCGTATAGTTTCAAAAAATCCATCACACGAAACGCGCCTATTTGTGATACATTGTACACTTTCCTGACTTGTTTTAAGTTTTAGACAGAGAGTGTACCGGCTCATGCTATCTATAAACAGTAGTTAGCCTGAATAGATAAAGTATACCTTATTTAAACGCAATAAATGCTCACGAAAAAATAACTACTATATTTTTTAATAGGTTCTTACTGCATATATACTAACCGTTTACCAATAGCATTTCCGGTTTCTTAAGGTGCCACATCCCAACATATAACTATATGGAAAAGGACGTATTTCTTTGGGCGTACATTCTAATAAGAGAGCAGTCAAATATTTATCACGTTGAAAAATTACTATAAAACTACTTTCTTTTTGAAAAAATTTTACAAACATTATTTTTGATCATAATTGTAGGTTTTCAAAATTTACTAAAGAAAAACATAACTAATAATTGTTTAGATGACGAAAACGATGTAGCGCTTTTTACTTCGCAATTTTAAGCTATAAAAGCCGATATTTCATAATATGGGTCAAATTGACTCGGTTGTGCGTTCTAAGAGGTGAGCTAATTGTAAGCCCGGTCGTCCGAGTGTTAAACATACAAATTTTATATCAGAAAAGAAAATGATTTCAAATTGTACATAGGAAATTTAATCAAACTATTTTTCAGAATAAATTTTTATAACGATATATTTTCGCTTACATTTGACTTTGATAGATTAACAAATCTCACATCAATGTATTATTTGTAACAATGATAGCAGTAAATAACGTCGATTTATTTACGAAATAGTAATAGTTTGCAAATTGGACGTTAAGGGTACTTACTGACTAGGCCGGGGTAAGAGGAATGGAACCTTTTAAACTATATGCTGAAATCAATAAAAATTTGATCTCCCTTTAAGAGATTTTTTATTACAAAAACGCGAAATCTTCCGTTTTAAAACAAATTTGTTCACCAATTGAACCCGTATTCGAAAATCGAAGGCAGGAAAATAAACGTTCCATTCCTTTAGGCGTTATTTGGTTAAAATTTCATATTCGTAGGAGTTTAAGCAATTTGAAAATGCAAGAGAAATTTATGCTACACTGCTTCTCGTTGACGCTACTCCCATATAAAATATACGGAGGCTTAATACGCACATACGCAAGCAGAAAATGTGTTAACGTAATTTAAATCATCTTACCCGAAAACTATATGTTATCCGTCACAAACAACGGCACAACAAATGGTAGAACATCTAAATTGCTTTAAAAAATTACACGCATGTATACCAGCGACGGAAGCGAAGAAAATTAATCAGGAAATGGAAACAGCCAAAAAACATAATGAGGAACAAGGGATTTGTTAAAAAATAGATTCGTTTTCATAGACTGCGTTAAACGAGGTACGTCTGTACACACACGCGCGCATATTTAGAGAGAAAAGAAGTCATGCATTCATCGTGGCACTATCTCCCATTCCTACATCTTCTTGAGTGTTTGATCATATAAGCGATTGTCTCATCTTCAACATTCACCTTTCAAGTGACCACTCTCTTTGTCTGTCATTGCACCTCTTCTGATGGGAAGACAGGAGAATGAGAGAGTGAAGCATTACTTCTTTAGCAAGAACACACGCCTGATTATAGTTAATGCAAATATAAATATTCGACTCAACTTAGGAATACGCTGTTTGGCCCGAAGATTTGGATGCAATCGGAGCAGTTCCTCCCACCTTTACTCTCTCTCCGTCCCTTCCTTTATCTCTTTCTCTCTCCATCCATTCCTTTCACTCCGTCCCTCCCTTTTTTTCTCTCTCTCCGTCCCTCCCTTTCTCTTTCTCTCAATCCCTCCATTTTTTCTCTTTCTCAATCCCTCCCAATCACTCTCCATTCCGTCCATTCTCTCCCTCTCTCCGTTCGGATGGAGTTTTCCGGAAGGTGGGAGGGGAGAAAAGGAAGATCGCGGTTCGAAGCGAGGGATGCCGGAACCGGAATCGGAGGCATAGATACGGAGGGAATGTGGGCGTCAGGAGGGGCTCGCCGTGAGAAGCTAGATAAAGTAGGGGCGGAGACGTGTATCGGAGGCAGAAGGAAGGATGCGAAATGTGAGGAGATGAATTTGATGCGATGGTGAGGGCGCGTTAGGAACAGGGTGCATGTAGTCCGCGGTCGGTAGGTCTCCAAATGAAGAAGAAGAAGCCAATTCTCTGAAATAAGAAGGTCATGGGATAGGAAAAGTAAAAAAAAGAGAATGGTGTGGGGCTGGCCGGGGGAAGTCAATCGCCCCGCGGATGGGCGATTCTCTCTAGAAGTGGGGTTGAAGCTATGGAAATGAGGGAATATTATAAGAAGGGGTCGAGTGAGTAGTATAAATGCCGCAATGGAGGAATGGAAGACGGGAGTCATAAAGGCAGATGTAAAAGATAGGTGCAAAATAGTGAAAGTAAAGAAGAGAATGTGTTGACAAGAGAATAGCGGAAGAACTGTGGCAATAGGAAAGAGACGAATTGTCTCGGAGGAGGGAGATGAGGAGGGAGGAAGGTGGGGGAGGGAATGGAATGGCGGACGTGGCCAGAGGGGCTGCGTGGGCCGCCGCTGAGTTATTAGGGATGCTGAGAGAGGAAACTGTGGGTCGGAAGGGGCTTCCACAGATGTTCCATCCCTCCTCGTTATATTCCCCCATCCTCCTCCTCCCTCCTCCTCTCTCTCTCCCTCCTCCTCTCTTCCTACATCCCTCTATCTACCTCTGTATTCACCTCACCTGCCGCTCCTCCACCTTTCGTACTTACCTCCTAGTAACAGTTTCCCATTTCAATTTCGTGATGGCTTTATATTCACTTTTATGACTATCCTCGTGTTCTGTTCATGTTTTACGTTTGTGGCTCCGTGTTCAATCTAGAAAGGATACGGCTAAAAAGAGAAGTCGAAGCTAACTCTATCGCAAGAGTTTTTGTGTGTTATCTTATGAAAATCAGCGACTTCTCCTATGTAATTTCTTGCACATAGTATTTGACTTTCTCCATATTGATGTATAGACATTTTTATAGCAGGGAATATAATCGGTATTAATGGAGAACCCAGAAAAATTTAGTATTTATATGGTTAAATGTTTGTTTTCATAGCTGCTCCATCTTTCTTTCTCCTTTACACAAATAGGACCTTTTCTCTTTCGCATTCCCCTTTTCCATCTCTTCCTCACTCCCACCCTCCCTCTCACCCTCTCATTTTCTCTCCTATTCTCCCTCTCATTCTCCCTCCCATTCTCCCTCCCACTCACCCTTTACTAGAACACCCTCTTTCCACGGGACTCACTTTCTCTCAACCCTTTACATTTTCGTATTTTCAAATCCTCCTTCAATCTTTATTTTAATGCTGCGGCTATCATATATATGTCTCCAACTCCTTCCTCTTTCATTAGCTATGTATCTCTCTCTTCCTCATATTCCATTCCTCTCATCTCTTTCATTCGTCCTCGTATTCAATGCGACAATCCTTCTCTCTACCCTCTCTCTCCCTCCCGGTCTCCAACTCTTGTTTCTCTTTTATTATTCTTTATTCTCTCCATTACGTGTACTTTTTATGACGGTATATAATTACGCTGTATATACGAGCTCTCCCACTGTACATACTCCTTTCTATTTAATGTTGTAGCTCTGTATTATCATATGTACATTATCTAGGGTGCGTGGGTTTTTCTAGGGAGGACATGCCTGTTTTTACCTAGGTTTTCTCCACAGACACAAATCTGTATACAATTTTATCATTTTACTTTGTATGATTTAAGTACATATGTTTATATAATATATTTTGTTATACCTTATTCTATTCTTTTTCTTGTATTTATTATATTGACGAAGGTTGAAATGTAAGAATGGACCTTATGGTATAAATTTCGCCCGAATAAATACGATTATCTATCTATCTATCTATCTATCTATCTATCTATCTATCCATTCTACATGTCCTCTTTTTTTAAATACTCACGCATCTAATATTTGACTTTCCTCATTCTATGATTAGCCATTTCCTTGTTCGTCCATTCGTATTATCCTTCCGTTCATATCTCTCACCATCTTGGAATAGAACCTTACTTCACGAATTCTACTATCACAAGAATTCCTATCCTCCCGACCACCCTCCCTCCCCTCCACCCCCTCTCTGCACCATCCATTTCCTGCCCCACACATTTCAGGAGATCCTTTCTCGGAGGATAGCACTTATTTCTGAGCAATTGGAATGAATTTTGAATCCGCTTTGGGTTAACAGTAAAAATAGACGTGACCGATCTTCAATGCTTTTCATATTCTCTCCTCCCTCTCTCTTTATCCCTGAAATTAATTCGTGTTAGAGGCCTATTTCATTTGCTGCGAGAAGCATTCGATACGGAAATAAGCGTCATCGGGGAGAGACCTTGTCTCTGAATATTGATTTCTACCCCATTTATGTACTACGAAATGTATTCCACCAATTTTATTTTCGATTGAAAGTTTTCGCAGCGATCAGTGATGGTCGAGGGCGCTTTTGGTTGGTTTCGAGTGTGGCTGTTTAGAAAGCATACTTATAAATCTCAACGCTTCGCCCGCGTTGCAGCGAGCTTTTTCAGGAGTGAAGTGCCTCGGCAGTGTCGGTGTGGTGTTATATATGCTGGATATTATGTGCTTTCACTTTCTGGCCGTTGTAATCATCTCGGTCGTGTTCAGTCCACACAGCGCCCTTTTCTATTTTCTATGGGTGTTTACTCGTTACTTCGCCGATTTGAACTTCCTATTCTGTATTTTGAAATAGAATTCGAAAATTGGATTATCATGCAAGCTACCACAGGCATAGGTTTCCACAGTGATGGAGAACGTGGAGTGTTTAAGCTGCGAGTTCTTTCGAAGAAGAGGAAAAGAAAGATAGCGGAATGCCGAAAAATGCATGCGAGGTTCTTGGGACCATATGCATTCATGCGTTTTTAAATGAAACGCCCGAGATTCCTTCGAATACATTACCTCAGATATTATTGTCTTGTTTTTCAAAAAATATTATTTACATTTTTATTTTGCGTTTCGATTTCATTCCTAAAATTTTTCTCTTAAAAAAACGCTATTCATACAATGTTCAACTTATTTTGTCAACGAAAAAACAAGGCAAAAATATAAAACATCTTCTAAACCGTAAAGGGAACATAATAAGTATTTTCGAGAGACAAGATGAATTTTGAAAATGAATACCTTTTTATTGATGGGCAACAAACGTGAGTAACCTAATATTTAAACGCCTGGAGTGCCCGTACGGGCACGCAAAATGGGTCCCGTTCGGTGCCTGGCGTTTCCATCCGGGCATGATAAGTTTGGAAGTCGCCCACATATGTTGCATTTGATATGGATGTGTGAAATTAGGGAGGTCTCCTCCTAGAGGCCTGCTCTCGAGATACTATGTATGTATTTTCCTGTTTTGAAGAATTCCACACAAAGCAGGTTTTCTAAGTGTAATAGAATGAAATTCGTATTGTAGTGCATGAGAAATGAACTATAAAAATTATCACTATTTTTTTATTGAATTTATCATTGTAATATTATAGAATTACGCCAGATTTGCATTTTTTTGTTTTCTTTTACTATACGTAATTTTCCAAAATATTTATTAATTAATGCCTTTTACCTGAACGTTTTTCCACTTATTGTTCAAGAAATACAAAATATTTTCTGATCGAATGTAAGATAACTTTAAATGGTCAAAATTATATCCGGTAGCAAGGGCGAGAGTATACAAAGGTACATTTAAATCCGGCGTTAAAATTTTTGAAAAATGCTATATATAAAAATAATATTAACTCCTTTCCTGTGAACCTGTTCCCGCCATATTCTCGATAATCGCCTTTAAATATGTGATTTTATTCGTCTATTATTATTAAATTTCTATCATTCATTATAATTTGTATTCCATTAAATATTTATTTTTTTAAATAACACCAATGTGTAGGCTATAATTTATTAGTAATAAGATGTACAACACAAAGAGGGTATTGCATACATTCCTCAGTAAACGTCCTTATTTAAAAACAGTTCACTTATAATACCACCAATATAAATAATAAAATTTATCAAAATTTCAAATGTAAAATGTTCTCTATTAGTCAATGAATATGAGAAAAGAGGGCTGATTATGATACCTATAAAGCTATAAATATTAGCTGTCTTCCTAAAAAATGTATTTCATATTGTGAAGTAGTTCCATTATCATGAACTTTTAACCGATGCTCTGGTTTCCTTTCTAATGGCCACCAAAAGAGACAATTCTCCCAGTTGTGTATCTGTTCGAATCCCGTACCAGATTCTAAGGATTTAAAATTGTAGCTTCTTAATGACTTCAACTGAATCCCATACTTTTTTGCCTATATCAGGGGTGCCAACCCATGACCCGCGGGCCAATATGTGGCCCGTGACGACATTTGATACGGCCCGCGGTACTCAGGCACTCGACCGAAAAAAAAAAATTTTGGGTAGGAATGGAACCAAAATCTGACATTTGTTTTGATTCTCTTATCTATCTTATCCTCCCAATTGCTTATTTCCAACTATGTTTAACCTTTTAAATTCTTTCAAGTCTAAATTGAATTTAATTTCTAGGAGTTTATCTCAGAAAAACTGGACCAATTTTGAACTCTAAAACGTTTCCAAAGTTATGTTTGTGTTTGAACTTTAATATGTGGGTATTATTCCGCAATTTCAGCTGTACATGATTCGTTTAGTTTTCGTCTCGAAGACTTCGAAGCTGAAAGAAACAATCTCTCTCTCTCTTCATAAATCCATTCTCTATTTTGGACCGCAAGATAGATAAATATCCGCCAAAACCCCGATTGGAAATTGCTTAAATTAAGAATCACTTAGGCCTCATAGCAAAATTTCGCGAGCTTTGTGAGTCACCAACCTTCCCAGACTATTTTTAGGTCCCTGGCGCAGAGTAATTCCTCGAAAACTCGGCCCCGTTTCCTTTACACCTTAGGATTAATGCTTGTGCGATTGAGTGAGTGAATGTGTGAGTGACATCAGGTCCCTGGCGTGGAGTAACAACCCCGAAACCTGTAAGTTTATATATTTTTTTTCTTTTGCCTTTTCCTGCCTTTCCCCCCCTTTTTTCATTGTGTGTCCAATTTTGAATTTTACGGTCAAGGAGTTAATTCTATTTAACAACCTTCCAAGATTTAAAAGCCTTTTGGAAATTCGTTTCAGAAAACAATTGCATGACCTTGCATTGCGCCTGTTAGCAAATTTGGATCAACCTATGTTTGTGAACAGACCTTTTCAACAATGAACTTCGTTATAAACAAATGCAGAACTATCTTAAAAGACACTCATGTAGGTAGTCTTTTCCTTTAATTGACGTCGGAAAGCAGATATTGAGAAATTGTTAATTGAAAAGCAAATTCAAAAGTCACTTTGAGATATTTATATCAGTATTTTTCTTTTTTAATAATTATTTCAAATGTCATTTAAATAAATCTGTTTAAGTTTGTTATTTTTTTAATTCCAGTTTTTTTGCATAAGTTAAATTAACTTTAGCTTTCAACTTAAACCGGATGTTAAGGATAGTAGGATAGTGACCCGCATCACAAAAACTTGTATCCCTAAGATGAGAATTTGCAATAGCATTGGCAAAATATAAAAGATAAATACGTTCAATCGCTTAATTAATTTTGCACAACTGAATTTCAGGAACAGGCATTTAAAATAATACTTTTCTCAGGTATTTTTAGTAGCCAAAACTAGTATTTTTTAAATTCTTGTTCTTGTAAATTTTCAGCCATGAGGGTGAGACGATAGTTGACGTTGATTGGACTCGACTTGTTGACTAAATTAAAAAGGTAAACATGTAAGTGAAATTGATGCAGCATTGTGGAAGCAATATCGCAACATAATTGATTTCTAATTTAGTAAGATAATAACTCCAATTTTGTAGAAAATTTCTCCATTTAAAATGAAAAGTTGGACAACGATTAATTTCCTAATATTTAAATAAATAATTTAAAATGATGACAACTTTTGTACAAAGGAACCGACAAACAAAGAACAAAATTTTCAATAATAAGTGCAATAAGTCGAAAATTAACCATATGAAATCTTTCGAAAATTCTTGCGTAGTTTATTTTAAGAACGAAACAGATGCCTGCGGATGTCTTCTCTTTCGTAAGTGGGTCTCTTTGAGAATAAGATTAAAAGAAAAATTTCATAATTGCTTACTAGCGTAGAGAGTGGTAATTTGAATGGCAGGGTTATTCGGATAATGTTAAACGTTCACGTTAGCCAGAAAGACAGAAATAGCCCCAAGGGGTCAGTCAGTATACTGTTGGATGCACGGTTATGTTGGCACATTGTGTTTCTAGTCGTGTTGAATTGGTCTCAACAGGAGATTCTGTGGAATATTTTTAACCTCTGAAGATAAGGTAATATGCCACCTTCATTTCTCTGTTGTTAATATTGTAGGTAACGCTTTAGGCCGTACCGCCACATGATCTTCGAGTAACCAACGTTTTTAAATTACAATGTTACCTCTGGGTATGTCTTTCATGCACAGCTTGTAGAGTATTTCGCTCTTCCAACGCATTTAGGCACTACGTCGCGTTAATTTCATTCCTTGAAGTGGGGCTATTTTAATACTTATTGCTGGAGCTTAAGTACAAAGCAAGTACAAAGACATTTGTTTCATTTTCGGATGGTAAGACACTACAAGAAGAAGGATGCTCAACTTCAGTGTAGGGAAAACACGATGAAAGATGCTATAAGTTGTTTTGGGGTAAATTTTGTCTCTCATTGAAGCTGCTATATAATGTTCCATACAAAAGTCTTTACAGAAGAGTCAACAGAAGAGGGATCAGCAGGTGAGGTTAGCAGATCTCGTAATATTGCAGAAATTAGAAGTGTTCACAAAAGAGATTGAAGTATCCATGGCCGATCGAATTAGGTTTTTAGAAGAAAGCGGATTTGGAGTAACACCTTCATAATTAAGTATGGCCGCCTAAAAATACGCAATGGCAAATGATATTTTTCATCTATGGCCAGAAGAACAGAAAATAGCAGGAAAGGACTGGTACCTAGGGTTTGTAAAAATGAACCACCTAAGTCTCCGTAAACCTGAAGGTCTATCACGAGCGAGAGCAACTGATCTCAATAAAGACGCAACGACTATATATTTTAATTTGCTCAATGAACTCATGACAGAATTCTCTCTCCATGACAAACCAGCGCATCTATATATATAATATAGATGAATGTGTGCTTCCTCTGAACAACAGACCTCTAAAGTTTCTGGCAGAAAAAGGAAAAAAGGAGGTTATGTCTCTAACCAGCTTTGAAAAAGGAGAAAATGGTCAGAGTTGTTGCATGCTGCAACGCTTTTGGGACTTAAATTTCGCCACTGATTATTTTTAAGGGAATGCGGCAACGCCAAGAGTTTAAAAACAATCTTCCACATGGATCCACCGTTTTTATTAGTGAAAGTGAATATATTAATGAAGCTGTGTATCTGTGTTGGCTCCAGCAATTTCAAGCTACCGGGTTTCCGAAAAATCCTTCTGATTCTGGATGGACATACCTCTCACGCTTCTCTTCATTGGTGGGAGTTTTACAGGCACCACGATATAGAATTGTTATGCTTGCCTCCCCACTCAACAAATGTCCTGCAGCCGCTTGATCGGTGTGTTTTCAAAACTCTGAAAGCAAATTACCATCGGAAAGCTACATCATGATTGCGCAGAAACCCAGGTTCAAATATTACAAAAACACAATTTGAAAGCTTATTCAGTGAAATCTGTAAGCTTAGTTGTTAATGGTTTCTCGTGCAAAGGTATATTTCCATGTCGTCTTCAAGTTATCGACGAATCGCGCTTCTCTCTCTCACATTCCAATGTATTTTCAACTGCAGTGCAAAGCGTTCAAAATCTGCAGGAGACAATTGTCAATAAATATCAAACTCACAATTCTTCTGGTAATGTCCACGGTGCTTCTAAGTCACCTCAACCACCTCTGAAATCAACTTCTTACATTTTCAAAAGTAGAGAAATTCTTCTTACCCCCGCAAAGGTAATTAGGATAACAACGTCAGGACAGAAACATTTGGCTACTCATTCGACCTCACCAGAAAATATCTCAGCGTTAAAAACTAAAAAAGCGTAAGGCTTCAAGTAAAAAAGCCAAAATACATTTCTCACATCAAAAACAAACCCTTGAAAAATGAGAATAAACGTAAGCTCTATCTTCCAATGCCGCCTTCCAGTGCAGAGGAAAGTAGCAGCAGCGCTAGTGGTGAAGAGTGGGGTCAACATATGGCTTCTGTCAGCTGAATTACTATTCAAAAATGTCACTTGTAAAAGATGACTGGATAGTGCCAGAAATGCAAAGGGAGGTTTCATGAGATTTGTTTGGGGGCTTAAGGGAAAAAGCGGTTCACTTGCGGACGTTGCTTGTAGCAAAACATTAAAAAGTATAAATTAGTGTTATTTGAATTTCCCCATCTAGTTATTCAATTAGCCCTACTATTTTTTTAAATTGCAATTTTGGAGGGTAATACGAATAGTCAAGAAAAACATGTTTAGATTCATTTTTATACATACACTTTTTTATGTATTATAACATTACATTTAGTTATGAGCTGATATATTAATAAAGTAGTTTATTAAGGGTATCATTTTCAAATCATATATGTATAAGAGGTGTAATTCTTGATTGGTTTAGTAGCTACTTAAGAAGCAGAACCATGGGAGTTAGACTAAACGATATTTTAGGTAGAGAAAAGGAGTTGAAATGGGAGTGTAACATGGCTCCGTTTTGGGACATATAATATTCACAATTTATATAAACAGTGTATTTACAGCATGGAGAATTGTGAACTGATTTTATATGCAGATGATGTTGTACTTATATCTGTACATAGAGACTTTGAGGTAGCTAAAACAAACATGCAGAGAGACTTGAATAATGTCATTATATGGGCACATGACAATGACAGGATAATTAATATTAGTAAGTCAAAAACTATGCATATCACAAAAATGGCTACAAAGAGAAAAATAATAAATTGTAGACTTTATGAATATAAATGAGCTCACAATAATTTCTCAGGTATTAATTGCAATTGTAAATATTGAGAACAAATAAAACAATATAAATATCGTACTTAGAAGTTAACATTGATGAAAATTATAGATTTCATGTTCATATAAATAAACTAAATAACTCTTTAAGAAAATAACCTACCACTTCTATTATATAAAAAATATAGTTTCAACAAATGTTAAAGAGATAATATACTTTTCCTTAGTTGAATCAATAATAAGGTATGGTATAATTATTTGGAGAAATGCTAATAAAACTTATAAAAAATTCCTAATGGCCACTCAAATAGGATAATAAGAATGGTGGATGAAGATAGTAGAACTAAAATAACAATAAATTATAATACAATAGATAGTACATATACGGCATATAAGAACTTAAACATTTTACCTTTGCAGCAATTATTTCATAATGTCATAGTAACTGGCAATTACATCACAAATAGGCATTAATCAGTAAGGATCAGGGAACATAACATGAGCAAATGGAGTAAGAGGAGATATAAAGTACCAAACTATTATAATAATCATGGTAAAAACTCATTATCTGTAACAATTCCAACACTGATGAATGAATTACAAATAAGTTTAAGAAATCCATCTTGTATGTCTGAGGTCAATAGAAATTGCAAGACATGGTTGTTGAATGATATGAAATAACACCTTGATCTATAATAAAACATTAAAGATAAAATAAAAATTGAATAAGGTGAACTGTTTATTAAATATATAAATTCAAGATTTAATTATTTGATGTATAAATTAGAAATGTACTAGTTCTATGTAATTATTTATGATTATAATTATGTAATGTAATAGTTATATAATGTGTGTATATATATAGTAAATAAATATAAACTATTTATAATATTTAAAATAATATTTGAGGTGAAATGATGAGTTGTATGCATGATATGATATTGTGATCATACAATAACCACCTGATTAAACTATGTGGGCATCTGCAGACGAGCTAATTGAGCTCTGCAGGACCTAAATGTATTTCACCCTAGGGGTGTCAGAGAGTAGGGGGCCGAAGGGTAAACCCCAAGGTTGCGGTAACCAGCCCCTTCGGCGGGGTCCCTATCTGCTGCCCACTAATATCACCCCCAGGGAATTAGTTTCCAGACAGTACATATCATACATTTATAGATAAAATTATGAAACAAATTGCATTTAAATGTGAAAATATCCAAATTACCCCTCTCCCCTATATGTTACATATTTTCTGGCCAGATTGAGGAGAGGTAGGAGAATGCTTGGCAGGGTGATGTATGGTGGGGACTTCGTGGGCTCCGTGACTGCTACGGTAGACGTAAAAGCCTGCAAAAACTCTTCACTGGATGTCAGTGTGCATATCATTATGAATAGCTGCTTCTAACATATATAAAAAATAGGTAGGCTTTGTAGGATTCGACGGTTATTTTTTTAATCGACTTTAAATCGTCGTTTATTTTCCCGAGAGATTTTTGACGAACATCTACGTTTGAAATTACTTCTTGGTTGAATTCAAGGTTTATTTTTCGAAAATCGTTAATTTTCCCTAGACATTTTCAACTAATATCTACGCTTAATATTTCTACTTAAATATGTGGCTGGCAATTATTCTGCCTCTAAATTCAATGATTTAAATTTATTTTTTACATCGAAATTCTACGTAAAATTTACGTTTATTTTAATAAACTCTTATTATTAACTTTAATATGAAGTAAAACCATTATGTAAAAATTAATTGAACTTATACCTAATGTTCTTAATAAAGTTTATTTAATTTATGCGCATTTACACTCTTCTTCATTTTTAAATATTAATATTAAAGAAAACACCCAATAACGAATTAAGATTTACTTTTTAAAATTGCATAATGAAAACTAGAAAACGATTAATTTATGAAATCCGAATAATATGATGTTATTTTTGCCGAGAAAAATTCTTAAAAATATAATTAACCAGTTCAGAAAAAGGCTTTTAGACATTCTTTGATACCAATTAATGAAAAAACATTAACGATATCATTATCACAAAAATATATTTTAGATGTCGTAAAAAATAATCTAATACTTTGTATCATTTGATACATTTCATCATAAAATATATAGTGAGAAAAATTATACAATTATTTAGCGGTCGATCAACAGCCTGACCTCAGATCCTGATTAACCCCTCAAGCCCGGAGGAGATTTATTAAATCCCATCCGTGAGGCCGAATGAGGTTTTTTGAATTTTCAGGATTACGTTGAAAAACGTTCGAGAAAATTTGAAAAATCATAACATAACATACATCATCGAGGAAATGGTCAAAACGTGTTCAAGGGTCCTCAAAACGTGCATTTCCATGGAAATCTCGAAGTCGATTTTTTCCATGAATACAATACTTTCCCCTATACTACGTATATGGAAAAAGTAAAAAACATCGTATGCTATTTAACCCCTCAAGCCCGGTAGCAAATTTATTAAATCTCACCCGTACGGCCGTATGAGGTTTTTAAATTTTCACGATTGCGTTCAAAAACGTTCGAGAAAATTTTAAAAATCGTAACTTTATAAGTTTTCTCTCGACTTTTCTGATTTTTTTGTGGATTTACGAAAAGGATGAAATTTGTAAATATTCATTTTTTGTATTATATTTACAAACAAACATTGTTGGAATAGAAGAGAATGTACACCAATCGCTAATTTTCCGGCGCGTGTTCGCGCTTTATATAAATAACATTCAGCACCGGGAAATCTATCAAAGATATTGATATACAATCTTAAAAAAAGAATAACTTAAATTAGTAACTATTTTATTCTGCGAATCTACCCATCTACACCAATTTAATGAAAAGTTTTACGCATCTCAACTTTTTTATGTCCTGACTGGAAATTTTTAAGTAAATGTAGTATTACTGATTTATTAGAAGACGATTTATTTATAATATAAACGTTTTAGATATATAGTCATTATTCTTGTTCATTAAAAAAGTCACATAGAAGAAATTATTACGTTTCGTTCATTGGAAAGGGAGATATGACAATGTATACATCAGACATGAATTTAGATGCAAAACACGGAAAACTTTAAAAAGTTAAACTAGGTTAAGAGTCCTTCCAAATATTTTTATAAAATTTACACATGGGAAATTAGATTCAGCAAGAAATACCTTATACTTTTGTAAACACTTCTAGTAAAAAAAATGTATGGAAGAGCTTCGCTGTTCGTGATTTTTGATGGCGTGCCTTCTTCTTGCTCACTCGCTTCATCGGTTCTTTGGTCCCACTAGATAGCACAACAGAAATAGCCCTTATCTGAAGAGGAAAACAAATCCAACATCCTCTTTCAGATGACTAAGAAAGGGAATTCAATTTTGTGGGTTCCCTTTCCTCAGGTATTTATGTGTCAACTTTAGAAACCGAAAGTCCCTAGGTCAGTGGTAAAAACTAAAATTCTATCACAAAACTAAACGTATATGATACTAGTAGTTGGTGCTTGCATTCAACAAGCATCTCATCTCACCCTGAAGAACATATTAAATTTTCAGAGGGATATTTTGTCATTAGAAATTATTTTTTAATTCTAAAAATTTCACCTCCCCAGTGAGTTTCGTTTTACACTTATGTAAAAATAATATATTAAAATAATCCCCAAACTTTGCAATTTTAAGAATTTTATACTTTCTTCATTATGGGGTACTAATTTTACACATTTCTTCCAAATCTTAAAGTTCTAGCACTTCTAGAAGTGAAATATAATTTTCTAATTGTTTAATTTCAAACATTTTTAATGGCGGCCACAATATATTTATGGAGAGATTTAAATGTTTATTTGTGCAAATGCTCTAATCTGTGAGTTGCTTGAAAATTTAAGCATCATAGCTCATCCCGTAGTACTTAAACAGTTATCAAAACAAACAAATTAAAATATCAAAATTTCTATAATCCCTATTTCGTTTTTTACAAATCCTACCTCTAAAAAAATTTCAGCTCCGTAGCACTTTAGGAAAAACATAAACCTCCAAAATTTGTTTAAACAATTTTGAATTTTTAGCCGCATTATTAATAAAGGATTCGTCACGCAACGTGACCTGGCGGGACGTTCCGACGGCATCCAATTTGGCCGACCGTCCTTCTCGGACCATCCTACCTCCCTATGCTGCTTCGGCTGGCGATTGGCTCGCCTCCACTGGAGTAGTATATAGGTGGGATGACGCCTGGGAAGGCGGTCGTTAATTGACGAAGTTCAACAACAGAACCAGAAAGACAAACAATCCGACAAGGAGCGCTCGGACTATATCTTGGAACACAGCATCTTCTGTACTGTAGAGGAAAGCAAAAGGAAAAGAAGGCGCAAACCAACGACGACATCTGAAACGACCGCCAAGCTTCAAAACCGCTATGCGCCCTTGAGTGATATGGCAGACACAAGTTGCAAGCTGCACAATCGTTACGATCCTCTGATTGAATTGACAGAGAAAAATACTCGTCGCTCACTGGAAGAGACAGGTTCAAACGCCCAAACGCCCGCAGGCAGAACTTCCGCCAGGAAACCACCTCCAATAATAGTTTACGATATAAAAGACCAGACAGCCTTTATAAAGGCCATCCGCCAGCAGGCAAAAGACGGCGATTTCGTAATTACGAAAACCAAAGAAGGTTCTCTACTACAGCTGAGAACTGAAGAAGATTATTCCAAAGTTCTAGCTTATCTGAAAGCAGCCGGCGCCCAAACCAGTATATGGGCAACCAAAGAAACCCGCGTCCAGCGATACCTTATTCATGACGTGGAAGAAGGCTCCGACACGAACTTCATACAGGAAGACCTGAAGAAAAACGGTATTCCCGTGTTGGGGATCAAACCTCTCCCCAACCGAGAGGATATCTATTCGATTTTCGTGCAGATGGGATCAGGATTCCAGGCTAAGAGGATCGGAGAAATCCGTAGAATATGTAGCTATAGAGCTCGTATTACTCTATTTAAACATAACAGGCCACAGATGTGCTACCAATGCAATCGGTACGGACATGGATCCAGGAATTGCACGGTAGCGCCAAGATGTTATAAATGCGCTGGGGACCATGAAGGTCGGGAATGTACGAAACCAAAGGAACAGAAGGCAACCTGCTGTAACTGCGGTGGCGACCATGTGGCATTCGCAAAATGTTGCCCAATAAATGAAGAGGCAGCCTCCAAATTGACAGCGAAAAAACAAGCCGCCAAAGCAAAAACGAGACCTGCACCTCTCCCCAAGGAGAATGCATGGGACAAGAGGCGGAGAGCCCAAGAGAAAGTATCGGACCTCCAATCAGAAAGGGACTTCCCGGCACCACAATGGAGAAAAGAAAGAAAGGAAAGGAAAGAATGCGAAGCCAAAATTGGCCAAGAAAAACTTCCGGAGGACCTGGGCAGCATTCTCCAGACAGTAATGACCACTCTGCAGCAGCAGATAGCACTCATGACCTCTCTTTTGAGCAAACGTTCCGACACCATTCAATCAGCCACTCGCCATGGCTGTTACCCTGGTGGCAGTACTGCAGCTGGAGGAGTAGCCATCCTAACAGCTAACGACCTCCAAATCGACCCAGTGCAGGACCAAGACGTTCAGAATATGGAAGCGGTGGGCGTTAAAATAAATGCAATGATAGGATTTGTCACGCTACAGAGCTGCTATGTCAGACCAAGGGCCATCCTAACTACGGACGACATAGAAAAGGTCCTTGACTCAGGGTCAGACGGGCCTACCATTGCTGGAAGAGACTTTAATGCAAATAGCCCACGATGGAACTGCTGGTCCGAAGACAAGCGTGGAAAACTTATTGACAGATTGGCAAGGAACAGCAATACCAGAATTATTGCCCCGGTCGAATCCACTAGACCAAACCCAGGGGGGCACGGTGAAGTGATCGACTTCGCAATGATGAGAGGACTTCAGGTACCTGCACGAGCCACGACCATCCCGTGCCTACAAAGTGATCACTATCCTGTCATAATACGCCTTGGAACGCACATAGCACCACCTCCAGAAACCAAGAACAGGCTGTGCTGCGGACTGGCAGACTGGAACTTATTCCGGAAGAAATTGGCAGACGCCCTGACAGAACGACCAGACCTGGCCGTGAACCCAGAGGAACTGGACAGAATGGCCAGCTCCCTTGCAGAAACCATCACTACCGCAGCGAACTCCTCCATCCCAAGAAAACCGCCACGCCCACCTGACCACCTGGCACTTCCCTCAGAGCTTCAATCGCTCATACAGCAGAGAAATAAAATCAGGAGACAGTGTTGTAAGGATGCCGAAAGACATCGTATAGTCAGCCGCAGCGCCACACTCATTATTTACTCTATGGGTGAATCAGGCCCTTAAGGTACGCTATCTCAGGGCAATGCGCCCTTCGGGTGATTCCCCGCTCGCTCAATCACCCACTTCAGGGGATGACTAGCGCTTGACCTTTGTATCTCATGTTAGTATATAAGCGCGGGTCATCCCTGAGGCTGGGCGGTGTTTCCTCGCGACTCCTCATTCAGTAGGATCGGCTGTGTTAGCGTCAACCTTGACCGGCTAGCCCTTCCTACGGAACTAGGATCGCCCGCCCCTCCGCGGTCCCTCGTTCGTTGGTCCAGCTACGTTTCTGTCAAACCTCGACCGGCCCGTCCGCCTTCGCGGGTTACGTTTGCGTCGGAACTGACTGGCTAGCAGCTCCTACGAGACCAGGGTCGCCAAGGCGACTTCTCGAAACTGTTCATTTTGACGACGGATGCGTCCCCTTTCTCTACTGGTGGCGTGTTATCTCAGGAATTCGAAGATGGAGAACATCCGGTAGCTTGTGCTAGTAGACAGTTACATAAGGCCGAAAAATCCTATTCTGCAACCGAGCTCGAATGTTTAGCCGTAGTGGACATGGTTAAAAAATTTCGAGTCTATCTCCTCGGGCGCCATTTCACCCTGTATACCGACCACAATCCCCTTCGTTGGCTCCTTACCCTTAAAGAGCCAAAGCCAAGACTTGTTAGATGGATTATGGAGTTAACTGAATATTCATTCGACGTTAAATACCGCCCTGGCAAGGAGATCGCTCACGCTGATGCGCTCTCCCGCAAAACCATCCCTTGGGTCTCAGCCTTACACGACGACGTGCGATATGAGCCTGTGTGGGATAAACAACGGATTGCCAAAGAGCAAGCAGTTTGCCCCGAGCTTCGATCATATCACGAACTAGCGAAAAAACATGACTCTAGCTACTTTTACGATAATGATAATGCGTTATACAAAATTCACACAAAAACACCAGACCCTCAGTTTACGATATGCGCCCCAAAACTCATGAGAAATTATATACTACGACGTTGCCACGATATCCCACTAGCAGGACACTTGGGGTTTGACAAAACGCTAGAGTTAGTACAGAGACAATTCAATTGGAATAGGTGCTATGTAGATACTCAGAAATATGTACAGCAATGCTTAGAGTGCAAGATACGGAAAGCGACAAAACCACCAGTGCCACTGCAGCCTGTAGCAGAAGCAACTTACCCCCTAGAAAAACTTTTGCTCGATATAGTTGGCCTTCTACCCAGGTCAGACAAAGGCAATCACTTAATACTGACTTGTCAAGATTATTTCACAAGATACCCCATCCCAGATCAGACCGCGGACACCGTAGCTCGTGTCTTTGTTGAGAACATCATCTGTCGTCACGGTGTTCCAAAATACCTTCTTACCGACAGAGGTGCCAATTTTACCTCTCAGTTGATGCGCCGCATATGTGAACTTTTAAAAAAAAATTTAACTATATTTACGTCGCCCTACAACCCAGCTGCGAATGGTCGACTAGAAAGGGCCCATCAAACCTTCGCTGCCGCCATTCACACTATGTCTCCCAAGACCACAAGGACTGGGACGACCAACTTAATTTTGCTTTATTTGCCTATCGTAACAGTAAGCACAGGATGACGGGGTTCGGTCCCGCATATCTTATGTATGGTAGGGAACTCAACATGCCGTGGGATGACATTCTAACACCAGCTCACACTTCTCATTCTGAGGAACCATCCTACGACTACGTCCTGCGACGTAGGCTCCAAATGACTCACGCACAAGCTGCGGAGTTCAACAGAACTAATTCTGAGGCTGAACACGATAGGTGTAATAGAAATCTAAAATTAATTCTAATTGGTCTTGGTCAGTTAGTTTTATTACGTAATATGGCGCTCTCAAAGGGGCAAGCCAAGAAACTGGTTTCCCGCTAGTTAGGTCCCTACGAAGTAGTAAAGGTCCGGAGCCCGGTAACGTACGACATAAGAAATCTTCAAGATGGACGCATACTCACGGCTCACCACAGGAATTTGGTCCCCGTACCCCCTGATCCTGAGCCTACCCTTTCCAAAATCCTGCTCAATAATGATCGCACGGATCAATTGCTACCCCCCATTCCTGAGTCCATACCAGCAGAACCCGATTCCTTCCCATTTCCAAAAAAATCTGATCCACCCTTGCAGTCACAGTTGCTACCCCCTCCTAACTACCTTTCCGTTCCTACCCCTAACTCTCCCCACCCACGTTACAACCAAAGACCTAGACTAGGGAGGACACTCCCTCAATAACTGTGCTGCTTATATTCTAATTATAGTATGGCACGAACCATCTCCTCCAGAGAGTTGAAAAGGTTAAAAGACATTTTTGGGAGCCCACTTCAATCACTAATGTGTACGGAGGCAGTCCCGAGGTCCCCAATACTTGCCCTCCCACACCGGGCAAATCGTTGAAACTTTCATGTGCCAGGAGACTGTTCCACACCCTGCAGAAAGAGCAGGTTCCTGATTCATCCGACGACCCTTTGACGGTGCTTGACAGGTCACCGCCTGTCGAACCACCACCCACGCCGGGATGTAATTTGGACCCTCCTCCTTGGGTGAGACTAGAAACGCCCCCTAAAGGGGATGGACTACAAGCATCCTTGCCCAAGGACCCTCGAGCTACAAGGGAGGCACTTCCTACCATTAAGCTGCCTGCCGACCTTAAAATAATTCCCCACTATTCTGGAGAGCGTGTCATCAAGATGACGCGTGATCCTTCCCCTTCTGGAACAACGCCTTATGACCTCATCAGCATCGGTCGAAAACGCCACAATCAAAGGCGGCGCGAGCTCAACAAGCTCCGTAAAAGGAAACCCAAGCTCGAGAGACTCCTCCAAAGTGCGCAGTGATCCTTGTGTTGTGTGACCTATGTGCAGAGTGTCCAGGAAAGAAATCTTTAGCTGGTGTGAGTGATATAAAATAATTGTGTGCAATGTTATTTCAGATACCATGGCCTACCTTTTGAAAACTATGTTGCTGTTTTTTGTGCTGTCGGTAACGGTGCCATCAGTTGACTCCTCAGGACTTCTATTCGTGCCAAAAGGACAAATAGTGTTTGCAACAGGAGAATGGGTTGTTCATATAGACTTATACATTGACACCTTTGGACAAGGAATACGTGGAGTGAACGAACAATATTCGGAATTTTGTAAATTAAGTTCAAGAGTTGCAGCACAAGCTGTATCAAATATCATGCTCAATTTACATAATATGTCACGAGTGTATGAGCATAATTTACACTATGGAATTTCTAGTTTAAATGATGATTTTAACAATCTAATGTATATTTCAAATCGTAGTCGTGTAAATAGAGGATTATTTAATGTGCTAGGCTATGGGTTGCATTTTCTGGCAGAAACCGCGACTGATGATCAGGTTAAGATGTTGTCAAAAGAAATTTCCAAACTCGCAGACCAGACTAGACAATCTTTAAATTCTAGATATACGTTTCTGGCAAACACGTCAAATACCTTAAAAAGACATGACAAAATGCTTTCGCAAACATATAAGGCTCTTCAAGCCTTGCAGCAAACCTTAAATTATAGCAACAACGAACTTTCCCATCCTATTTCTAACACAAACCTTGCGGATAAACTTTTCAGTGTTCTACATATTAGCTTTACTTCTCTCTCTCTCGGCATATTTCTCAGCTGGCCCATGAACTAAATCGCTTAAGTAATACTGTTATGTCAGCGGAGCTAGGCACATTAACCCCTTCCATCCTATCATCCACTCACCTTAAAGGCATCATTCAGAACACCTTACCAACACTTACCTTTGAGCTGACATTCGTTGGCTACGAAAATAGGGATGTAATGCCTGTCTACGGCATCGCCCGAGTGAGAGTACTACGGCAATCAGGGACCTTAATGTTGCTGGTAATATTACCACTTTCTCACAAATAGAGGAGTTTCAAGGTACTTAAGGCGTACTCCTTTCCATCAGCTACGGCTCAAGATCACCATGCCGTGCTCCTGAAACGAGACTCGCCCTACCTAGCGGTGATGGCTAGACGTAATGGCTTTGTCTTACTCCCTAACGAGTACTCACAGAACTGTATCAAAGGCGACATATACGTTTGTCCTCCTACCTACCCCATCCTTACCGATGCAACTAGCTCCTACAATATAGCCGTGTTCCTGAATAACAGCGATAACATCAAACGTAATTATGATATACATCTTGCTAAATCCCCTTACACCGCCTACATCAAGGGCGAAACGCCTGGCCGATGGTTCTACAGCGTAAGCAAGGAAACCACACTTAATATCGTTTGCCTACAGAAATATTCACGCTTAAGTATAGCTGGTCAAGGGAGTTTGGAAATACCTCCAGGTTGCTCAGCATACGACGATACAAATTACCTGCCCGGAATAACAAATGTCTTCAGAAGCAGCTCTTCCATCGACGTTGAAGTGTCTCTGGAACCTCTTAAAAAATTCGATGTAAATATAATTGACTCAACATATCTTGACATAGCAAACGGTTCCAACGATCTAAGGCATATTCTTACGTCGATCGAACGGCTTGATACCCATAACGTACCGACAATTTCCATGTCTGAAATAAAACGTAATGTTAAGTTGTTGTCATCAGTTGACTGGAGCTTAAAGAAAATTCATTATTTTGGTATATCAACCATTGCTATCTTTGAAATATTACTTTGTTGTATTGTTTCACTGTTGTACTAAAAAATTTAAGAAGCCTGCTATGCCTGCAGATGTAATTACTGTTTATAACATTCCACAATGTGCTCAAGATTCTACAACGTGCATAGCTCCTGTACATGCACCGTTGTTTCCGAGGTTGAATTAAGATTATTATGTAAAATCGGCTATATCCTGTACCCGTCCCTAGGAAATGAGCGAGTGGAATTCAGGTTATTATTATTATTTACTTTTGTATTTCACAGCTTTTGAGCCGGTTATTTCAATGAGGTACGGGCTTTGCCAAGCACTCTCATTATTCGGAACTTAACAATTGACGTACTATTCTGGTTGAATTTAGTATGACAGCTTTCTGTAGGAGGGTATATTGCAATTTAGGTAAATCTATTATTTTTATACTGTTGTGTAAGTCTGTAGGGATAATTCCTGTGGTCGATAAAACTATTGGGACAATGTGTACAGTATTCATGTTCCACATTCGTTTAATATCTTCTTTTAGTTCTGTATATTTGTGGTGCTTTTCTACTATGGTTTTCTGAAGATTGTGTGTATTTGGGATAGCTATGTCTATTAGATAAGTGGTTTTGGCTACCTTGTCCTGCAAGACTATGTCCGGTCTATTGCTGTGTATAGTTTTGTCCGTGATTATTGAGCGGTCATAATATAACTTAAATGCATCAGATTCCAAAACTGGTTTAGGTTTGTATTTATAGTAGGGCGTGTTGTCTTCTATTAATTTATGCTTTAGAGCCAGTTTTTGATGTATAATATTTGCGACTTGATTGTGACGGTGTAAGTAGTCAGTCTTTATTATTATTATTATTGTTATTTGTCTATCTCCGGGGTCTCAACTGTCGCCGGGGTGATGTTGTAAGGATGCCGAAAGACATCGTTTAGTCAGCCGCAGCGCCACACTCATTATTTACTCTATGGGTGAATCAGGCCCTTAAGGCACGCTATCTCAGGGCAAAGCGCCCTTCGGGTGATTCCCCGCTCGCTCAATCACCCACTTCAGGGGATGACTAGCGCTTGACCTTTGTATCTCATGTTAGTATATAAGCGCGGGTCATCCCTGAGGCTGGGCGGTGTTTCCTCGCGACTCCTCTGTCAGTAGGATCGGCTGTGTTAGCGTCAACCTTGACCGGCTAGCCCTTCCTACGGGACTAGGATCGCCCGCCCCTCCGCGGTCCCTCGTTCGTTGGTCCAGCTACCTTTCTGTCAAACCTCGACCGGCCCGTCCGCCTTCGCGGGTTACGTTTGTGTCGGAACTGACTGGCTAGCAGCTCCTACGAGACCAGGGTCGCCAAGGCGCCGCGCGCCACCTCACCCTTGCAGGATTTATCCGAGTAAGCATGTTGGTATTACTGATCACCTGTTGTACTCTATGTAACGTTTGGGTATTACTGATCTCCTTTCGTATCCTATATAACGCTTGGCAATATATTCCTTCTCGTACTAAAACGTCTTACGATTACTCGACACTCACTATGTCACTACGACAACAGTACCACCGATATGAGACCTCAGGATTGAAACAAGAACTCCGTAACCTAAACCATGAAATCCGAGACCAAGTGCGTCTCCTGAAATCAAAGAGATGGGATGAGAAGTTACAATCTCTGAATTTCCAAGATAGGAGTATCTGTAAAATGACACGCGCCCTTCGTGATACGCCCATGGCAGACCCGCAACTCCTCATTGGCACTACAATAATATACGGAGCCAAAGAGAAGGCAGATCATTTGGCAGGTTACCTAGAAGGAGTATTCCAACCGAACCCTGGGACCCCTGAGTTAAGTGACGAGACTGAATTGATAGAGCCATTGGCACCAGGGGAAAACTCTATAGCTCCGGAACCCTCGTCGGAAGACTTTGCCACTGTCATCCGCAGACTCCCACTGGGGAAATCCCCAGGACCAGAAGGAATCCCAAATGAGATTCTTAAGAGAATCCCGCAAGCTGCTAGGGAATACTTAGCAGTCATAGCACAAAGCTCATTCAGAATAGGCCACTTCCCAAACCCATGGAAGAAAGCCAAAATATGCTGTATCCCGAAGGGAAGAGGGGCCTCAACACCCGAGAAATTCCGGCCAATCTCCCTCCTTGACGGGCTCGGGAAAATCATGGAAAAACTGCTGATCCCCTACATACAGGAGCACTGCGAAGCGGAAGGAATCCTCCCCTCCGAGCAGTTCGGATTCAGGGAAGGTAGGAGCACCGTCCAGCAACTCCAGCGAGTTGTCGAGTTCATTGCGGACTCCTTTAACAGAAAGAGGTGCTCGGTCGGCACATTTTTCGATATATCCAGAGCCTTCGACCGTGTCTGGCATGAAGGTCTCCTAAACAAAATGACAAGGAAGAAATTCCCTGCCTGGCAGGTGAGACTCATTCGCTCGTACCTCTCGGAGCGAAGGTTCAACGTGGTGTGGCGCCACGAGAGCAGCAGTGAGAGGAAAGTTTCGGCAGGAGTACCTCAGGGGTCGGTACTAGGACCCCTTCTGTTTAACATCTTTGCGTCAGACATCCCCAGGATGCATGAGGATTGGAACGTAATGCTCGCCCTATATGCAGATGACGCAGCCCTCATCTCGCGCAGTCTCAAACCGGAAGTTGCTACCAAATATCTGAAGGCAGCCATAACCAAACTAGCCACTTGGTATGCCAAATGGCGTATCGCTCTGAACCCGGGACGAACACAGGCTGTGCTTTTCACCCCGAGGCCCGGGGAAAGCCCTGATCCGCCAAACCTGCATGTTCACGGGATAAGTATTCCATGGAGCGACACGACTACTTACTTAGGGGTCATGATTGATAAGAGATTGACTTTTGGGCCCCATGTGGGGAAGGCTATTCTTAAAGGAGCGAGAGCTAGAGCTGCATTGCAGCCATTATACAGGTCGTGGTCGGTTTCCCTAAAGACAAAGGTCCGTCTATATGAATCAATCATACGGCCAACACTAACATACGCTGCCCCGATCTGGTCTGGCATGATAAGAGGACCATCTAAAGTGAGACTCCAAACCTTTGAAAAAATGACAATCCGAGCGGCCATACACCCAAGGCCTGGCACGGTGAACGATCTCTACCAGCAATCCGGTACTACCCCTGTACTTTCCCACATAAGGAATATATCAATCCAGTTCTTCAGTAAAGGAGAGAGTCACAGGGACGAAATAGTCAGAGAGCTATCCATGGCAACCGCCAACTCCTGGGATAAACACAAACGGCCAAGGTCCTCCACAGGGGAGGAATCAGATCTTCCTCTTCCAAAACGGAAAAGGAGAAAATAAGGGGCAAAGGCTGCCCATAACCTGGCATCCCCAAGTAGGGAAAATCCGACAAGGAAAAAGCCCTGACAGAGGCAAAATTCCTGCTAACAAGAGACACGAGCAAGGTGGTCGTTCGGATTAAGGCTTTCGGGGCGTGCCGCCAGCTCTCTCAGAAATCTCTCTCTCTCTTGAAAATCTTTTTCAAGATTTTCGTTTTTTCTAGACGGTTTTGTACAAAATCCTATCTAGGAAGAAAATTTCAAATCTCCAGCTCATCTGGAAGTGCCTAAATATTAGTATCCTCCTATATGTATGTTATATCCTCCTCCTCGGTAAGAAACGTCTATATATAATGACAAGTAGATGGTGCTTTCATCCTGCAAGAATTTCGTCTGACCCTAATAAACATTAATATTTCAGAAAGATTTAACATTATTAGATATATTTTTTTAATTCAAAATATTTCACCTCTGCACCCAATTTCTGTCTTCCCTTATTGAACAATATTTGATTAAAATAATGCCTTAAATTTGCAATTTTAAGAATATTATACTTTATCCAATGTAAGGTACTAATACCACACATTTTTGTCAAATTTGAAGTTGTAGCACATCTAGAAGTGAAATAATATTTAGTTAATTGTTTAATTTTTAAAAGTTTAATACGGCCTCAATAACACTTTGTTGGAGTTTATGAAATGTTTGTTAGTTTCAATGCACTGAGCTCTACTTAACTTTAAAATTTCAGCTTCCTAGCATGCCCGAAGTACCTAAATATTTATCTATTAGTTTAAACTTTAAGAATTTTTAACAGTCAAAAAGTTAAAATATCAAAATTTCTATTATTTTTAGCGATATAATGTTTGAACTCTTTCAAAATATCCTTGTTTTCTATGCATAATTTGCAGCAAGATGATTTTAAAAACTCGAACCTACAGCGCATAGTTTCCAATATAAAAATTTAAAAACTTTAATGTTCAAATGGGGTTAAAACAACACCCTTAAAATTAACAATTTTGAAATTTTCTATTTTTATAGTTGGTTTTGAGAAAATTCAACAATCCTGCAAAATTTCAGCTCCCTAAATTTTATAGATTGGTCTTACACACTGGGATAACTTGTTCCCATGCTAACTTATGGGATATATTCCGGGGTCTCTGGAGTCGAACCCAGGACCCGGTAAGAAAAAGTAACAATAATTCCTAATAGATATTGCGACCATCTAGCAACACTGAAAATTTCATTTTTGTAGCTTACAGGCAAGGGCCCAAAATTAATTTACAATAATGGCACAATGCTTTTCTTATGGGAAGAAACGCAAATTTCGGATTTCCTGGAGTCAAACACATGTCACGTAGATGAGTTGCCTCATTTTATCTGCAGGTTTCTCTATCATATCTACAAAAACTGAAACTTTAAGCTCTAGCTCTTGTAGTTAGGGCTGGACATTAGTATCCTCCTATATGTTATATGTTAAATGTTATATCCTCCTCTGTAAGAAACGTTTATATATAATGATGTAAACAAATACATACAAATAGATATACACAATTTCTCGCAATTTCTCTCAGAAAAGAACAAAGGCTCTTTCTCAACTAACTTGCTTTGGGGATGCAAAAAACCTTAGTAATCCGAGCCACCTAGAAGAGGACGAAATGACAGATATTGGTTAGCGTTGACGCTCTCCTATATAGCGAGGAACGAAGTATCGCGCGGTCACGAAAGCGAATGTTTACCAAAATGATTTTACTCATCCTAATTCCATTCTTCATGAATTGCATCGTAAACATTTCTAATAAGACCTTTTCCATTTTTTTACATGCCGACGAAGACCTTTGTCTCATGACATAAGCCAAATGGCTCCACCAGGAAAAAAGGGGAAAATCGTGCTCTCCTTTGAAAAGATACACAATTGCTACATTGCATTTCAAACACCAAGGAAAGGTTTCTTGCCGCCTTAAAAGGCGATTTTTATACAGAAAAACACCGTCATATCGTAGCAAAATTGAAAATTCCATCATGAAATTCAACGTTCATTACATATTATAAAAACAGGAAAAAATACAGGACAAGCATTGATAGGCAGTACAAAGCTTCCTCTTTCAAAATATATGAAGGTTATTTAGATTTGAAGAAGTCTCTAGTGTCAAAAGATAAAAGAAATTATGGCTGACGCAGGATATAATAGTACGTCTGACGGCCGATGGCACAGTTTTTGCAGGACGTAATAGTACGTCTGACGGCATTTACGAGTTAAAATGTGTTTTTCCAATCAGCAGAATATTTTACAACATATGGCCAATAAATATAAATTTTTTATCCCTCTTCAATTTTTAGTAACGATTACTAATTTATGCGCAACTTTTTCAAACATTATTATAAATTGAAATTTACTAACCTTTAGCAAAAGACGAAGGAGAAAAACGTACGAGAAAGGAACGATCCTTCCTGGATAACTTTAAGAAAAAGATTGCCAAAACATTGGGTTGTGCATGGGGAGAACAGGTGAAAGTGCATGAAACAAGGTCATCTATAGAAAAAACCTTAGAAATGATTGAGAAACATTTGATTCCGGAATACACTCCACGGGGTTGATGAGTGGAAGGGATAGAAAATGATTAACTGGCTGCTTTCAAACGACCGCCGAAATTAATTTCTTCCGAACCTTGTTTAACAGGGGTCAAGCCATTCTCAGCAAGGCATATCCATGACCTTATCTGTATAGAATGACTCATGAATCTCCAACCATTAGGTCGGCAAATATAATTTCAAAAACCTCAAAAGTGCAAAGAAACATGAGTTCTCAAAAGTACCCTAGGGCCTTGTAGGTACCTGATTGTCCAGAGTTGAAGCGTGAGCTTTTCATAAAGACGCAAATTTGAGTATATGAAATAATCCCTCTTTCAGTCCGTGATAATGCAAGCCCAGAAAAGAAACGAAATCGTAGGTAATATTGTGAAAAAAATAAACAGAAACGAGATAGATATTATAATTCAGAGTAGGTTTTTGGACGTATACTTTTCCATCTTGTTGTAAAATCGAGGTTTATCAACGACTATTCACTTTCGTCGATTTTGAAATTTAAACATATCGACGTTTATCGACGGTTTTCGATTTAAATCGAATCATACCAAGCCTAGATATAGGATATACATATTATATAAACCCTAATGTTCTTCTAGAACTGCAACAGAGATGAAATTTGTAGGGAAGATAGGTCATTGGAAAAATCCGAAATTACAGAAAATTTATATTTAAGGGGTGTTTTTACCCAAAAGTCCAATTATATACACCCATAAGAAAAGCCCTGAAAACTGTGTACGGCTATATAAAAATGCTTTTTTAAAATTAAGATACAAAGTCTAGACAGGCACCATACTATGGAAGAAAGAATGAAGTTTATTTTTTAAGACAAAATTAAAATTAATGCTGAATTTACGTAAAAAGTGGATTTTAATTATAAAATTATAAATTTTTCGGTGTTCAACAATGAAAAAGATAAACCAGCATAGAAACGATTCCAATGCCTTTCAATGGGATTTGTTTTTCCATATTTCAAGAGCATTGATTTGATGCTTACAATTAGACTGCATTAAAATCCGTTTGATTTCACCCGACGACATATACATATGATGACGTGATAATTTTAAATTATTTTTTATCCGGATACCTACTAAAAGGAACGAGTTATGACACCATAATCATAACACACAAAATGTTCTAATCTTACATATATTTTAATGCAACATATAGGCTATTGTGTCAATGATGATTATAGTTATTTATTAAAAAGGGCGATCTGAGCCATAAAACTTGAAATTCTAAAACTCGGACGCGAAGCCGATTGCCAAATAATAGAGAAATTCCGGATAGATTTCTCAATTTCTGAGAAAATGAAAACTATTAACTTATTTAAATTGGTAGTTAAAATACTGTCGCGTTGGTTTACTTATGAGTTTAAATGTTGGTGTATGGTGATTTTTTAAGCGCTTTCAATATGCAAGCACCAACAACTAGTAATATAAATGTAGGCAAGTTATGATATTTTTCATGTCAATTTTATTATTTGAGTCTTATATCGTTGCCACCTGGACCTATGGCTAAACTGTAACATTGTGTAATATTAACAATGTCTCTCTGTAATTGAGGTAATCTATCAAACTCGTGCAATGTAGTATATTTTAACGGCAAATAAGATAAATATCACTTCAAAACGGTCGATTTATTTATATTTTAAAGCAACGTATTGTGGCGATTTTTTCCTCCCCCCCCTTTACATGCAATCCACCACGTGTAATATTCCAATTTTAAGTGTCTTGACAAATAAGTGTTCAATAATAATAATAAACTATCTTGAAAGAGACAACGAAGGAGTGTGTTCTGTGCTTCATTCATGATCCGGGAACAGTGCAGGGAAGAAGGTGACTTAGAAACCTACCCTCCCCAACCAATTGAAACTTTTATTGGTCCCGTTTTCATCATTTTTCCCAGGGAGGATGTGGCGATTTTTTCCTCCCCCCCCCCTTTACTCCCGCACTTATACGATAGCACTTAACGAATCGCATGTACGAACATGCAAGTACGAATATCGCTAGTTCGAATATCGCCGCTATCGTATATCGCCGATATTCGTGATATCGCCGGACTGAACACCACGCCCACGGACGCCACGCCACGGTCGACACGCCCTCCCGTGGTGCCTCTCTGCTTTATATACCCTAATTACCCCTCGCCTCTTTAACCTTCCCTCTTTCCCCTGGTTATGCAAGAACAGTGGAAATCGACCAATTACCGGGAATAATTCAACCATTTTGAATTACCCGCCTGACGTCATGACCTCCCTCCTTCACCACCGGCGTCACGTGACAGTCCATTCCGATAGTGGCCTTCCGAGCGACGAGACGCACAGGAGAGCAACGAGTGAAGTCGACGCAGGTGTCCCACTCTAGAGTCCCCTCCTAACCGGCAGGAAAACATCGTGTGGAATGGACATTGACCTACCGGGAGCCGGAAGAGGATAGTAACTATTGGATGTGATTTAACTGACTTTAACTAAGTTTCGTTTCGAAACGCCTTCACCTACGAGGTGTATTGTGTTTTGTGGTATTACTTAAATCTATTCAAATTCAACTGTTGGATTGTTATATGTCTATATTTCTATGTTCTATTTATAGTTTGTCATTAGCATTTAGCACATCAGTGGATGTTTTTGCACCGAAAATTATATTTCGCTGCAAAATATGCTTTCACGGTTTTATCGATTGAAGGAAAGAGGAGAGATCTATACATTTTTTTGATAAAATTCTGAAATTTGAACTTTTGTTTTGTTTTAAAAATTATAGTACTGTCTTCCATCTATACATCATTTATGTTTCATATTCGTAACTTAATTTAAAGCAATTTTGATATGCAATTTTCTGAAACCTTTAATCGATATCAGTGCCTCGTAATACGGAATAAAATTGAGTCATCGAGGTTAAAAATACTTTCCAAAATGCGAATTTCTTAAGTGTTCTACTTTTTCTGTCGGTTATAGTATATGAACTACCATATTACAAAATTGAATCTTTTTAATTCATCTAAAAGCGCCCAAAAAAGGGTGAAAGAAGACAGATATACGGATACTTGAGAATTATATTTCTAGATGTTCCATCAGCGATAAAGTGACGCTTGCTAAAATTTATTAGATCTAAGAAATGGAAGCTTCCTGAAATAAAAACTGTATACAGATCAAGTAACTACACTACCTATAATATTTGGTAACAAACTTGTGTTCCATGTAAAGCCGCGTCCTCGCCCTCGATTTTTTCCATCTTTCGCAAATCACTGCTGAAATCTACTATCCGGGTAAAAGTGACGCTAATTGCGTTCGGCATTGTTTTACTGCCGGACAACACGGTATTACCTTCCCAAAAGAGAGAGGGAAAGGGATCGGCAGGGGTCCCTGGCGGCGAGAGCCTCGGACCTGGGGCGCCACTTCCGTTTAGTGCCATCGACCTTCATAAGGGCAAGATAAGAATTTTACAGTAGCGCAGTTCCCATGACGTGTCATTTCCACAACTTCTTACCCCGGAAGGGATTGAAAGATTCGGAAAAATCCAGCCGGGATCTTAATAGACGGAAGTCTGCCTGGCAAGCGGCGTTTTCTGGGTTTATGCCGAGGGGCGTCAGATGTTTTCCGAGGACGAGTTTCGCAAAATGACGCTCTCATGTTTGTCTAGGAGGAAGGTAGTCCATATCGCTTGCTTCTAGGTATTATCTTTACTGCGCCGGGTGCGAAGGTTCTCCAATGGACCTTAAAGCCTGAAAAGATGGCGATTATAAAAAGAAGCATTGGAAAATTCGAAGAAGACTTTGTGCAAAAACTGATGCCTTCTGACGGAACCATCCCGCAGCACACCAAGCCGATTCACTTGTCCCAATGAGTATGTACAACTACATCTAAATATTGCCCTGCAATTCACCTAATCGGTGGGTGGAAGAGGATGCAATGCATCAAAACATTTCTAAAGATTGTCTATCGCAGGTTGAAATTTTGTACTGGGATCGCGTATTGCCCTCGGATTGAACGATCCTAGATAACGCTCCGTCCTACAATCGATCTCTAATATTTTAGCATCACGGTCGATTCTACCTATATACGTTGGTGCTTCGATTATTCCTACAACCTCGTCAGACATTCCGATTAAATTTCTACAGGAGACGCAACCTTAACCCAGATAAGCTTGAAACTTTTTTTTTGAGTAAATTTATTTTAACGCTTTAAAATGTACTCAAAGGGGTCCTATGTGAACGGTTTTAACAATTTTTTTTAATTCTTAAATTAGTTTTTGAATAAAATGGTGTCCTATATATAGGACAGTAGGCTTCATACAGGAACATAAGGATAAATAGTGGCGTCCTACATGTAGAACAGTAGGTTAAGGTACAGTAGTACAACACATTTGCAAATCTACTGTTTATTTATCTTTATTTTAAATTGAGACATTTTTTAATATGATTTAGGCTATTTATAGTGACATATACTCTATTAAAAATATACAGTAAAACTCGTTTATAACAAGCACGGTTGTAACGAGTTCACGGCTATAGTGAGCAAATGCTACCTCCAAGATAAGTTTACGAGCATTTACATACAAATATTTCACGTATATAACGAGCACGCTTCACGGATAATCGGGCAAACTTTGACCACTTCTCACTGTCTCAAACGCGGTGGCGGTCAGCCCCTTAAATCTTCATAGTGACCCAAAATATTTAACCTTGTGTTCTTGAGTCCAGCCTCTACACCCTATCCATCGGGGAGGTTAAAGACCGCGGCGCTGTTGTTAAAAAATAATCCCTTCGTCCAAACCAATAATTCCCAACTTGCAGGTACAGTGGCACTCGCGGAGGTCCTTTGTCCTCTCATCCCAACCCCCAGCTCTTTTACAGCCAGGAGGTTGTGTTTGGAAGGGGGTAAGGGGCTGAGGGCATGTACAATGGCGCCCACCCCCGTCGCTCAGCCGAATGCACCCAACACCCTTTCCCACGTAAAGATGGGAAATCCCACGTTTAATCCGTTTCCTCATTAACTCTTCCTGGAATTGGTATGCTCACAGTTTGCAAAGAAAGTTCGTAGCGTTGATCACAAAAATCAGTTGAGATTTTGCCCTTGAACGAGTGACATGTCCGTACATAAAGGGAAGTGTTTGTCTATTCGCGAAAAGGTTGATAT
Source organism: Tanypteryx hageni (assembly GCA_028673005.1). Taxonomy (NCBI): domain Eukaryota; kingdom Metazoa; phylum Arthropoda; class Insecta; order Odonata; family Petaluridae; genus Tanypteryx; species Tanypteryx hageni. The sequence goes on along the minus strand of CM054113.1, from coordinate 7,311,640 downwards.
TACTCGAGAGTTAGAACGTGGTAAAAAAATGTTGAAGTGTGTAAAAAATTTAATTTATCATCGTCTACGTTTTCAACCTTATGGAAAAACAAAGAAGCGATTTTATATGCACTAGAGAACAACCAAACAACGAACAAGAAAATGAGGAAGTGCGACTTGGGTAGTGATTAAGGATGCAGCTGTGAGTAAATTTTATATGTACGTATGTTTACTTAAAATTTTCTAGTTTATTCTCATTTTTAGGTTTTTTCATAAATTTGCTAAATAACCTTTCTGTTTATATATTCACTTTTACTTCTTATGTCTTATTTCACCATACGCATGCATGCTTTTGCCTTCACGGATATTAAGTTTAACGGCTATAACGAGCAAAACTAAACGGTCCCGTGGCGCTCGTTATAGCCGAGTTTGACTGTAATTAGAAGTATAATACACAAATGAAAGAACAGTAACTAATAAAAATACCTATTTCTTTGGGTGGTATGCTACAAAACATTTGAAATGCAAACCAACATCATATATCCTGCAGCGTGTTGTGGTCTTTTGATGACACTGTCGGCACCTTGTTTCACTGTCTTGTGGGATAACCAGATGGTATAGTCCGTCATATGTGGAATCAATGTGTTCTAGTCGAGATGGTTTGCTGGGTCCTGTTTTTGTTTTACGCTTATTTGTCTCTAACAGTACAGTAACAATTCGTCGCCTAAATGCCAAGTGATCCAATTTTCCACCATTTAGTCTATGGGAGCCATGCATTCTGCTCTACCATGTTAATACACTGCATTATTACTGCGAAATACCATTTTTTCCCCCGTACGGCCTTGCGATACAAAGAAATGTTTTGATCGGCACCACTAACTACCCCCATGTGCTTATTGTACATGACACCATTTGGATTTTCTTTTTGTCTTTTCTGGAATATCTAGTAACATTTTGCACTGGGTGCACAGATTCAGCATTCGACGCCACACTGACAACGCTGTTATCATTCCACTTACAAATGATGACTTGCCTATCAGCTGTTTGGTAATCGAAAGAACCTCTTTGTTTTTTCTTTATGGCAGCTGTATCCTCTATGGAGCAGTTTGATGCCCTGTTGTCCCGAATGGTGGCAGTTGCTCTGATTTTTCGCTTACCTAGCTCAAGTAACAGTGGAACACTGGTAAAGATATTATCAAAGCAGAAGTGGTAAGCAGCATCTGAGAACTCAGTAGACCTCAAACCATCAGAGTACTGTAGTATGACACTTCCTCCTAGGCCATATTCTAGATATTCCTCTTGGTGTTGAAGCCCCCTGGTATGTTTCAAACCAAATGACGAACCCATTGTCTGTTGCACCAACCCAAAATTTGTATCCATATCTTATAGGTTTATTCCTTATAAATAGTTTGCACCATGTCGTCCGTAATAGGGCACCATAGCTTCATCAATGCAATGGTTTTCAACATCAGGAGCATATAATTTGAACTTTTTATTCAGTAAACTTATCAAAGGTCGAACTTTTGTAAATTTATCTTGTTTGTCCAGATTTTCAACATCATTTAGGTGCAAATGTCGAAATATGACATCAAAACGATCTCGTGACATTGCAGAACTCACTAGAGTTTTCCCAATACATTCACCTCCGAGCTGGACTGAGGTAACCACTTAAAAGTAGTATGCCAATGAAGCACTTCATTTCTTCTATAGTCACATCACCTAGCTTATTTTTACGTGCGATATACTTGTTGGTCTCAGAAACAAGCAGTCAAATCACATCATCATCAAATATTGAGCAAAACCAATGAAAAGGCGGAATACCATTTGAAGCTGCTTCAATATGTACCCATTCAGGCCAATTTGGTTGCAGGTCCTCGGATTTTCAAGTCATACATGCCTTTTACTATTTCATAGGCGGCTTCTTGTTAGCTTTTTTTATTTGACGATGGCTAGAACCTGATGATCCCAGATCCATTGGCATGTGATATTCCATTCCTCTAATCTCCGCTGGTGCTCGAAAAATATTACCAGGAAGATTGTATATGTTTATACCTGCATCTTCTTCATCAGAGTCTTCATCACTGCGATCCCAAGTGGCATTATCCGGAGGAGAGATGAATATGACTATATTTGGGAAAGGTATATCTGTTTCTTCATCCTCTAGAACGCTCAAGATTTCCAACAAAACCATATCCACAATTAAAGCTGTTCTCATTTTCATACCCTTATTGCATGAATATGAAAAAGATATACAATATATATAATTACATATGTGAGTTTTAGTGAATGTTGATATGTATGTTGTTATGTAGTTGATGTGTATAGGTACTTCTTGGAATTATCCTACCGTTGTGTTTATGCAATCATAAATCGTAATTAATGATTTATTATCTCAATTTTCCATAACATTATATTGTATTCGGGTATAAAGAGTGTGTAAATGCAATTACTTAGCTGCGTGTTATCTAGAAAGTAAAGAATACTTAAAAAGAGTTTGCCATGGTTGGTAAGAAGTCACAACCTCGAATCAGAAAGGCTATTCAGTTCACCATATCAAAGCCTAGAACAAAGAAACTTCCACGTAACATAAAACTCACTCCTAGAAGAATAGTAATTACTATGAAATCTAGTGGAGAGTAACTGAACTGGCTCCACTCAGCAAAATAACTGCCGTCCTACATGTAGGACAGTAGGCTTATCTGGGTTAAGTTCAATCTATGATCCTCTAGTGGTACCCAGTTCAAATCTCTCAAAAATGAGGTGACACTTTCCTTATGTTCGTAATTTTGTTTTACGGATCTGGCTGCTCTACGCTGCACTCTTTCTAATTTTATTCAATGTCCCTTCTCGTACGGATCCCATATGCATGAGGTGTATTCCACTCGTGGTCTAACCGATGATAAGTAACATTTTCACGTACTTTTTCCGTAGTGTTCCCAACTATTCTACCTATGAAAGCCAGTTCCTTATTGACCGCGTCTATAACTAGACGGATGTGCATGTCCCACGTAAGATTTCGATAAATGGTTATTTCTAAATATTCTACAAACTCGACTGCATGAATATTTATTCCATCTATTTTATACTCGAAATTTACTTCTATGTCATTACCTTTCCAGAAGGTAACTGCGACACATTTATTGTAATTTATTTCAATTTGCCATTCTTTGCAACACGCTGAAATAGCTCTTAAATCTTCTCGCAGCAACTGATGGTCCTCCTGGTTTTTCTTTCCTTCAATAGAACGGTATCATCGGCAAGAAGTCTAATTTTGCTACGAACTACCTTGCAGATAAGATTTACATAAATTAAGAAATTTAGAGGGCCCAATACACTTACCTGAGAAACACCCGACGCAACGTTAGCGGGGGAAGAGTATTTCCCATCAATGACAACTCTCTGTTCTCAATTCAAGAGGAACTCTCACCCAACTGACAATTTTTGGATTGACACTATATTGACTTAACTTTGCAATCAATTTCTCATCAGGTACTTTATTAAACGCCTTCCTTAAACAATGAATATTGGATCGACCTGGATATTTTTCTCTTTGCATCGCAACAAAACATCCACGAACAGGCCGAGCTGCGTTTCGTATGATGTACTTCTCCGGAATCCTCGCTATAATTTGCTAAGCAATGAGTGGCTATTTAAATAGCGCATTACAGAACTAAATATTATGTGCTCAAGTATCTTGCTCGATAATAAAGTTAAGGAAATTGGCCTAAAAAATTCGGGGTTCTCTTTGTCGCTGTCCTTATGGATGTGCCTAACATCTGCCACCTTCCTATCTTTACGAACGACAATTTCCGTAATAGATTTCTTGAATATAATTTTCAAATACGTCGCGATTTTATAACCTAAGACTTTCAATACTCGCGCGGTTATTTCCTCCGACCCAGGAGATTTATTTGGTTTAACTGAATGAAGTTGGAGCGCGATATCATTTTCGGAAAATATCAAATCTTCCATTGAGTCTCCCTGATGCATAGGAATATGAGTTTCACATTCATCGACATTAGTAGTAAAAGCTTTCTGAATGTGTTGATTTAATAAATTTTCTTTCTGCACGCTATAGTGAACTACATTTCCCGTTTCCGATCTGTGACGTAATAGTGTGTCCTCCGCCTTGGACTTCCCTGTCGTAAGACCAAAATGCTTTCGGGTTCTCTTTCAAGTTATTCTGTAAATCCGCCAGAGTGTCAATGCGAAATGCGACCTGGATACACTACACTATTCATAAGCTCAGGAAGATTAAGCCAACAAATCTATAATCTATTATTAAACCTCGTGGTAAATATCACTAACTGATATAATGAGTGTTTACAGAAAGTTTTAAGTTAAGCCTTGCACGATTCAAGCTCTCTACCACCGGGATGAAGCATTTGTGCCTTCAATCAATTGACGGAAGATTTAAATCACCCCCGATTATAATGACTTTATCTTTATTAATCAAACTTATCGTCGCCACTTGTTTCTATAGATAATAAATAGTTTCCACCCTCACATTTGGTGGTCTACTAAAGGCGCATATATTTTCATTTTTACAGCCGCTCCCTTTCATACTACACCAAACACTTTCGACTTAGTCGTCATTAATCTGTATTGAGTAACTTTCGTATTTATTGCTAACTGCTGTAAAGACTCCACCTTCCGATCGGATACGTCGATCTTTTTTAAAAAAGCTATAGTCACGGGAAAAGATCTCCTGACTGGCTATGTCCAACTTTCTGTACCTATCACTACATCAGCACGCAGACTACGAATACGATGTTCAAGTTCGACCTCCGTCCTACTAATGCTTCGACAGTTAACCGTAGATATTTCTAGTTAATCGCTATTACTACGTAACGATGCCTCGCGCGCTACTGAATTATTATTATTATTTATTGCCTCCTTGTCCTGATTAATACGTCGACTATTTCCACGCTTAGAATGAATTATATTGTTAATTAACATTGCGTTTATAGTGCTATGAGGTCGGACGTATTACTACTATTGACGTGCATCTCAACGCGCACTGAATAATTACAATTCCTTAAGTCTTACCTAAAAAAGCCCTATGCTCCAGTACCATACGAGCCGTCTCTGCAGCCTCGGCAGTTATTGCACACCATAACTGTTTAGGGATGCCCTGCATGAGTCCAGGACCGGCCTCAAGTCAACGAAGTCCACTCCATTACCCCTACAGAAGTCCCAAAGCCTACGGTTCAGCACGACCACTCAGCTCCAAACCATAGCCCCGCAGTCTGTCCGAGGAACAATGCTGCAGATTGTAAGCCGCTCATCAGCATCCGACTCCTCTCGGACACGAGCAACCTCAGTGGCCAAGTCCTTAAAAGAACTTAAAACCTCCTCGTACCCACAGTTCGAGGCGTCGTTAGTCCTAACATAGGCCAGCACCCGCAGCGAGGAGCAATACGTGCCCAATACCGATTCCCTGAACTCCTTCGTCACCTGGGGCACCAAACCTCTTGGTATACACCTGGAGAGCATCCGCTCATGAACTCTCTCTCGGCGGGCCCTTGACAGTAAAGGCGCTACCACACGCCGGACGTTGGAGCTCCCTATCCCTCTTTCCCCCGAGCTACTCTTGGGCCCGGTCCACACCGAGGAGACGGGAACAGGAGGAGGCGATCGCCACCCCCTTTGATCCACCCCTAAAGCTATCACATGTAACGCTCTAATTGAATTTGTTGGAAACGGTATTGATTGTGACAGTCACCGAGGAAACCTTTAATTTAACTGTAGAGTAAATTTTTTCCTATATCAATCGCTTATGGAAGCGACTCGAATGGAGAATAGAAATACGGATCAATTAAGTTCGATCCGAAGATACGTTTATTTTACCTAGTGGAATTTGTACAAGGCCACTTAATACATTTGTTTTTGCAATTTTGTCCTTAAATTTTCAATATAGAGTCCCACAAAAATGACGAATGGATTTTCTTATTGTGTTTAGTATGAAAGCAGATGCTGCAATTTATGCCGATAGCTAGAATTAGATAGATTTTTAAATCGATTCACTAGTTTTATAAATGATTGATATACTAATTTTTAGAGGCTATATGAAACTTAACGTCAGTAGATCTAGCTACAAATGCACTAGATCAGCAACACTGAAGTATTAAACATTATGCAGATATTGTTAAATTTGCCGCCAGACTCTCTGGTGACATTGTCCGTAGAGGTCTGGAATTTTATATGAATAACTAGCGTAATTGCCCGTTAAGCATGACTAGTATGGGTGATTTAAATATTAAGTCTAAATCAAATGTAAACGAAAAATTTACGCAACCAAATTTATATGCATTGAAGATAAGATCCACACAATTGAATGTTTCACAAAGCAACAACAGTTATGGGCATATAAAAGTGATGAAAAGTTAATATTAATGATGAGTTCTTCGTTAAAACAGTAAATAATTCTATTAGAATTTGGTTATATACATAAACAGTCTAATATATGATTAACGCAACTTATTTTGTACGCTACTAATAATCCCGGCAATAGCGATACGAATTAGTTCTTATACCCCGAATATATTTAGGCACAGTAAACAATCTTTAGGAAAATTCCCCTGAAAAAGAAATGCATCACGTTTTCGAACACTCAAATTCACAATGTAAATGATTAAGGTAATATTTATCAATTTGCTTTAGTAACCAACATATTATTTATCGTAACCAAGGCACTGTATGAACAGCATTGAAGTTACGTGAACATGTGGATTGATGTGACGCTAAATGGCGTGGACGGCGGGAGTGGCGTGGGTGGGGGGAATGGCGTGGGTGGCGGGAGTGACTTGGGTGGGGGGAGTGGCGTGGGTGGCGGCTGAGTTTGAGTGAAGACGACACAAAATATTTCCTCCTCTCTATACCTCCTTCTGCACACGCAAGGCGTTTCCTTTTTTGAGAGAGAAATCTCCCTGGCGAGACACACACACACATATATACACGTGCGCGTGTGCGTGAGTGCGTGTGCGTCTACCTGTGTATGCATGCGTGTTTGTATATGTATCAATCTGTGTTTGTGTATGTATTCATTCTTGGAAACTACATTCCGGTAGGTTTATGTACACTCAAACCCAGAGCATCGAACCGAATTTTTTCGTCCCGGGTTTCGTTCTGGATCACACAAAACAAAAACTTTCGGTTCGGTTCCGGATTCGCCACCGTTGAACCGGTTCGAACTTGTTTTTTTCGCAACGACTTTGAATTTTTTTGAGAAATTTTCAAGAGAAATTCAAAATATTCTGTATTAATTAATGTTATTTTTATTTAAAACAAATTCGTCTTCACTATCACAAGTCAAGTAGACAACAACAGATATCCGCACGTAAAATCACGCAAGTGCCCCTCCCACCATGTAACGAACAGTAATTTTTTTTTATTAATTCCCTTCTTGCATTTTTCGTTATTCAACTTCTAAACGGCTACTTTTATACGACTCCGTCTAATATTGTTCTATAGGAATATAAATTTATTTTTACTTTCTCATATACGTAGTATATTGAGAAAGTATTGTAATCTTAAAAAAATTCGACTTCTTGATTTTGATAAAAATACACGTTTTAGGCGTCCCGTAATCCATAAAAACGCCATGCCGTCTATCAGTCTATCTATCTGTAGGTCTGTTCGCTGTTCTGGGCCCAAACGCGTATATAAAATCGAATGATATATCGTATTTGTGCAATGTATCATCTTTTGCAGACCAATTTTTCATAAAAAATATATTGCACAAATTGTAATAATAATAAATAGTGTTCTGCATATCTACAGGTTCAGGTGCTCCTCCTCCATCTTTTTCTATCCTGTGCCCTTCTCTTCATCTCCCTATACCCTCCTCCCTCCCTTAGAATATCCAACATTTTAATTCTTCTTCTTCCTCTTTTCTTTCTTCCCTCCAGCGTTCCTTCGATAACATCCTTCAGTAATTCCTCTCTTCCCAAAACATGTCCTATCCATTTCTTCTTTCTAATCACTATCGTGTCCATCAAACTCCTTTCCTCTTCTACTCTTCTTAGCGCTTCCACATTTGTAATCCTGTCAGTCTATTTAACCTTCAGCATCTTCCTCCACACCCACATTTCAAATGCCTCCACCCTCTCCCTGTCTCTCTTCTTCAATGTCCATGTCTCCGACCCATATAGCATCACATTCCAAACATTACACTTTACCAATCTCTTCCTCAATCCCAAATCCATCTTGCTGTTAAATAGCTTCCTTTTTCTATTGAACGCTTCCTTTTTCTATTGAACGCTTCCTTTGCCAAACCAATTCTCATCTTAATTTCCTTCTCACATTTCCAGTCCTCTGTCAACAACGTACCAAGATACCTGTACTGTTCCACCTGCTCTATCCTCTCCCCCCTCACCTGCACTTCCATCCTTTTCTCGCCCCTATTCTCATTACTTTCGTTTTCATTCCATTTATTCTCAACCCATCTATCCTCCATGATCACCAGATTCTGTAGCGTCTCCCTCAAGTCTTCCGTCCTCTCAGCAAGCAGTATCATGTCGTCAGAAAACCTAACTGACGATGTAATTCTTCCTCCAACGCTTACTCCTGTGCCCGTCTCCCAACACTCCCTTATCATTTCTTCAGTATAGATGTTAAACAGGGTTGGTGACAAACAGCAGCCCTGTCTAACTCCTCTCCCAATCTCGAGCCACTCCGTCCTGCTTTCTGCTATCCTCATGGCCACCTCCTGCCTCATGTATGGATTCCTTATAAACCTTCTGTCTCTCTTTCTTCTACCTCAATATCTCCATCATTCTTTCCCACCTCACACAGTCGAAAGCCTTCTCCAAGTCTACAAAGCACAGACTGATACCCCTGTCCCGTTCTAAATACCTTACTCCAATCGCCCTTACCACCCCTATGGCATCCCTCGTACCCATTCCTTTCCTAAATCCAAATTGTTCTTTTGCTACATTCTCTTCCATTACCCTCGTCATCCTTCTATTCATCACTCTCAACATTATCTTGGCCGCGTTAGCTATCAGACTTATAATTTGAGTTAAAGGCTTTCGCAGCGTTACTGAATGCTGGTGGAGGTTTTCGGGTTTCGCTGCGTTGGTGGCATTTCTGGCTCTGTACGTTTCGCAAGCATTGCAGTCTGCATCTTCAGGAGATGAAGTGAGACCGGCCGTCAGCTTTATGATTTTTGCCTCAGTGAGGGCTTTCCACTGCTGTGCGGTTAAGCTTTCAGTGGTTGGGTGTGGTTCCGATTTTGCGGTTTTGATGGTGAGCGTTCCGTCGCCCGTTAGGTTCTTATACTTTTAGGTATGGGGAGGTCCTCTTCCCGTCCGGTCCCTGCCCTTGGACGCTTGTGCACGTCCCACGGTTTGCCCGTGGCGGAGATGTGCTTTATAGAACCAGGGGCGTGACGTAGTAGATCGTAGAAAGCTTGGCTAGTTGTCTCCATCTAGTTTCTTAGAGTGGGGAAAACTAGGGCGTCCCTTATTGCGTTGGAAGTTGTTCCTAGCAGTGGGCGTAATGACCAACGGAGGCACCCGTTCTGCACCACCTCCAGCTTGTTTGTTGAGGAGGCTCTTCCTGACCAGGCTGGGGAGGCATAGGTCATTATTGGCCTGATGCACATCTGATAGAGTAGTGCTTTGGTTTATGGTTGGACGGAGGCTGTATTCAGTACCGGGGCGAGGGCGATCTTGGCTCCGATAGACTTTTTGGGCTGTTTGAGTACATGCCTCCGAAAGTCAAGCTTCGTGTCTAGGGTCACTCCAAGATAAGTGACTTCTATTTGCCATTCCACGGTGCTGCCATTGACAATGAACTGTGCGACGTCTGGGGGTTTCGTTTTCCTGGTTAAGAGTGAGATCCGATGGTAGGGATTTGCTTTTATATTCACTCGTGCCTGATTGGCTCGGTCGAGTTGCTATCCCTTTCTCTTTGGTCGTCACTTCAGTGTATTTTCCTCCCTTTCACTTTTCCGTTGGAAGAGTCGCTTCCGCTTAGCCGAACATAAACGGGCCATGATGAACAAGAAATGGAGGGAGTCGGCCATTGCGGAGCACTACACCTCCGGCCCGGGACATAAAATCACGCTCGAGGAAACGAAATTGCTCGCGGAAGAAGATCGATATTTTCCGAGGTTAATTCGCGAAGCTATTGAAATCGAAAAATATCAAGTCAATTTCAACCGGGACGACGGTTTGCACATCAGCGCAACATGGAAGCGACTCTTCCAACGGAAAAGTGAAAGGGAGGTAAAATACGTTGGAGCAACGACCAAAGAGAGCCCACTGAGCTCTATGCAATATCAGTAAAAGCCGACATGAGACCAGAAGACGTCTGCAATATACGCTTTATAATTAAAAGGCGTGTGACAATTGAGCCTTTCAAATTCACCAGGCCAAGAATGTGCTACCGTTGCAACCGCTTCGACCATAGTTCTGATAAATGCACCGCAGCACCTAGGTGCTTCAAATGCGCTGGGCCACATCAAGGCACAGACTGCAAGAAGCCGCTCCACTTGCCAGCAACCTGCTGTAACTGTAAAGGCGACCATCCGGCCTCTTCCAGAACGTGTCCAGAATTTAAGAAAGAACTAGACAAACTTAACGGAAACAAGGCTAATAGAAACCCTAACCACAGACCAACTGCCAAAGCAACGGGGGGCCACAAGGTTCAACAAGCCCTCCACCAACTTTGGAGAAAGCACCCACCCCATCAAAGGTGGCACACAAACCACCCCTGCTACACCAAATTACTACCGCTGGCAAACCAAACCCGTGGGGAGCAAGGAAAGCTGCCCCAACTGCCATGCCACGAGCAACACAAAGGCCAAGGACCGAAATCACGCCCAAACCTATCCTAAGGGCTGAAGCACAAACGGAAGCCGCCGGCTTGGCTTCCAAGCATACACGAATACTAAAGGCACTTGCAAGCGTCACCTGTGTCTTACAAGAACAACTCGCAAACCTAACCTCGCTCCTCGCCCAGCTCGCCGCACAGAATGGCTGCTAGATGACAGAAAAATAATATAATCATCTGCAGTTGGAACGCCAACGGCGGAATTAAAGGAAAAACTCCTGAGCTCTTAGACTTTTTACAACGTCATCAGGTCACAATGGCCCTTATCCAGGAGACGCACCTCCGCCCCGAGATTAAGTAGAGTGTTCCTGGATATAATATAACCAGAAACGGCCGAGACGTCCCAAGGGGAGGAAAAGCTGCGGGTGGTACAGCTATATTAATACGAAATGATCTCCAGACTAACGAGACTCCAATAGACACGGCGTCCCTCGAAAAGACGACGGCCACAATCGAGACCCAGATAGGACGCCTTAGACTAGGTTCCGCCTACCTCAAACCAGGCGGATTACTCCTGACCAATGATCTAGACAGACTCTTCGATACTAATGACCCGACAATTGCAGCCGGCGACTACAATGACTCTCACCAATCCTGGAACTCAACCACCGAAAATAGCAACGGCAGAAAGCTGAGGAGCTGGGCTGATGACTCATCCAGGCACCGAGTCCCTGGTTTGAAGTAGAGGGGAGGGAGGGGAATATGGAGAGGGTCGCTGGCAAGGAGGTGAAGTGACTGACGGGTGAGAAGGCTGAGGGGTGGGGGCGGTCGCAGAAAAGGTTCTCGCTTGCGCTGCCGCGCGGCGAGGGCCGGCGGGAGAAGGGGGAGGGAAGGCAAAGGGATGAGGGGTTGGGCGGAGGGGGCGGGGAGAGTAGGATGGGTTGCGGCCGAGAAAATGAACGGAGATATAGCGGGAGGGGGGGCGGCTCGGTTCGAGAACCAAGCGTTAGTGGCGGGGATGGGGGCGGGGACAAAATTTCGCGTCGCTCGGGCTGATCCTCGCAACGTGTTTGTGCTGGACCGCTGCCTGCGGCTCTCGAGGATGCCCTGATATGTCTGGCATCCCCGATAATTGGCAGGGTGATACTGGTGGCAATTCACGCATTGCGCCTGCGCAGTGCGATCTCTCTTAGGGCAGTCACTCGTGAGATGCTTTTCGAGGCATTTCACGCAACGCGCCGTATCAGCGCAGTAGTTTTTTTTATGGCCGAAGTTCTGGCAGAGCTGGCACTGAACTATGCCCTTAGGCTTTACGTAAGGCCTGATATCTACATTAGACGAGCCCATCAGAATGGTCGTGTCGAGGATCTTGGCGTGATCCTCGCACTTTTCTAAAATTACATGAAATACCGGGGTGTTCCTCCTGGGGACGGTGTTAAGCCCAGCGACGCGTTCTTCCCTCGACGGCTTGGTTGACATTTACTGCGTCACTACCTTGACGCCCAAACCAAGCCAATCGAGGGCTTGTTTTAATGATGCTGCGGTGGCATGCTCGTGAAGCGAGCGTACGGTATATTGGGGGAGGCAGTCCTCCGGCAGCTGGTATCCCGAAAAGGCCAGCTTGCGGGACTAAAAATATCCCGCGTTTTGCGATATTCCGCAGCGCTGGCACACTGAAAGTGCATAGCGCTGCGGCTTTTCACTTTGCAGACGGGCTGCTCCTGTACCTCGTCGAGTAGAGCCTGGTAAGTGGACTCCCAGGCTCGCGTGTCCCGCAAAATTAGCACCGGGATTTTGGCTGACTTCGCCGGAGGAACCACCTCCATCGCGGTCGCAGTGTCTCCAGGAGATATCGGGGCGAAGCGGTTGGACGTGGCTGTCAGTGACTCTTGGGATGCAATTCGCATCCTTTTGTGGCTGACAGCCCTTTCACCCTCGTCGATCTGATGGGTCGCCGGTCTTGGTGGAGCGCCGAGAATTATCGGGTTTTGTTGCGTCGCGGAGTAAGCCCGCAACACATCCAACGCCGCCGACACGGCAGAAGGCAACTTGTGACTTACCGACTGCACGGGGTCGGAAGAGGACTCGCTGCCGGCGGACTGCTGGTCCATTGGCTGAGGTGGTGTAGAAGACGGTGTGGCCTGGGCGGGGTCGGGCTGTGGCTCCTCGTCGGGAAGCGGCTTTCCCTTCTTTCCTTCTTTCTTGGCTTTTTGCCTTGCGGGCTGCTGCGTTTCACGAGGCAGCTGTACCGGCTTGGTGACGGCCCCAGTATGACCTTCAGTGGCCGATTTGGCGGATACCTTCGGCATCACGGTGTGGTAGGGTGATATGGGACGGAGGGAGAAGAGGACGAAGGTTAGGAGGGCGGTTTTCGCCGAGGGAACGGTCACTCCCGATAGGTCTACCGGGGAGTCCGTCTTCGCTGCTGTTTTGCTCGTGGAGTCAGAGAGGCAATGCACTGTTCCGGCGGGTAGACTAATAATTTTTCGCAAAAATAGGAGTCAACAAGTCACAGAATCAATCCGAAATCGAATCAAAATAATCAATCAATCCGAATCAATAATGAATCTGAATCAATCAATCGAATCGAATCCAATAATCAATCATCAATCCATCAATATCCAATCCCAGATTGATTATCTGCAGAAGATGTCGGTTATTAAGGAATCACTTGTTTCTATAAAATTTTAGTTTTATAAGTAGGTTTATCGAATAAATCTACAGAAGTGAGCATGCATTCACTAGCCATTATGAAAATATATCGTGAGTAAACGTGTTCACTCTCCGCTTAGTCTTTCCCGAATGGCGCTTATTGTGTATGGTAGTTCTTTTTATTTTCCTCAATTTTAGTGGTTTACTAATTCGTAAACCCATCTCCCCCACCGATTTAATTTTATCTTCAGCTGTTCTCTTCAAATGCATCCCTGCTTCCATAAAATGATCACGCATTATATTACTAACGGGTAACAAGTGTAACAAGGCACCCGAACTGGCTCTAAGAGCTTCTGTACTGACCGCTTTGATTCCACTGCTTAACAGCGGTTTTCCGAGACAAAATAGTCCTCCAAATAAACCGCCCAATCCTCTACCTCTCTGAACTCCATCACTTAGTTGATAAACGGATCCAATGTCTCCCCCGCATTGATTGGCATAATATGCCGAATGTCGATCTGCATTGCATGGCATTTCGATTTAAAATGATGATTTTTGACTAATATGTTACATTTATAAAGAGTAACACTAAAGTAGAAGGTTTTGTACCGAGAGTGAAATTATACGGTTTCCCGTTTTGATTACCTAGCAATATTTCAATGCTTTTGGTTTCATTTTTTTCGATTGTAAAAATAACAAATGCGATCAAATTTTAGTCGATTTTGCTTAGAATCAACGATTCTCAAACATCTACTCATCGAATCGCCTATCATTTGAGGTTTTGTTATATCAGTGTAAACGAAGATATCACCATTTTCAGCTGTATCATCATTACCCGATAAATCCCTTTTTGATCTTCCAGTGATTAATGATATATAAATATAATATAATAATATAATATAAATTAAATAAAAGAAATGTAATATCCTCTCTTTATAGCATAAGTGATTTTTTCATTAGATATAATCACATTCTCTAGGATCATATTCACACAATTTCTTTTTTTGTGGATGAGGAACATTAGCTGATATATAACTACTTATGGTATTTGCTAGGGTGATATGAAGAATATCTCCATATTGCGCCGAATAGCTTCTGCAGAAAGACTCGAAAGCCTCATTAAATGACTTATATTTTTGGGGCGGAAATTGAGATTGTGTGCCTTATCTATTTTTACTACCGCATCGGTGGAAGTGATTTCTGAGATTCCTGTTAGTTTTTCACTTCCTCCTCCTATGAATTCCGTTGAACTTGCGCTTCTTTCACTTAATGTTTTAACACTTCCTTCCTCCTCCTCCACATTCATGATAGGAAAAGAAACCTCACAAAGCCCAACTTGCCATTGACTATTCTCCACATACAATCCATTATCTAATTTTGTTTGAAATTGAGCTATGGAATTATCATTAAAATACTTATAAGAAGAATTGCTTAAAAGAGTGATATAAAAACCATTCATTTTTTTTAATAGCCCAATTTATAATGAATGAACATTTACCATCGTTGAGACTTTGTCTCTTTCCGGCTTCTTTCTTCACAAAGCGAATTTATTATCGACTTATAAAATTTAAATTTTTTAAACGATTCACAGTAGACCCATGAGTTAAAATAATCAGGATATCTAACCCACATGACGAAATATTACAGACTGTTACCTTTTCCTCTTCTCCTCAATATTTTGTCTATTTTAAATTCGGTAGTTTTAAATATAAACTTTAGTCTTAATTTCGGACCGTAAAAAATTTCCTCGATGGGTTCACCATTCAAATCTTATAAGAGAGTAGAGTAGGGTGTAGGCGTAATAGGAAATTTCATAGGGGCATCGAGTGTAATACAGTTTCTGGTCGAAGAGTGAGAGAGTCCACCTGCAGAAGCCGTACAATAGCAGTTAATGCTTCGGGCATTAACGAGAAATTAAATATTGTAGTTTTAAACTACCGCAGCATTCGTAGGAAGTCTGCCGAACTCGAACACCTAATTCGCACGTTGCATGTTGATGTAGTAATAGGTACCGAAAGTTGGCTCACCAAAGATATCGCTAGCCAAGAAATTTTCCAAAAAGCTATAGTGTACAGAAAAAACCGTGCCAATAGAATAGGTGGCGGAGTATTTATGGCAATAAATGAAAAGTAAGATAGTTGTCAGATCTCTATTATCGACGAAACGACCGAGGGAGTGAGGTGCCGCCTAGGTAAGGAAAATTCGAAAAAGATGTATTTATGCTCATTTTACAGACCACCTAATGCCAAAGTTGATTATATTTTAAGTTTAGAGAGGCAATTAGCCGAGCTTATATCTTTTATGAGCGACGGTTATGTGATAATTGGAGGCGATTTTAACTTACCGTCAATCGATTGGGAAAACCTGTTTCCTTACGGGAGGTAAAGGACGCGAATCGTGTGAAGCCTTAATTGACACGTTTCATGAATATTCCTTAATCCAGATGGTATGAGAAGCCACGCGCTCGGGCAATGTTCTCGACTTGCTTGCTTCTAACATCCCGCATAGGATAACTAAGGTATCCACAGAGGAGGGACTTAGCGACCATCGAGCTGTGTATGCGGAGTGCGAATTAAAGCTCAAAAGTCATCCTAAGCCCCTTCGGAATGTATACGCTTTCGCCAAGGACGACTTTAAAAGTTTCAGCTTACATCTCAAAAGTACCTTTGTCAGTTACCGCAAAAAGTCAGAACGATTAGGTATGGAGCCATAAGGGTTATTATTTAAGTATATACTAGGAACATATATAGATAGATTTATCCCCAGTAAGTTAAAATCTGATAAGAAAGAACCTCGTTGGTTTAATAAGGAAGTTAGTATTGCCTTAAGACGACAGAGGCGTAGCCACGCAAAATTGAAAAACATGCCTTCCACCGCTTTCGATGAGTATCAGCCAGCTATATTCCATGAGTATAACAGTGCCCGCGAATTAGCGAGAAAAACCATGCGTAACGCATTTAACACCTTCCGGAATGAGGTATTTAACACAAAATTAAAGGAGGATCCAAAAGCGTCCTTCCATACCCTCCCTACGATGTGGTTCCGGAGACATGGGGAGGATAA
The DNA here is from genome assembly GCA_028673005.1 of Tanypteryx hageni. Classification (NCBI taxonomy): domain Eukaryota; kingdom Metazoa; phylum Arthropoda; class Insecta; order Odonata; family Petaluridae; genus Tanypteryx; species Tanypteryx hageni. The sequence continues at coordinate 7,295,167 of CM054113.1, read as the reverse complement.
AGCTAATCTACTGAACGTTTACTTCGAGAAGGCGTTCACGGAAGGTGGAGATAGACTTGAAGATAATGTTATTCCCGATAGATGTACTCGGATGGATAGTATTAAAATCTCTGAGGCAGGAATAGCGAAGCAACTGGGTGCGATAAAGCCCAACAAAAACCCAGGACCAGAAGGAATTCCCGCGCGTGTATTAAAAGAACTAGCAGAAGAAATAGCTCCCTTCCTTCGGATAGTATTCGAGGTTCCTGATGATTGGAGACTAGCACACGTCACGCCCATTCATAAGGGAGGTGACAAAGAAAACCCAGAAAATTATAGGCAGCATCATTATCATGTAAGAAATTGGAGAAAATTATTGTTAGCAACATTATGCGTTATCTTGAGAGTAGATCGCTGTTAGTCAGCTGTCCACATGGCTTCACAAAAGGTAGATCCTTTGATACCCAACTCGGTCTGTTTGTGAATGATGTTTTATTATGCGGCAAAAATAATAAACAGTTCGATGCAGTGTTCTTTGATTTTAGATAAGATTTTGACAAGGTTCCCCACCGTAAGTTGTTATTGAAATTGGGAAATCTTGGCGTTAATGTTAAAGTTATTAACTGGGCTCTTGCTTTCATTTGGAATAGAAATCAAAAAGAAGTCATCGATGGTAAGTCCTCAAGTGTGACAGATGTAGTCTCTGGAGTGCCGCAGGGTAGTGTGATCGGACCTATGCTTTTCTTGTTTTATGTAATCGACATCAGCTCAGTTGTGAAAAGTAATATTAGGCTTTTTGCGGACGGCACCATAGTCTATAGAGAAATTAGTGGTCCTAGCGGCCATCGTCAGCTTCAGGATGATCTGGATGCGTTATCAGTATGGTGCAAAGAATGGCAGATAGAAATCAAATGGAAAAAGAGTAACGTTCTAAACTTTTGAAAATCTAGAAGCCCATCGTCCGTATTTACCTAGTCGATAGATGGTGAGAGCAATCCTGTTTCTAAATGCGTGAATCCCTCGGGGTAACCTTGAATCGTGACCTGTCTTGGGACACCCACATAAGACGAGTGATAGGTGCAGCAAATAATAAGTTCACTTTTGTGCGTAGGATAGTCAGGAAAAGCACGGAAAAGTGAGAGAATCCTGTTATTTATTCTTGGTTAGACCTCAAATGGAATACGCAGCAGCGGTTTGGGATACATATCAGGTGGACTCATTAAGGATTTAAAAAAAATACAGCGACGATCAGCTAGATTCGTGAAAAAGAATTACGATAAAAAACAGAGCGTTACGTTACTCATTGAATAGTTGAGTTGGCCATCGTTGAAAGATCGTAGATTAGAGGGAGACTTAAACTTCTAGATAAATATAGGCCAGAGATATTCGTAAATGAAATAAAGGGTATTATTCGACAACCAACGTATATCGCACGGAGGGATAATGAGGACAAGATTCGCGAAAGAGATAGTAGGAGTCCTTTTTCCCTAGGACAATACGTTACCACAATAGATAACAGTGAATAATAATTAGTTAGGAACTTGGTGCGCGGCACCCGCTGTCATCCACCGTCAAGGTGACTTGCAGGGTAATATGTAGATGTATTCGTGTCCGAAATCTAATCGAACATCCTCCTCCTGCGAAAGATCTAAGACTAAATAACTCTAAGGTTCTGATGTTGGCTCCTTATATACACTCGTCAACTCGATCGAATTATCCAGATATACCTGCCTTGCTAGATGAATAAACTGAAATTTATCGCGAATAATTCGAAACACTACGCTATACTTTGCAATGAGAAAAATATTTCTCGATTGAGGACTCTGATAAAATGCGTTTTGTGTAATGAATATTACTGAAATATTGAAATTATGGGAACCTCTCGTGAAGAATTCGCTGACTTGCTTATTATGTGCTTCATGCATCAAATCATCTATGACATATAATGTAGCTAGCTAGCGTTCTCGAAGGATGGCACCTGATTTACAATTTTAACCCCATTATAGTTAGGTTCTCTACCTGGGCTGCAGCGCCACACTATGCATTCAATTTTCCCTTAACCAAATGGGGTAAATTTTTCAAAAATATTTCTAAAAACGTTGTTTTTCCAATATTCAAGCACAGGAAACTCGTTATTATACATAGACGCCTCTTACTTATGATATCATTATATATATATATATATATATATCCCAACCCCCTCCGTATCCTCCAATCCTCGACCTTTCCGCACTACCCTTCCACCCCCATGCCTCCACCCAGTTTCACCGCCATCAGTTCTCTCTCTGTAGCTGAAGAAGGAGTAGTTCCGAAAGCTTCTACGTTTGTGATGTCTCTGTGCTTTAGTGTTCTTTTACGTGTGTCGCTTCGACATCCCCGGGGCCTCGCCAACCTGAAGTCGTCTGATTGGTGAGTGCTCACTGGGTGTATTTCCAAATGTGCTACAAAACTTAAAAATTTTGTAAAAGTAGAAATCATACAATAACGAAATATGGACTACAGAAATTTTGATATTTTAATTTGTTTGGCTGTTAAGAATTCTTAAATTTTAAACAAATAGATCATTTTTAGGTAATATGGGGCAAGCTTGGTGGCTAAAATTTTTAAGTTACTTAGTGTAAATTGTGAATGCGCAAATAAACATTTACATATCTCCATGAAGTTTATATTGTGGCCGTTAAAATTTTTAAAATTTAAACAATTAGATAAATATTATTTCACTTCTACATGTGCTTAAAATTTAAAATTTGGAGCATTTGTATCCCATAATTGAAAAAGTATAATATTCTAAAAATTACAAATTTTAGCGACTGTTTTACTCCAATATTTTTCGATAAGGAAATGTTGAAAATCGGTGCAGAGGTGAAAGATTTTTAATTAAAAAAATATTTCTAATAATGAAATATTTCTATAAAAAATGAAAAGGTTTTTCAAGGTGAGATAAAATACTTGCAGAATGCAAACACCTACTTCTTGTGTAGTATAAGGATTAAGGCGACAATACAATCTCAATTTAACCATGACACGCTCAGCTATGAAACATAGTTAAAACGCTTAAAATTTTCAAATAAATGTGATCTAAACGTAGAACTTGAGCGGTTCTTTTTGTAGACAAAATTAACGGTAAGAATAAGAAAAACTATTTATTTTTCTTTGAAATGTTTTAGGTAGGAACATCGTAGGTCAATTTTTTCTAATTTTAATTTGCAAAAGAGTAAAAGCCTGTAAGTCGAAAAGTCGAACATTACGTGTTATCTTAAGGGGAAAAGAATTTATCTACCAGAGTCGAACCCGGGTCTTTTTTGAGGATTTTTTTCATAAACGGCTTGTACTATAAGAATAAAACATTTATACCAAAGTATAATCTTCTTCCTACTAGGAAAGCTTATTAACCCCTCAACGCCGTCAGGCGTACTATTACGTCATGCGGCAGCCATAATTTATTTTATCTTTTGACGATAGAGACTTCTTTAAATCTAAATAACCTCTATATATTTTGAAAGAGGAAGCTTTGTACTTCCTATCTATGTCTGTCCTGTATTTTTTTCTCTATTATAAAATATATAATCAACGTTGAATTTTGCGATAGAATTTTCAATTTTGCTATGATATGATGGTGTTTCTCCGCATAAAAGTCGCTTTTCAATGCAGCAAGGAACCTTTCCTTGGTGTTTGAAATGCAATGTAGGAACTGTGTATCATTTCAAAGGAGAGCACGTTTTTTCTCCTCTTTTTTCCTGGAGGAGATATTTGGCTTAAGTCATGCGACAAAGGTCTTCGTCGGTATGTAAAGAAAGAAAGGAAAGCATCTTATGTCTCTCTATGCACAGCTTATTACAAATGTTTACAATGCAATTGATGAAGAATGGAATTAGTTTGAGTAAAAACTTTTCTGTAAACATTACCTTCCATTACTGCGCGATCCTTCGTTCATCGCTTCATAGGAGAGCGTCAACGTCAAAACAGCTGATTTCAAAATCCAAGGCCGACATTCTTCCGATAATTTAGTGCCACGCCTCAAAGAGAGGCATTTTGAGAGAAAGATAATATCTGTCATATAATTTTAAAGACCTTTAGAATTTTATTTTAATCTCGACGAAAATTGCGGGGAATTGAGTATATCGATTTGTAAGTATTTGCTTACATATAATATAGGTTTAGTTTTGTGATAGAATTTTAGTTTTTACCACGGACCTACGGATTTCCGGTTTCTAAAGTTGACACATAAATACTTGAGGAATGGGAACCCACCAAATTGGGTTCCTTTTCTTTGACATTTGAAAGAAGACGAAGTCTGTTTTCCTCTTCAGATAAGTGCTTCGCTGTTGTGCTAGCAGGTCCAAAGCACCGATGAAGCGAGTAGGCAAGAAGAGGACACGCCAGCAAAAATCACGAAAAGCTCTTCCATATATTTACACAATAGATTACTAGAAGTGTTTACTAAGCTATAAGGCATTTCTTGATGAATCCAATTACGCACGTGTAAATTTTCTGAAAATATTTGGGAAGGACCTATAAGCTAAAGTTTTCCGTGTTTTATACAACGTCATATCTCCCTTTCCAATGAACGAAATGCAACCGTTTCTTCTATGTGACTTCTGTAATGACTAAGAATGATTAATGTATAACTAAAACGTTTATATTATAAATAAATCATCTTTTAATAAATCCATAATACTTCATTTACTTAAAAATTTCTAGTCAAGACATGAAAAAGTTGAGATTCGTGAAATTTTTTACCTAATTGGTTTAGATGGATAGACTTGCAAAATGAAATAGTTACTAATTTAGGCTAATTTTTTTATTAAGATTGCACATCAATATCTTCTATAGATTTTCCGGTGCTGAATGTTATATATAAAGCGCGAATTCACGCCGGAAAATTAACGATTGGTGTACATTCTCTTCTACTCCAACGATCTTTGTATGTAAAATATTATATGCAAAATAGATATTTACAAATTTCATGTTTTTCATAAATCCACAAAAAAAAGTTCAGGAAAATCAAGAGAAAACTTCTCAAGTTATGATTATTTTAATATTTTCGAACGTTTTTGCAACGCAATCGTGAAAATTTAAAAACCTCATCCGGCCGTACGGGTGGGATTTAATAAATCTCCTCCGGGCTTGAGGGGTTAAATTTAGCATTACATTCAGAAAAAAGTAGTTTATTTTAGTTGAGAGTGACTGGATTTTTTAGCTCATCATTTAAAAAGAATAACGTAATTGCTCATCAATAATGACGTGTGCGCGTGAATAAATATTAAGTTAAAATAAAATTGAAATAAAATATTAACGAAACTAAGTTTTATATGCACTAAATAGTAATCAATGGATACAAAATTCACATAACTGAGTGTTCCATAGTGTAAAAATAGTCTTGGGCTAATAGAAATTTCGGGACAAAGAAATATATTACGCTATACAATTTTTATATGCACAAAGCAATTTTTAGTTTATGGAACATTTAATTCATCTCTCACTCCCTCTCTATCACCATCTTGTCTCTCGCTCCTTCTTTCTTTCTTCCTCTCTCTACTTCACTCTCTCGTATTAAAGCATCATAAAATTATTCCAAAGATATTTGATTTCGTTATGAAAAATCAGTAAAGTTTGCTCTGATCTTGTTTAGCTGTAACGTAAAATCAAATCAGCATTTTTGAAAGTTATCTTTGTTTTAATTATATTTTTATATATGATTATTATTCTTGTCCAAATATTTGCTGAAAATAATAGTAAAATTGTAATAATAAGTTATAATATATGAAGAACCTACAGAAATTTACTTGAAATATTTGAGTAAATTACAAATTATTTAAAACATATAGAATATAACTTGATAACTGAATTATTTTTTACGGGTAAAAACAGGTTAAAATTTGAAAGAACAGTCAATTAACCATCAAAGAAAAATGTGTAGTAACTTACTATGAAATAAATACTTATATATACTGCAATGAGTTTTAACTATCTATATTTAAGATCAAATTTTTTTTTAACTATAATCCTATTGAAATTTTTTCCAGAAAATCGGCTTTATTTAAAGAATTTAAAATGTAACTCATAAAATGTTATCTTTTTCAATCCTATTAGAAATTCAGTTCGAAATATTTCCTGTATTATCAAAAAAGAAATCCATCGAAAATACCGTTATATTTAGTTTTATGAAGTCTCGCCATTTAGTAATGGCGCATGATTCGATCGTATAAAATGTTTTAGAAAGAATTATACTTAAATATTGTAATTTTAGTACCGCAGCTCCTTTTAATCCTATGCAAATATTCCGTCGTCCTCTTCCCCCATTTCTGCTAATTTCCATTCCTTTTCCTTCCTCCATCTAACTATTTAATAGAATTAGTTTATGTGTTGTTCCAGACTATAAAAGTCTGATCCTATCAATACCTCAAGTCTTCTGCTGTGCGAACCCTTCCTCGACGCCCGAGCTCACCCTTTACAGCGGGGTATACTCTGAACGCAGAGACAATTAAACACGAATTTATCAAAACTTTTAAAATGTATTTTGATTAGAATATATCTGTTTAACACTGTATGCAGTTTATCAACTATGCACGTCTTTAAAACGGCTTTCTACGGCAAATATTAAGGAAGTTGATGTTTTTTGCTCAAAGGTACCAAACCAGGGATTTCTGCCACATTTATAAGCTCTTATATAACACGAGGCGACATGACACCATTATGTTCTCATTACAACTACCATGAATTTTAATTTCGTCCCGCTTGATTTTTGCGCTTGAAATATAAAAAATATGACATTAAATTTTTGCAGGCCCATTAAATTCTACAAAAAAGATTAATGGTCATGTCCAGCGAAGTTATTACCGTATTTATGGCAACCCTCCGTATATTCCTTTTCATGTTCTGGTAGGAGACCCCATGTGAATAGGGTGACCAGATCCTGGTCGTCACAATCGGGACAAAATGAGTTTTGAAGGAGAAAATCCGGAATATTTAAACAAAAAACTGGGCAATGAGAATTTTGCTATTTTTACAGGTTCTATACTCTATATTAGAAATAAAAACTTTTAGAAAAGAAGAAGTACATTTTTGTTTGTTTTAATAGCAATTTAATTTATATATTTCCTGAATAATTTAATAGTATTTTAATAAAGTAGCCAATGGTTTTTTCAGTCATATTTTAAAGTTTTTCTATCTGCCTTAATAAAATGTTGACCCTTTTTTATCATCTCCTAAAAATATAAACAGGTCAAATATAAGTTAAATTTACATATAAAAATGCAATAAATTAGTTTTATATACAGAATATTTCGTTCATAAAAGGGTAAAACGACGGAGTCACAGTATAGATGTGGAATAAAAATCTGTAGGAAGAGCATATCCATCGGAGCGGAACCATATTTGCTAGACATTAAGCTCAAATAGATATTTTTCTATTAGTAGCGTAGGTGTGGATAATGAGGTATCCAACATCTGCTATTGTTAGGGAAACGAGACATTTCCACGAGACAACCAGGCGACTGATATATTGATTTAGAGAACTTTTGTCCATGTGGTAGGAGGAGAATTCGCCTTAAATTGGAGGAGGACACATAGTTGAGATCAGGGGTATGAAACTCTTACGGGAAAATAGAGACCCAGGTTTTACACGTAGTTCGCACGGGTCTGTGTTCACTGAGAAGTCTTGAAGTCGCAGCAATCTAGATTCACGGCGGGAGGCAGGCGAACATTGAGCGGAGCTCGCAGTCGACTTCCACCATTTTCAATTATAGAAATCCTCCATTGTTGTGTGTGCATATAGCAATATGTCTTAAAGACGAGGAAAATGTGCTGTGGTTGACTGTGGTTTAAGAGTAGAAGTGACGGAGTGAATTTGTTCTCACTCCAATACACAGAGCCAGGTGTCTTAAAAATAGCATATATTTTTGATAAAACTTATCACTAAATAATTCTACTAAGTCTTATACGAATGCGAGAAATTTTTCTCGGGTTACTGCCCGGGTCATGTCGTCGTTCAGGACCAACGTTTCGGCGTATGACTTCTTCGACGCCATCTTCAAGGTTACTGATGATGCCGATGTGCACACAGTAGTATTCTGTCCAACTGCCTCTTTGCAGTCAGAAGTATGACATTTCCCGCGAAATGAATTAATGTGCCCTCTTGCGTTCTTCACTCTTGGTTTTTAAAATCTGTGGTGAGTGTAGCTAAGAGCTACACAATGACCCTATCCAGCCGAGGACGTTTGTTCGGCGGAAAGGATTCCAGGGTATCCAGGCTGGCGATGGGACGTTTGTGGCGATCCCACCACTGGACCTGGATGGATCCTAGTCGATTGACCTCGCCGTATGGAGAATTAGCCACCTTCTCAAAATACGTCCTTGCTACGGAGGACAGCAGGACATCAAGGGGCTCCACAGCAGAGAGGCGGTGAATCCGGGCGTTGCCATCAAATCGCGAACAGCCGAGCACCAGCCGGAGCGCCGAATTCTGCACCACCTGACCGGACCACACCGGTAAGGCGTACGTCCGGCAGGACACAGGAGAGGTAGAGTCTCCGTTTGGTGTCCAGCGATAGGCTCCTCGATGACAGGAGGGTGCGAATCCTCCTAAGGGCAGCGAAGCCCTTCTGGCACGTCTTCAGAGCAGCTTCCTGTCAAGCTGGACTCCGAGGTAGGTCACCTCCGTCTCCCAGGGGATGATACCCCCCACCACCGACAAGTCGACTCCGGGCGGAGCGCCCAACCCTGGGTGAAAGACGGTAGCCTTCGTCTTTCGCGGGTTGACGGCGATCCGCCACCGACGGTACCACGAGACCAAGTCATCCACGGCCTCCTGCAGACCCAGAGCCGCTGCATATTTTTGGGAGGAGCGGCAGAGGACCGCCGCATCGTCCGCATACAGAACCAATAAGTGGTTCCATCCCTGGTCCCGTGGCACGTCGTGGTTGAAGATTTTGAAGAGAATAGGCCCCGGACAGACCCTTGCGTTACCACAGCTCGTGTCCGCCGAAGTTCCGACCTGTCCTGGAGCAACTTCAGGTTTTAGTTTGGGTTTATATACTGTCGTCTCGCCCGTTGCCCCAAGCTCATTGGTGGAGGTGAGTCGCCAATCCGGGAGATCACGGCATCCCAAGTTTTGCTCAGGGGGAAACCCATTTCCCTGTTGAGATTTTTTGGGTTGAGCCGGATTTCAATTGCCTCATTAACCATCCTATCCCCGTAGCCGTTGGATTTGGCTAGCCGCTTGGTGTCTTCGAAGCGTAGTCTGTGATCCGTGGTGATGCAGTGCTCGGCTACTGCGAATTTTTCAGGGTATATAAACACGGACTAAAACCCACATCGGCATCAGCAGTAACCCTGAAGATGGATTCGAAGTCAGACGCCGAAGCGTTGGTCCTGGACGACGACATGACCCGGGCAGTAACCCGAGAAAAAAAATCTCACATTCATTCGCCAGAAAAACTTCAAATCTCTCTGTTATATGAATGCTTTTTATGTTTTCTTAACAGATACCTGCACTGGATACATCTCCTAGGAAGGAAGGAGGGAATTTTCTCTCGGTTTTGTGTGTGCGAGAAGCATTTGGAGCGGAAGTGTTTCTCGTTTTTAGGTGTAAAGCTTCAGCAAGCTGTTCCATCCATAGCACTGGGTTTTAATATGGTACGCAGTGCCGTAAATAGGGTATGGCGAAGGTGGAATTTGCCATATGCGCCGCTTGCAAAAGACGCCAAACCTTCCAACAAAAATGCCAAAAGTCTATATTTCCATAAATAAACATTAATTTAACACTCAAATATTTAAGTTATTGTCAATAACGCTAATATTCTTTATGGAAATGTAACAAAAATCATATTTTACGTAAACAAGGCGTTTCCTTAAAATTTTGCCATAGGCGCCAAACCTTCCAGTTACGCCTCTGATGGTGCGTGTCTGTTTTTCACATAATATGCCGTAATTTGAAATTAAGTTCTTGAAATCTTGATTTAAAACTTTTTGTGGTTATTTGTACAGTATACTTAGTTCATTTAACTGCAACATAGACATCCGGGAATGGAATTGTGCTCGTAATAGAATGAAAGACGTACCTACACCATAACGATGTCTCATTTTGATTATTTTATATTGTTTTATTTTTAAATATTTCGGATTGCTTATTTATTGCTTATCATTATGCGTTTTCGTGCGTTCTTTGGCGTTAAGATAACTATTTTCTCCAGAACTCAATTAAAACTATTTGTTTTTCGATCTAGAATTTTAAAAGTCGATATCGAAAGTTTATGGACATTTTGTTGCGCAATGTGATATGATGTGTTTCATTTTACAAATGGTAATGTGATCTGCATAGAGAACTTGTTTGTAAAAAACAAGTGGCCATAAGTGCATTCGCCATATGTTAGATTTACTGCAGCATTTTAAGTATGCCCATTAACTCCTGCATCAATTTCTTTAGGTTTAACGTGTAATTGTTAGACTTAATGACTGATATTTTTTACAGGTGGAACAGAAAGAGAATTGTGGATTTCATTAAATTCTATAATTAATTTCTTACCCAATAGTGGAGTTCAAATATTCAAATAAAGTACTTTTTTTAAATTTTCAGGATATATCAGTTAACAATGTGGATGCTGTGGGTCCGTCTGAGCATATTGAATGGCTCCCTTCAGTGAAAAATGGTGAAATATGAATCAATAGGGAGCAACCTGAAGGCATGTCACTTAGTTTAGAATCAAGTGGTATTTCTCCCAATTTATGGCAGACTAGCTGTTACAGCAGAATTTTGAAATGAAATTTGTGTTTCTTTTGTACATAATTTTGATGTCTGTTTTTATTTCTGTGAAAATGTGTCTGTGTTAAGTGAAAATTCATTTGGTATCTGGAATATGTAATAAGCCTTTTGGATGACCACTTACATGTCATAATTTATTGCCTTAAGAGAATATTATTTTTAGTTGCCTGTGTACAACTGAGTAATGCAAAGAGTAATTTATGTTATGGTTCTGTTATTCCCTAGTGCTAATTTCTTATTCTTAGCTGTCTTGTTGTATTTGCATTTTCGCCAACTTTTATATAAGCATATCTTCCCTTTGAATGGCACAAGAAAAGGTGCAGTATTCTCATGTTTTGCATATTAAGATTACTTAAGATTTCCGTACGAACACGGGATTTTCACCGAAGAACGTCGAACAGAATGAAAAATCACTTTACCTAGATTTTTCGTTCTTAAAGTGAAAGTGAAAGTACCGTAATATTAAACTCTTAAGCCTAGTAGATTTTGTTAGAAATTTCATTCTCCCCTTTAGAAAATAATATTTATATCATAGTAGTTATCGTGTATAAGTATATACTAGTTTCATTTGTAAGGTTGTTTTATTTTTACGCTGCATAGTATTTATATTTTTCGTTGTTGTGTACTATCATCTCCTGTGCGTGATATAACCTTGTTTGTCTGTCTGCGTAGGATATTCGGATCACTTTATTCCACCAATTTCTTATTGGTGGGGTTTTACGCCTTTCACTTTATACCTGCGTTTGACGATTTCTTGTACGCTTCACGAGGAGCGTTCCTGCGTAAAACTTAGACAAAATTCTTTAGCCTTATCCCATCTCAGCTTTTGTTTTTATATTGTAATCCTCTTGCGTTGGTTTATAAATTAGGAAAGAGTTTACGATGGCTTCACCAAGGACTACCGTTTCCTCCTTTTGCTCCGCTGATTGCGAGGCCATGAGGGCTCGAATCACGGAGCTGGAGAGGGTGGTTGCTGACCTCCTTCAGAGGGTGAAAAGGTCCATGGCAGCCTTGGTTCGTTTGGGAGGTGCGGGGTCATCCCTGGAAACTCGCCGCGCCAAATCGGCTGCTCGGTTTCGTCTGGGTGTGGTAACCGGTAGAGCGATCGGAATTATCTCTGACTCCTTACAGCGGGCTGAGGGCCCTCGGGCTGAAAAATCCGATGAGTGGAGAGTGGTGCCCAATCGTGGAGATCGTGGGGTGGTGCTATGGAAGCAGGGAGTTAGGAATGCTTTGGTGGACCCTCTTCCGGTTAGTAATAGTTTCGAGGTATTGTCGGAGGACGAATCCACGGCCAATGCGCCCGTACGCACTCACGTCTCTTCGATGTAGGCCGGGCCCAAGGGGAGGCGGGCTGGGTAGATGGGGTTGTTAGTATTAGGTAGCTCTAACGTTCACCGTGTGATGGCAACCCTGATATCCAGTGCCCTCATTGAGGGGGTTGAAGAGCGGGTTTTCTCCAGATATATATCAGGATGCACGGTGCAGCAAGTGCCCAACACGGTGAAAGAAGGGGTAGTGGAACAAGGTTGCTCTCGGCTGCGGGTGGTGGCCCATGTTGGGACTAACGACGCCTCGAAGCGCGGGTCCGAGGAGATTTTAAGTTCTTTTAAGGACTTGGCTTCTTCGGTTGCTCGTGTCCGAGCGGAGTCCGGTTCCGAATTGCGGCTTAGAGTCTGCAGTATAGTCTTTAGGATTGACCGCAGTTCTGAGATTTGAAGTGAGGTTGACGGTCTGAACCGAAAGCTGTGGAATTTCTGTCGGGACATGGGAGTGAACTTCGTCGACCTACGACCGAATATCAAATCGTGCAAGGCACCACTGAATCACTCTGGTGTTCACTACACGCCCAAATCGGCTCAGAGAGTAGCGCGTGGGATTCTCGAGCACAGTAGGGATTTTTATGCTAGAGAGTAGGGCAGGGTGTAGGTCAGTTTTGGACATGGGGATAATCGATGCGTTTGTAGAAAATAAGAATCTCGATAGATTATCTAATGATAGAATATACTCCGAGCGTGAGGTAAATGCACGTAATAAGAGAGATAAGGAGGAAGTTCATAGAAACATGTAGCACCAATTTCGCGATAGGTCAATGATGGAATGTTCCATAAAAGATGCGACTGGTGGCAATTACAATTTTGATGCGATGTCATTCAGTCGTGGAAGTGATTGTAATGTGAGCGCATGTAGTTTTAGAGTAGAAGACAAAGTCAGGGGTAAGATTAATATGCGAAATAATAGTGAGAGATTAAACGTAGTCGTACTGAACTGTCGCAGCATCTGTAGGAAAATTGCTGAGTTCGAGCATATTTTTCGCAGTCTGCACGCCGACATCGTGATAGACACAGAAAGTTGGTCGGATGAGATTCAGAGTCAGGAGATATTTCCTAGAGACTAGAGTGTCTATAGAAAAGATCACGAAAATAGATTGGGAGGGGTGGTTTTCATAGCAGTTAGCGATAAGTACGATACCAGTACGATTCCGATAAGTAACGAGGATATCGAGAGTGTTTGGTGACGCACAGATAAAGAAGACTTCAAAAAGGCGTTCTTATGCTCGTTTTACAGGCAACCTAAGGCTGGTGTAGATTGTATTTTAAATCTCGATAAACAACTATCAAACCTTAGACTGATAAATCTAGATGAAATCGTTATAGACGGTGGTAACTTTACCTTACACTATATAGATTGGGAAAACCTATATTTCGAATCTTGAGGTAAAGAACCCGAATCCTGTGAGGCATTAATCGAAACATTCTGCGAGCATTCTCTCCTTCAATTAGTCAGATAGAGAAGTTCAAGATCGACGCCCAACCGTAGCACCATTAAGAAACGACAACGGAGAGATAGTTTACGATAGCATTGATAAAGGAAACTTGTTAAACTCATTTTTTCAAAGCGCATTTACGACCGAAGTGGAGAAAGGGAAGGACGATCCACCCGAACCAAGCGAAGAGAAGATGAACGATATACTTATATCAACGAAAGGGATAGCAGAGCAGATCAAAATCATCAATGCAAATAAATCCCCGGGACTGAAAGAGATACCAGCTAGAGTACTAAAGGAATTAACGTTAGAAATAGCACCTTATCTCAAAACAGTTTTCAGTAAGTCACTTAGTCATGGCGTTATACCTAAGGAATGGAAATTAGCGTTTATAACTCCGCTTCATAAAGGCGGGAAAAAAGACGACCGAGAAAACTACAGGCCGATTTTGCTAACCTCAATATCTTGCAAGATTCTAGAGCACATCATCCTTAGTTCTGTGATGGACTTCTTAGATAGCCAGGACTTGCTCAATAAATATCAGCACGGTTTTAGTAAGGCAAGATCTTGTGAAATTCAGCTCGCTCTGTTTGCACATGATATACTACGAACGCGGTTTTTCTTGACTTCAAGAAAGCATTCAATAAAGCCCCTCATATTAAATTATTGAAAAAATTTCAAGCCTGTGGAATAAATCGAAAGATAATGGAAAGGATCAGGGACTTTCTCAATGATCGGGAACAAATAGTAGTCATAGATGGATTTAAATCAGATTCGGTCAGCGTGGCCTCCGGCGTTCATCAAGGAAGTGTCATCGGTCCCCTATTATTCCTTATATGCATAAATGACTTAGATAAGGTTATTACAAGTAAAATCAAGTTATTCGCGGATGATACGGTAGTTTACAGAGAGATTAACAGTCATGCTGATCAAGTCTTACTTTCTAACGACCCTCACGCAATTCTCGAGTGATGTAAAGAGTGGCAGTTAGAGCTGAACTTATGTAAGTGTTTCGTCATGAGATTCTGGAGAAACAAAGGAATTGAGGCGATGAATTACAGTATAGAAGGCGTACATCTAAAATTAGCCGAATCCGCCAAATACTTAGGTGTCATTTTAACAAGTAACCTCTCGTGGGACACACATATACGAAATATATCCGGAAAAGCTAAGCAGAAACTAGGATTCATCAAACGGATAGTAGGTAAAAGCGAAGAAAAAGTGAAAGAGACATGTTACTTTTCTTTAGTTAGACTGCTGCTAGAGTATGCTCCGAGCATATGGGATCCGTGCGAGAAAGGATTAATCGCCGAGTTAGAGAAAGTGCAGCGAAAAGCTGCTAGATTCGTCAAAAATTGTTATGATAGAAATAAAAGCGTTACAGGCTTGATACAGTACTTAGGATGGGAATCACTAGCTGAGAGCCGATAACGTGCTAGGTTAAAACTTCTTGAAAGATTTAGAAAGAGTACTTTCTCCAGAGAGGTCGAAGAAATATTAATAACTCCCACCTATATCGGTAGATGGATTATCCTCGTAAAATAAGAGAGATAGCCTGTAGGACGGCGAGATACAAAGGCTCATTTTTTCCTAGAACGACAGCTGAGCAGAATAAAACTTGCGATCAAAAGTAACCTCGCGTAGGAGCGACAACCCAGACCTAATTTTGGAGTTTTCCCCTTGGTGTTAATGCACCCCCTGCCACATACCCTTGAAATGGCTTGCAGGGTAAACTGTAGATGTATACGTTGCTTAAATATTTATAAAAATCCTATTATGAAATTTTTTATTCGGCACGAGTTCATATACTACAGTTAAACAAAAAATGGTTGCTTTTAAAATGATTTTCTGGGAAATCTTATTGTTGCGTAAGTAAGGGGAATATATTAAGGACTCGCGGATATAAAAAAGGTTGAGCGCCAAACGTTTAAAGAGAAAATGAACTGGTAAACGAGGCGCCCACGCAAAAACCCTTCCGTCCTCTTCTCTCTCTCTCTCTCTCTCTGTCATTGGCAATATGATTCGAATATGAATAAATATTTTACATCTGAGCCTCTCGAGGACGATTATCGAAAAATCGGTTCATTCATTACGCTTCCAAGATACACGTCACCAGAAACTTGGATTCTGGGAGATTCGGCGTGTTATAGTCGAAGAGTCGCTGAGGTTGTAGTAGGCAGTGAAGGGAGCGGGAGACGGTTGGGGAGAATAGCTTAAGTGAGTCCTCCGCACCCTGACCTCGCGAAAGAGAAGTATTCAACGGAATTTGTCATGAGACCGGCAAAGGCTGGATGTGAGTTTTTTTACTTTCTGCCGCCTCACTGGTAGATTCTAAGGTCAGGCTTGGTGAAGGCAGAGGGAGGGAGATTTGGGTGGATAGGGAAGAGAGAGATGGGGAGACAGATAGGGACGGGGGAGATGGAATTTCAGGGAGATGGAGATTTGGGGAAATGGGCGTTGGGGGATAGGAGGTCAGGGGGACCGCTTTTGCAAGTATCACGAAAGTAACAGGTGGCGAGCATAAGGCGTTCGAGCAAGTAACTTTCTTGAAAGGAATAATATCTTTATAGCGAGAGATGATGATGAATTCTTTGGGAGTTGGGAAATGGAGTTTGAGAATGTGGAAGTTTTTATTTAACCGAGAGAAGATTAAAAGCGGAAGTTTGGTTCATTTTGATGAAGACGACGTGAGAGGGAAAAACTAATATCTCCGAATAGACCAGGAAACGTTTATTGAGCTGGAAAACTTATTCCCTGGCGAAAGTTTGGTTATGGTTATTGGCACCTAAGAATGATTATTACCCTCCATCAATTTTTTCCCAGTCTTATTGAATTAGTTGTACGCTAAACCGAAGAAGCGGTACCCAATGATCGAGAATACGAGGATCGTAAAACGTTACACAGTTCCCGTTTAAAAATGCTTGGTTTTACGAGCATTTCCTGCGCGTAGTATTAGATTGTGATTGTTTGAATTCTCTTATATTTTTATTAACTTTTTTATGATATATGTTTCAAAAAATTGTTGCTTCATATATAATACGCGGTCTAAATTTAAAATAAGATTATTTTCGACGTCGCATGCTCATTAGCCCATTTTCAGCCAGCGGTGCGAAAACGAAATATATTTTCATCGTCCCTTCTCCATTAAAAAATTCTTTCCTACTACACTTTTCTATTTCTTTTATGCCAAATTCCTTAGCAGAGGCTTCAATTTGATTTTTAAAAAAGAAAAAAAACTTTTGAACGGTAGCGATTTTCTTATGACTGTTTGAACATGGCCAATTTCAGGGTCGTGAAGACCATCTAAATAGGATTTTTTTAAAAGTACAAAGAAAATTAATACAAAAATTTTGATAGTGATCTAGGATACACTAATACTTGTTTTTAAAATTCCTATTGTGTTTTCAAATTTGAAATATTTTATTGGGAGATTTTCAAGATTTAATATAAAGCCTCGTATCCATACTCGCGTTACGTGCGTAGCGAACGACGCGTTGGGGATACTGCCTGTTTGCATGCGTGCGTCGGCGAACGCGTAGATAATTGACTGCTATGACACGTGCATTTGTTGTTTTAAGTTGTGAGTTGTGATTCTGCGCGAAAAAATGGACGATCGAGTGGTGAGATGGCGTTACAACGTTTTATTATTATTACTTCTGAGGAGTCGAAGACTTAGGAGATGGTGGGTTCAACCTATTTTTTCGAGAAGAAGAAATTAAGGGGTTTACCACAACATGATTCAGGAAATGAGGCTGACGGACTCGGAATAATTTCACAATTATCTTTGGATATCAAGGCGAATGTTTGATCAACTTTTGTCACTAGTTGACCCTTCAATTATACGAGTTTCGGTTACGAGAGAAGCTATTTCTACTGCTGAAAGATTAAGTGTCACACTAAGGTAAGTGTAGTCAATTTTTTAACCGAAGTCTTTATATTGAAAATGAATAAATTTGATTAGTATTGTTTGAAATTTCCTTTTCCATTTCCTTTAACAACCTAGATGATGACACCTTATCCTGGAGAGGGTCGTGATAATTACAAAATATTTTCAACTACAAACTTAGTAGAGCCAGAAGAATAGTTGAAAATGCTTTTGGCATAATGAGTGCTAGACAAAGAATTTTCAGAAGGCCAGTTTTAGGAAATGTTGAAAATATTGAAGTGGTTATAAAATCAGGAGCATTCACAATTGGATTTTACAAAATTCCTTAGAAAATAAAAATTCTATATCTTAACGATTGCATAATTCAGATGAACTATTTCCTTAACTACAGGAATCTGAAAATGAAGATGAGATGTATTGCCATTCTGGATTTAATGATTCAGAGAGAGGTGGCATATTTCAGCCTGGGCAATGTAGACATGAAGTATAAGATAGGGGGGGCATTACAGAACATAAGACAATTGGGAACAAATAGGTATGCATTGGCTACAAGGGAGGATTTTGCTGGGTACTTCATGGGAATGGGCGAAATTCCAAGGCTATGGAAAATATATAATAAACAAGGTAACTAACTAAGGTAAGTATGGCATATAAATTTATGCCATGAGTGACGCTAGAACATTTTACATGTTATCATTTAAAATTTACGATGATAAACAACCTGAAGACCATTACAAATATAAAAAATTAGCCAAGAGGAATTCTTCGTTTTTGGAACAAATTAAAGGGAAAGAGCAATATAACTACTGATAAAAGGTTCACGAGTATATCTCTTGCGACCTCCCTTCTTGCTGAATATCAGTTGACTCTTGTAGGAACTCTGAAAAAACAACATTGCCATCCACATTGAATTTCTACCGAATAAAGACAGTGAGGTAAACAAAAACCTTTTTGGATTTACCGAAAACATAACCATGACATCATACGTTTCAAACAAGAGCAAAGCAGTAGTGTTGTTGTCGACTATGCATCACGATGACAAAATAGACGAGAGTACAGACTTTCAGAAAAAGTCAGAAATTGTAACATTTTATAAACATCAATAGGAGGAGAATACCAGACATCCCACAACGTCCCGCGCAACACAGAATTGTCCTGCGTCCAGCACGACTTTCAAAGGTCTCTACTAAACCAGTAGTGGCGAACCTTTTCTAGCACGCGTGCCAAAATTACCTTAATAAGAGAAAATTTGCCTGTAGCTATCACAACAAATTTGTGTATATTAGTATAATATAGTATAGTATGTCTTTTTACACACAGGAATACTAAATGACGCAAATGATATATCGACAAAAAAGTAAGAAATATAGTTTTTCATGTTTATCGAATTCTTTGTACGAATCCCGCATCTTCAAGACTTGACAAATAATATTAAACGCTAACGAAAATAGGTTGCATTAGTGGATAACGTTAACGGAGTTATCTTTGGTGGAGGTGGCACTCTCCTAGAAGAAACAAATGAGGTATCTCATGAAAAATCGTTATACGTAAAAATGATTTAATAAGTGACGTCAATTAAGTAATGAGGAAGATGAATGACATGAGCGGAGTGATCCAAGGCATCAACTTCCGTCTGACAAATTCCAATTAAAAACTTATTAGATGTTAACGATATACTAATAAAAATGTCAAATAGTAAATTAAGTGCTGATACCAGGGGCAAATTGGGCCGCCGGCGAATAATCATAATATAACCGTATACGAAGCCACTTTTTCGCATCGTCTTAATACCTACATTTATTAGATTTCTGTGGTCATTTTTGTATGTCGCTGTGTTAGCGAGTGGCACATTTTATTTCGTTTTCCATTTTGTGGTGTGCCAACGAAAATAGTTCCGCGTGCCATAGGTTCGCCATCACTGTACTGAACCATTTTGAAACTAAAGATTCAAATCCACCCACTCTAAATGAAAAACTTTAGTGCATTGGTATATTGAAAGCTTTTGTCACATAGTTGCGTTAAAAGTCACGTGATTTCGAAGGCCGTTATGTAGAGGGAAGCTTAAGGTGAAGTGAAGCATTGTCTCAATAGAGAATGACTGATTTACTCACTCCCGCGTAGTTCGCTTTTAGAAAAAAAGACTCGTTTACACTTGTAACTAGACCGTGAAAACGCTGTTCTCGTACTAGTTGGGGATTATACCCTAATTAAATACTCTCAACATCGACCACACGGGACGTAAAATTAGTGATTGTTGTCATTTTACTCTCAAGCTGGTTACCACAGATAAACTGCATAACCAGAGCTACAAGTGTTTATTTCAGCCTACTTTACTGCTAAACTTGTGTCTCTATAAAATCTATTGCTCAAGGCAAGTAAACTAAAGATATGAATATACATTCCTGTACAGAATATAAAGCGATTCTTTTACAAAATATGAAATTTTAAAAGTAGTAGTACTCGCGTTATATTCAAGTGCTGGTAATTTTAAAAATCCTAAGTATCAAACAAACCATTCCTTTTGCTCATATTATGCATGTGACTTTTTATTTGTGGCGTTTTGGGGAGAAAAATTAAAACAGTAACATATATTAGAAATTTAATACTGAAAATGAAAATTAAAATAAACTATTAACGCCAAATGCTTAAGTTTGAGCTTGCTTTATCATATACGATTATAATGAAAAAATATATGGAATACTCCATTTACGGAGGAGGTATTTATGTAGTTCAAACAAATTAATTTTTTTGTTTTAGCCCTCAGTAAAATGTCTACAAACCAAAATATCGACAACAGTTTAGATTTAGAATCTGAAACAAGAACACCGGAAAAAAATAGAAAAGAAGTGTGTTTTAACAAAAGCTGGTCTTCCAAATTCAGCTAGATTCGGTGGGGAAGAGACGAGTTTACGGTAAGATGTTCAATTTGCAACAAGTTTACGTTTACAATAAGCTATGGTGGAGAAAACGATGCAGGAAGACACTTAAAACCAAAATCTCATATCGCAATCAGCAAAGCAGTAGCAGGTTCATTTAATATTTTAAAAAATTTACGGTGGAACACCAAATTCGAGTTTGATGTAGCATTCGCAGAGGCATCATTCATCATGCATTCCTATAGCTTTATATGTATCAGCTAGATGTGCAAGTTCCTTGTTCCACGGAAAATTTTCAGATTCTACTAGAGCAGCTATATATTCCTATTAAAAAAAACGATGATTTCTCTCATTATAACAAAAGTTCCTGGCACTGCTTCCAAGGCACTAGTTTTAAAGAGATTATAGGGCGATCACACGTTTTCTATTAGCACTGACGCATCTAACAAAGAAAATATAAAAACACTTCCACTTATAGTACGATATTTCGATGTGCACAAAGGAATTCAAACGGCATTGATATCGTTTATCTCATTAGAGGCAGAAATTCTGCAACAATTTCCAATGCACCAAACCAAAATTTTATTCAAAATAAACCCCTTTGAAAAAATGTTAGTTTATGGAGCAGATAATGATAAACGTTGGAAATAAAAATAGCGTGCACACTGCTTTAAAGAAAGATAATGATAACATTATTCCCGCTGGATGTAATCTACATATTTTACATAATATAGCTAAAAAGCATGAAATAATCTCAACATTGATATAGAACACAGTGGTCATAAAAATATTCAATTAATTTAGCTCTTCAACTAAGAGAACAACGGATTTGAAAGTGTTCTTCGAATAGGCAGAAAATGAGTGGTGTGAAATGCTACCACACGCACCGACGAGATGGTTAACACTTGCCAGCTATAGAGTTTAATGAAAGATTAGGAACCAATTTAATAATATTTTATGAGTTAAAACAGCATTTCACCTGTTTTACGTATGATTTTCGAGGATGAATTAGGCAAAGCGTATATATGATTTGTTATGAATACATGTCTGTACAATCTTCCAAAAATGATAAAACCATTGATTTAATGGATAGTAAACCCATCAAAAAATAAACTCGTCTTTGGCAAATGGTAACTGAACGTCAAGTAGCCATATTTAATTATGTAACCCAGCATAATTTGGCATTTCGTGGAGAATAGTAACAGATTGTTTGAGCATAACTATGGAAATTTCCTGGGTTTAGTTCAGCTATTAACGAAACTCGATCCAATTATGGAAGAGCATCTGCGACGAGCGAAACAAGATGGAAAGTACACTCATAAATGGAATACTCAAAGACTTCAAAGGCGATCTTAATAGGCAATACGTATGGAACGGTATCGAAAAATTAGGTGATTCTCGAATTTTTATCTCCGAAACTATAGTCTCGGAGACTATTTTGCAGTAAATGTTGTTCTCTGTCAAAATAAATTTTTTAACCTATACATCACAGATAATATAATAGGAGAGAAATATATGGATTTTTATTTGTTGTTTTCTGAGAGAACCGTATTTATTATTATTGTTATCTGGGGATGCAAAAGGTTAACAAAGCAACGCGAGCGCCACCGACGAGAAGTAGAACTACCAGTAGAGAAGGCGGCAAAACGGAAGACAAACGTAAAAATAAGATGTCGAGGTTTGTAAATATGTAAAGTTAGAGAGCGAAATAAAAATTTGAAAATCATGACGCATGAACTTATACTATTATACTTGTGTGTAGTGGCGGCTCATGTATAGGCACTGCGGAACTGCAGCACCCCCTATTTCCACTTGATATTATCGATAACATTTAATATAATGAGTCCTTTTTTCTTTAATTCTTTCTTTATCTATCTCTATCTAGATAGATAAAGAAAGAATTAAAGAAAAAAGGACTCATTATATTAAATGTTATCGATAATATCAAGTGGAAATAGGGGGTGCTGCAGTTCCGCAGTGCCTATACACGAGCCGCCACTGCTTGTGTGTGTGTATGTAAATATACATACATATAATGTTTAAAAGGCTTATGAGCCATAGTGCCTCGGGCCTATGAAACTCTTTATCTGGCCCTGAGTAAGACTTAATTTGTTGAAAATCCATCTGAAATAAAATTACATTTTCTCATGGAATTACTTGTTTTAATTCGACAAAGTGATGATGGTTCAAAGTAATGGGACCTGTTGAAAAAACATATAAAAATGAAATTTTTTTGGTGTTACGCTTAGTCCTATTGAAGATTTTTTTAAGCAATTTTTCTTCCCTAAAGTATTTGTCACTGAATATCATGTAAAGAATAAAATTTTCTATCAATAGACTGTGCATTTTGGATTTGGTATACAAAATAATGTTGTGCACTTATTTTTCAGTTTTCATTTGTAAACATTTTATTGCCATTTTATAAATATTATGCTTATAAAACACTTTTTTGAACTTCGTGAATAATTGATTCCGGAAAACTGATGCGAAATGCAAATATGCGAATTGCAAGTCCTATTATTTCATAATGCGCAATGTAATAATGTGAGTATAGTTCCCAATAAACCTAAAAAATTAGCTTTTTTATCATAAATAATGTAGTTTAACAGAAAATAAAAGAAAATGTAAATACAACTGAAAACCTAGCATCATAAAGTGAAAAAAATTCTTTTAATTATTATCAAAACGCATAATAGCAAATTAAATCCCAACATTATAAAGTGATTACATTAAAAAGTGATCCTTTGGCACTTTTGCTGTTTACCTCCAAAACATTTTTGCATGCGATCTTCTTTTGTTCATTCCAATGACATGCTTTAATTTAAATTAATGAACTACTGAAATGAAATGTTGAGTGTGTGACGCACAGGTGTTTTCTTGTGTTCTGCAAAAATCATTTCCAAGCCACAAAAAAAATGCTAGCTTTAAAGTGGTAACATTTCTTTTATTAATTACATTCAAAATGCATAACAGAAAATCAAAACTTAATGTAAGAAAGTTATAACATTTCTTTTAATTGTTCAAAATATGTCACAAAAAATAAAAACGAAGCATTCAAGCATTAACAGTTCTTTTAGTAATCATGTTCAAAATATGCAGCAGAAAATCTTACTCAAAAAATAAGTTAACAGTGTTACACAGCAATATTCAATGTTTGAGAAATGATGCCAGTTAATTGGAATTATCACTTAGAAATTTGAATATTGATGTACTGTAAATCAGTGAACATTGGCTGAGTGACTCAGATCTAAGGGAATTTTATTTGTACAATTACCATTTGGTGGCATCTTTCTCTTGTGTTAAATTTAAGAATGGAGGAACAGCAATTTTTATTAATAGTAATTTTTCATATAAATGTAAAAATTTTAATCTTTCTATGAAGGAGGAAAAAGTTTTTGAATGTTGTGCATGCTCTTTTGGTATAGATAGTCATAACTTTGTCCTTGTAGCATCATATCATTCTCCTTGTTGCTATGAATCCTTTATCAATAGACTGGACAACTTACTTGATAATTTGTATAGTAATAAGCATTTCGTCATTGTTGTTGGTGACTAATTGTGATCTTTTGGTTGACACCTTTCAGGGTGAATAATTAACAGGTATTTTTGACTTATATGGTATAAAACAATCAATTTCTCTACCAACACAAATATCACCATAACCACAGTCAATATTAGATAACCTGTTTTCTAACTATGATCCCAAGGAAGTTGAATCAGATGTCCATGACACATTTATCAGATCATTTGGCTATTTCAACTGTATTTAAATTGGATACTTAAGCAAAAATCAGATCAATTACTATATTTCTCGGCATATAAGACACTTTTTTCCAGAAAAATTACCTCCAAAATCAGCCTGCATCTTATAGGTTACACCTTATCATTTATCCCATCATTTAAAAATGTCATTAAAAAATAATGGGACGGCTTCATTTTTTCCCTCAAAGATAAATGACAACAAAAATGATTCCAGTTTTGGCACATGTACACACTATCATTTGTCTCTTACAATGGGACCTTACTAAATGTTTTAAATGTTTGTCACCGATTTGGTTGAAACTTGGTGAGAATGTTGTGGTGATGTAAAAATGCCAAAGCAAAAAGATTCTCAAGCTTTCGTGAGATATTTGTGATGAAATTTAGTGAGCGTTCTAGCATTCTAATATATATCATACTATGAGATTGAGTGTCAAGGTCAAGCGATGGTCTAGGTGGCTAAATCCTCGCTTGCTGAAGCTATCCCTGCACTTGCAATTTCTTTTTAAAATTTTTATTATTTGAATTTCTTCTGTTTTCCATATTTTTTGTTTTATAATATGCTAGACGTTTGTTTGATTTATAATTAAATTTTCACAAATTATGCAAAGCAAAAAATTTTTTCTCAGTTTTAAAAATTAAATTTATTTAAATCAACAACAAACATTAAATCATATTAACTGCTCATGGTCCATTTATTACACATATTCAACACTTTGTTTTCATAAGAAACTAATGCTTCATTGCAAATTATGATTGTACACATACATTTATTGATATTACTTGAAGACATAACAATGTTTCAGATGGTAGTTATAAAAAAACTTGAAAATCAAAGATCTAGCTTACACCACACACACATTATTAAGCAAGTCGATTAACAGTTTACTGTAAAAAACACATTCACAATTTTGAAAATCATTGTATCGTTTGTCAGTTTTGAAACATACCATGCATACCTGATCATATCATGAAATACTGGCACCCTTAATTGGTGATGAATCAATGAATAGGAACTTCAGCATCTGCAGCATAGTAAATATACATTCATAATTTGCAATGAAACTTTAGTGTCTTGTAAAAGCAAAGTGTTGAATATGTTTAATAAGTACACCATGTGCTGTTATTACTATTTAATTTTTGTTGGTGATTGAAATTAATTATAAATCAAATAAACTTTCATTAAATTGTAAAACCCAAAAATCGAAAACGTTAGAAAATTTTCAAATAATAAAAATTGAAAAAAGAAATTGAAAGAACTGGTGCCCCAAGCTTCAGCAACTGAGGATTTAGCCACATAGACAACTGCCTGAGCTTGATGTAGCAAAGAAGAACAGCTAAAAATGAAAGATGGAAAAATCGATCATGATGGACAAAGCCATGGATTCTTCGTCGTGATGAAGGGCACAGGATTCATGACTTGATTCACTATGAATTGCACAAAGAAGACATGGAAAGTTATAAAAACTACCTACAGATGGATTCATCAACATTTGATAAACTGTTGGTATTAGTTAAGAATAAAATTAGCCTGCAAAACTACTCTATGGGAGAGTATATCCGCAGAAATAAGGTAATTAATTTGAAATTTTCTCGATAATTAGTTAATATACGTACAATTGGTATTAATGTGATTAAAGTTTAAATAATTCCATGAACTAGAAAAATGTAGATGTGAAATCTTTCTTTGATTTTCAGCTTATCAGTTACTCTAAGGTAGTAGCTACAGGGGAGACTTTTTATAGTTTGCGGTTCCCTTATAGAATCTCTTCAAGCACAATTAGTGCAGTTATTCCTGAAGTTTGTAAGGCAATTTATGAATTCTTGTCATTTTTAAATGACAAAAAATAGGACAGGATCTATTCCATCATTTTTGTATAATTTTTCACTGAAGCTATGCATGCACATGCGCACAGCGTGTTTAAAGTGTACACACCTTCATTTAAAAATGACAGCTTTTACATCAGTTTTCTTGTACAAGAAAATGCTAGTGTGTCACCAGCTTTATACGCAGAAGGTAAGATTATTACTGTTCTTAATGATGGAATAATATGATCCGAAGATCCCATGCAGACAGGCATAAGCTGTAAAGGTGGGAATAATTTTGAAACGAGAAAAAAGTCTGCTATGACCAGGAATCGAACCTGGGTCTTCCACTTGCCGGGCGGATATTCTACCTCTGAACTATCTCTCAAAATTATTCCCACTGTTCTTAATACTAACACTAATGAACACATCCTCAAAATGGAATAATTAGCAGTTATTCGCTGCAAAAACATTAAAATATAAATAACTTATAATGAAAAACTTTTTATTATATACACTAATACCTTATGCAACGTGAATTCAAACTAGGTATTTTCATTATTACTCTTTATTACATATCCACTCGCAGTAATTAGAATTTTGGTGTGCTTTCGACGTTAGTCATAAGTTTTAGTTCCTAATTGAACAAGATTGGAAAGATATACTCCATGTCGGAGTACACAGAATTTCCAAATGCCTTCTTTGGTATTTCACATGTTCTCAATATTTTTCGCTCAGATGAGTATTTAATGAGAAGCTAGCGAGGAATGTTGTAAGCTACGTTTGTCCCTATGTAAAGTGGTCATAATTGTTGTCTGATTTTAACCCAAATTGAAATCGGTAGACCAATTTTAGCAGAACTCTCCAATACCAAATTTCATAAATATAAATGAACTTTGTAAACTACTTGTAGGTCTTCATGTAAAGTGGTCATAATTCTTGTCCGATTATAATCAAAATTGGAATCGGATGACTAAGTTGAGCAAAACTCCCCTATACCAAATTTCATCAAAATACGTCAAGCGGTTCCTGAGTTGAAACAAAGGAACTTTGTAAACTACATGTAGGTCTTCATGTAAAGTGGCCGTAATTGTTGCCCGATTTTAACCAAAATTGGAATCGGTCAACCAATTTTAGCAAAACTACTGTTCCAAATTTCATCAAAATATTTCCAGCAGTTCCCGAGTTGAAGCAAAGGAACATTGTAAACTACAGGTAGGTCATGCAATGTGGTCGTAATTGTTTTCCGATTTTGATTAAAATTGGAATCGGTCAACCAATTTTAGCAAAACTCCCCAATACCAAATTTCATCAAAATATGTTGAGCAATTTCCGAATTTTAACATGCGGACAGACGGACGGAAACGACCTCCCCTATATGCATTCACTTTGTGCACAGAACGCATAATAATGCGATAAAGGCCATAGAACTTTATAATTGCAGTAGGTGTTATAAAAAGTTTGTTAATACCTAGGAGAAATACTGTTATGTGTATTGAGATCTCAATGGCTACAAAAGTGAAATGGTACACCTATGCTATTAGTTGTAAGCTTCAGGTGCTTGAATACGCAGAAACACATGGAAATCTAGCAAGTTAATAAAAATGAAACCAGTTACGTAGAAGTTATTTTTTCTACTACCTTGTGTGGATAATCGTTAGCATCTGATACAAATTCTATTGCCAAGGACTAGTGCTATCTACCGAAAATCATGGAGGTGCATGCATAAGTGAACAGTATATTTGAAACATACTTATCAGCATTGGATTTGCATTCAGTTTATTAGGAATTAAAATATAAGTTTAAGTAGGTACTATCTGTAAAGTGTATCTATACGTGCATCATGTGCAGCGCATTCCGACAGCCTAATTAATATGACTGCAGAGTTCTCACAGCACATTAAGCTGTACAAGTCTTGAAGCAATTATTTATGTTTTAAAGCATCCCTATTAATTTTATCTAAAATATTATATTTAACAGTTATCATACTAATATTATGTGTATGCTGCCAGATATGGACTTAATCATGGCTGGAAATAATACATGATATGGCCCTTTCTAATTGCCTTGTTGTACCAAAATACTATTTTTTCCTGAAAAATCTTGTAAAAAACTATGGTGTATCTTATACCACAGTGAGTCTTATATGCTGAGAAATATGGTAGTTATTTCACCACTTGAGTTTTTTCACCATCTAACATCTCAAATCTCTTTTAACCCCTCAACGCCATCAGGCGTACTATTACGTCATGCAAAAACTGGCTAATCGGCCATCAGGCGTACTATTACATCATGCGGCAGCCCTAATTTATTTTATCTTTTGACGCTAGAGACTTCTTTAAATCTAAATAACCTATATATATTTTGAAAGAGGAAGCTTTGTACTTCCTATCTATGTCTGTCCTGTATTTTTTTTCTCTATTATAAAATATATAATCAACGTTGAATTTTGTGATAGAATTTTCAATTTTGCTATGATATGATGGTGTTTCTCCGTATAAAAGTCGTTTTTCAATGCAGCAAGGAACCATTCCTTGGTGTTTGAAATGCAATGTAGGAACTGTGCATCATTTCAAAGGAGAGCACGTTTTTTTCTCCTCTTTTTTCCTGGAGGAGATATTTGGCTTTTGCCATGCGACAAAGGTCTTCGTCGGTATGTAAAGAAAGAAAGGAAAACGTCTTATGCTTGTCTATGCACAGCTTATTACAAATGTTTACAATGCAATTGATGAAGAATGGAATTAGTTTGAGTAAAAACATTTCTGTAAACATTACCTTCCTTCGTTCATCGCTTCATAGGAGAGCGTCAATGTCAAAACAGCTGATTTCAAAATCCAAGGCCGACATTCTTCCGATAATTTAGTGCCACGCCTCAAAGAGAGGCATTTTGAGAGAAAGATAATATCTGTCATATAATTTTAAAGACCTTTAGAATTTTATGTTAACCTCGACGAAAATTGCGGGGAACTGAGTATATCTATTTGTAAGTATTTACTTACATATAATATAGGGTTAGTTTTTTGATAGAATTTTAGTTTTTACCACGGACCTACAGATTTTCGGTTTCTAAAGTTGACCCATAAATACCTGAGGAAAGGGAACCCACCAAATTGGGTTCCTTTTCTTTGACATTTGAAAGAAGACGAGATCTGTTTTCCTCTTCAGATAAGTGCTTCGCTGTTGTGTAGGGTCAAAGCAGCGATGAAGCGAGTAGGCAAGAAGAGGACACGCCAGCAGAAATCACGAAAAGCTCTTCCATATATTTACACCATAGATTACTAGAAGTGTTTACAAAGCTATAAGGCATTTCTTGCTGAATCCAATTACGCTCGTGTTAATTTTCTGAAAATATTCGCTAAGGACCTATAAGCTAAAGTTTTCCGTGTTTTATACAACGTCATATCTCCCTTTCCAATGAACGAAATGCAACCATTTCTTCTATGTGACTTCTGTAATGACTAAGAATGATGACTGTATAACTAAAACGTTTATATTATAAATAAATCATCTTTTAATAAATCCATAATACTACATTTACTTAAAAATTTCTAGTCAAGACATGAAAAAGTTGAGATTCGTAAAACTATTCACCTAATGGTTTAGATGAGTAGACTTGTAGAATGAAATAGTTACTAATTTAAGCTATTTTTTTATTAAGATTGCACATCAATATCTTCTATAGATTTTCCGGTGCTGAATGTTATATCCACGCCGGAAAATTAGCGATTGGTATACATTCTCTTCTACTCCAACAATCTTTGTATGTAAAATATTATACGCAAAATAGATATTTACAAATTTCATGTTTTTCATAAATCTACAAAAAAAATCAGAAAAATCAAGAGAAAACTTCTCAAGTCATGATTATTTTAATATTTTCGAACGTTTTTGCAATGCAATCGTGAAAATTTAAAAACCTCATCCGGCCGTACGGGTGGGATTTAATAAATCTCCTCCGGGCTTGAGGTGTTAAGACAGGAAAACTGGTCAACAGTGTTCAATGCCAGACTTTTCAATGACAGTTTCAGTAATTTTTACTCATGAATCCTCTACTTATTTAACTGCAATTCCTGAAATTAGAATCAAAAGAGATAGTAGGTGGCATAGGATGAGGCATTCTGTCACACCTGAAATCCTTAAGTTCTCTGCTATTGTTAAGGAGTGTGTCCACCTTGATAAAGTGTATAACACACATGAAACACATTCATCTTATCTGCAAATTCAGAAACTCTACAAAAAATTATTTAATGGAGCTAAAAGTTCCTTTCATAATAAATTATTGATTAATGCCACAAACAAAACAAAAGAGGCCTGGAAAATAGTATATCAGGAGCTTGGTAAACACACCTCGAAATTTATACCTCAAGTCTGCAATGGAAATGGTGAATGGATTTTATCTTTGATTCAGTTGACAGCAAATATCATACCCTAGAACTTTTTTATTTTAGTCATGCTTTTGACATGGTGAATCATCAAATCCTGCTTCACAAATGTTACAATTTAGGAATCAGAGGGGTTGCTTATGCTTGGATAAATTCTTATGTTACCAATAGGTCACAGAGAATTATTCTAAATTTTAATAATACTAAGCAGAGCTCTGATACAAAACTTTCCAAAACTGGTGTTCTCCAAGGTTCTATTCTTGGACCTATGTTGTTTATAATTTTTATAAGTGTTCTTCCACTTATATCAAACAAATCAACAGTAAAAACCATCATCTTTGTTGATGATACGAATTTTATCATTTCAGCACCTGACATTAAATCACTTGAAGTGGAAATTCAAAAAATCATCTCCAATATGACCAGTTTATGTAAAACTAATAGGCTGCAACTCAATTATGATAAGACTCAATGATGCACTTCTCTCAGATACATCTTCAGGTTACCCTAAGTCTAATACTCAATGATGTAAGAATCACTCCTTCTCCCAATACCAAATTCCTGGGCATTTACATTGTAGATACATTAATCTGGTCATGTAAAAAAACTCTCAAAAAAATTGAATCCATCATTCTGCTACATAAGATTTATCAGAGAGGCTGTATCTCTTCAAATCCTCAAATCAGTTTATTATATTTATTTTTATTCAAAAGTTTCATATGGTATTGTTTTCTGAGGTTCATCTCCAGCATTACTGCTCAAAGTGTTCCTTATTCAAAAGTGCATTGCAAGGTGTATGTTGAATGCTCCTCACAGGACTGCATGTAGATCTCTTTTTATTCAATTGAATATGTTAACCATTCCATGTTTCTATATTTATAATATTCTTGTATTAGTAAAATGCAACATTAGTATATTTGTAAAAAACCATGAAGTGCATAAGCATTGTACTAGAGGACATGAAAACATACATTTAGTGCACCACAGCAGAGAGATAACATGCAGAGGTCCCTTTGCCATGGGGTCAAAATTATACAACAAATTACCGATGCATATTAGTAGTATTAGCAAGTTAACAATTTTTAAAAATACTTAAGTTCTAAATGTGTTTATGATATGGATGAATTTCTTACATGTAAATGTTGACGTCTTCTTTTTATTGTATTATTGTAAATCAGTATATTTGTATCATTGACGATTCTTATACCTACAGACTGTATGGTCTCTAGGAAAATAAGTATTTATTATTATTGTTATCTGGGGATGCAAAAGGTTAACAAAGCAACGCGAGCGCCACCGACGAGAAGTAGAATTACCAGTAGAGAAGGCGGCAAAACGGAAGACAAACGTAAAAATAAGATGTCGAGGTTTGTAAATATGTAAAGTTAGAGAGCGAAATAAAAATTTGAAAATCATGACGCATGAACTTCGTAGAGAATATAGCGGCGAAAATCGACACCTATGGACGAAAATTCATTTGCGTCGAATTTCAAGGTTTTGAAATTCGATGTTTATTGATATTTATCGATTTAAATCGAATCCTACCAAGCCTATTTTCCATTCGTTATCCCATGCAAAGGCAAGTATTTTGGGTGTAATTTGTCACGTGAATATTTTTAGGTGTAATCTACGAAACAAAATTAGTACCCGGAATTGGAAAAGTTCCCGGAATTTGAAATCGATTTCAGCATTAAAAAGTGTTGTAGTATGACATGGAAAGTGTTTTTACAATCTAATAATTATAATTAATATTAATAATGTTATTATCCAGTGATCATGCATTGATATAGGATATTGGCTTCATTGAAAAGAAAGCAAAATGTAGGCATATATATATTGGTATTTAAATGAGGAAGAAGATAGCGATTATATTTTGGTCGAAATTAGGGAAATGTTATAGAGGTTTTCTTATTGTGTCTTCTTTGATATCTTTCTATTTATTAATTTCCAATATTAATGAAAAACAAATTTCGCTGTCAATTATAGGGAACGAATACATACATTCCTATCGAATAAAAATATTGCAGGTGATGTAAATGGCCGATTTCATGGGAATCCGTTGGATATTAGACGAGATCGTAATTAATTGATAAGATAAAAATGCATTATATTGGTAACACTAATTGTCGCTTTTGTTCCGAGTTAATCACTCGACTGTAAACTACTTAAAAATACAATTTGAAAATATCAATCCAAATATGACTCCATTAATTCCCATTAAAAGCAATAAATCAACGCTATCGTACCATATGTGTATGATATCAGTTCCCATTTAAAAACATCGAGCTTGTCACCATGGTTATTAGCATTTGGCAATGTTGAAAAGAGGAATGGAAAGTCTTTTGGTGTTTAAAATCAGTTATTTAAGCTAATTCGAAATGGATTTTTAGTGTTTTTTATAAAAAGCAACTCCATTCTTTTTTCTATATAAAAGTTTTTGTCCCTAGTTCGTATCTTAATTTTAAGTAATTTAAAAAAGTATTTTTGTACTGGCTGCACAGAAACCCATGGTACTCTTATGGCCTATTGAAATTGAACAATAGGGTCAAAAATAACCCCATAAAAACGTTAGGTTGACCAAAACTTGACCACTCACTAAGTTAGGATGTAAGGAAGAATCGTACTAAATTTTTTTATTCAAGCTTTTATCGTTAAGGAGGAGTTCCCTGAAAAAAAAACACAAACAACCAAACAAACTCTTCAAAATATATAATAGAGAAGGATTGAGAGAGCAATGCAATCTCGAGGTTTATCAATGAGACAGTCGGAGAGGCCGCATCTCATATCAATTATTTCCAATTTTAATTTGCAAAAAAGTAAAAGCTTTTAAGTCGATTTTTACATGTTATGGGAAATAGAAATTATGTACTGGAGTCGAATCCAGATCTTTTTTGGAGATTTTTTGTTATTGCCTCGCGATATCCGAATGAAACATTCCTAACAAATTTCAACCTTCTGCCTAGTAGGGGAACACATATGTCAAAACACGTTGAAAATATCATCCCTACATATTCCCATTTTAACGCTTTTTAGGCTTGTTTCAAAAGGAAACATAGCCTCGTGAAATGGTCCTATGTGTGTGTATGTCCCCTACTAACAACTTTGCACCAATTGACCGATTTTCATGAAACTTGGTATCAGGCTCGAACTGCCTGGGCCCACCTCCGGGATATATTTTATTTGGCAAAGATTGAAGTGCCGAGTTCGATTCCAGGAACGATTTTTCCCTATTTTTGCGCAGGAAATCTCAAATCCATTATGAATCGATGTTTTCTTTAATATAATGAAATATCTAGAAATTTTTTTAATCCCCAAATTTTTCCGTTTTGAAAAATTCCAGAAAGTTTTAATGGAAAATTACAGAACATATATTACTTAACTAGCTAATTACCCTTGCTTTGCCCCTTGGGCATTTCACAGTTTCGAATTTTTCACGCTAATTTCATTCGCTACTATTTTCCCTCAAACTCAAAGTGCTCTCGAGATAAGTGACCAATATTTACCCTTAATTGGTACGAACAAAATACGTATAAATTAAATTTTATATTCTGCTAATAATATTTAATATAAGTTATTTAATTTTACAACAGGATGGAAAAGTATACTCCATAAATGGAATACAGAGATTTCATAGGCGTTCTTAATGGGAAATACGTATGGAACGGTATCAAAAGATTGGGCGATTATTGAATTTTTATCTCCGAAACTATAAGTCGTAATTATATGTCCTCGGGAGCTAACTTTTAGTAAATGATGTCCTATATCCAAATAAAATTTTCTAAACTATACCTCACAGACCATATAATGGCGTGGTATAAAAAAACATGTATGTATTTTAATTGTTTTTTTCCGAGAGAACCGCCTTAGAGATCGATGTAAACAAAATATGCGGTTTTGCTCGGGATTTTCTCGAATTTTTATCTCCGAAACAATAACTCGTAATTATGTGGCCTCGCTGACTTTATTGTAGTAAATGTTATTCTATATCCGAATACATTTTTTAATCTAAACCTTACATATCATATAAGAGCTAGGGAGAAAAAAGTTTGGTATTTCTTTGTTGCTTGATGGATGGCATTTAACGAGATACAAGTATAAGTTTATTAAAGTAATTATGTAAAGTGGAAGTTATAATTGACGGATTCAGTTAAAAATCACCATCGGGCGATAAAATTTAATATCTTAATCACTTAATTAAATTAAAATCCGTCCAGTGGTTAAGAGATGAAAGGTAGGACGGACGGACGAACGGACCAGACGTGTCCATAAGGCGTTCCGCTATTACCGCTTCGCTGGCAAAGAACGCCTAAAAAATTAACACGGGTCTCTAGTCAGGTTGTATTTATATGGCCCCTCCCCAAGAAGTCAAAATTCTGGCATCGAGGTGCACATCCTCAAGGTCTCTTTAGTAAGTATGCCATGTTTTAAGTCTCTAAGTTCCTTGGTTATCGAGAAATGCTGTCCATACACAGCAGATACACGCCGCCTTTTATTAATATAGATTTTTGAATTTTCCAAACATGTGGTATGCGGTATGCTTGGAGAATTTAAACACATTAAAAACTGAATTTCACTAAATCAAACCCTCTTCTAAGGACTTTTTTGAAAAACTCATCAAATACAACAAATAAAATTTTTGCCTTCGAGGGTGCAATCGCACCGTTGGAATAGCTAGTTTGTCTCACGCACGCACGCAGGCAGGAACACTAAAAAAGAAATATAGAGCGAAATCGATGTATCGAGAATTTATGAAATTCAGAAAATACTCGTTCTAACGAGTACTCGTAATATCCAAAAACGGTTAAAATAATCTTGAAGTAGGTCTCCTACACTTTATGTATATATGTTATTATGCTGCGCTAAATTTAAAAGAAAATTATAGCGCGTATGGGTGTATAGGTGTATAAATTTCTCATTTTAATTTTGTAAACAAATGAACTCAAAATATTTAAGTTTCCGCAGAAGTAGTAAAAATAAGTCTCATAATAAAATACCAAGACTAGAGAGCAAATGATAACAAAAAGCACGAAAAAGTGAAGCGCAGGACAGCAAGATTTATGAAATAATGTTATGATACTCAAGTAGTTCATTATTGAACATTTTAAATGAGGTGTTTTTAGAGAAGCGCCGACTGAACACTAGATTGAAATTCCTACAGAAACCTAGATCAGAAACCTTAGCTGAGGGATTCATCGGGATAATTGAAGTGGGTACTGATGAAGGCAAGACCACAATGATAAAGTACGTTAGACGATTTTTATGGCTAAGCGATATCAGTGTCTTTTTTCCTGAAACAATTAGAGACAACAATAGGATATTTAACCCTATAAGTGAGATTTTTTTAGGTGACTTACAGGGCATTATGTAGATGTCATGTCCAACGTGAGATACCAACTATTGAAGACAACTAAATATTGAAAAGACTCCTTATCTACTTGAATATTCGATACATCGATTTTATTCTCGAAATCTATTTCTTTGCTCTTGTCATTCTCTAAAATTACTGCGGAACATTTGGGTAAATTATTAGAATTTTCCATTCTTTGCACCACGAAGAAATAGCTTTTAAATCTTCCTGCAGCGACTGGTGGTCACCTTGATTAATGTCTCTCTACATATGTACGATGGTATCATCTACAAAAAACCTAATTTTACTTCAAACTACCGAGCAGATATCATTTACGTAAAGTAAAGGTAACAGAGAGACTTTCCTGAGGAACGACTGACGCGGTTTTAATGGAGGATGTGTACTTCTCGTAGATGACTACTTTCTGTTCTGTATTTTAGAAGAATTCTCATACTCAACTCACAACTTTCGGATTGGTGCCGTATTTTCCTAGCTTCGCTATTATTTTCTGATAAAGTACTTTATAAAACGCTTTCCTGGAGTCAATGAAAAAAGCATCGCAACAAATCTTTCACGGAAAGACCAAGCTGCGTTTCACATGATTTACCATTCCGGAATCCGTGCTGGTATCCGCTTCGCGAAGAACGGCTATATAAATATTGCATAATAAAACTAAAGATTATATGCTCAAGTATTTTGCACGATAATAATGTTAAGGTTATCGGTCTGTAGTTTTCAAAGTTCTCTTTGTTGTCGCAGTTATGGATGGGAGTTACGTGTGTTAACTTCCAGTCCTAAGAACGAACCTTTGCGAAAGGGATTTTACGAATATTATTTTTAAATAAGGAGCGATTTTAAAGGTTAACTCTTTTAACACACGCGCTGATATTTCGTCAGGCACAGAGGAATTATTTTGCTCAATTGAATGAAGTTGGTACACGATAGCTTTTACTGAAAGGATCAGGTCCTTAATTTAATCGCCCTGATGCATAGTAATTGGTTTATTATAAGTTGTAATGACTTTCTTAAAATAAATTCTCTGCAAGTTTGCTTTTTCCGCACTGTCATGAACTGTAATCCTTACTTCCGTTCTCTGTGACTCAATCGCAGCCAGGACAAGTGCTAGGCGAGCGAGGAACCCACCTAGTGCCAGGGCATCGAGCCGAAATTTTTTTTGCTCTAGTTTTCGTTCCGACTCAGCTTTAAGCAACGAATGCTATTTATAATATGTGTGCACATTTGGTTTAAGATGCACTATATAAATAGAAATTTACTATCCTGTAACAAAGAATATCATATGTAAGAATACCTCAAATGCACGACTGCGGAGTTATCCTTCTTGGATAAGTTTTAGAGAAAGACTGCCAGAATATAAGGGTTCAGTGCATATGGAGAAGGGAGGAAAGTTTATGGAGACACTAACCTCAAACTTTAAGCAAAATCCAAGTTAAGAATCGTGAACCATTTTTACTCGGAATACTCCACGGGGTAGAATCAGGGGAGGATACTAGGACGATTAGTGGCTGTCTTCAAAATACCACTAAGTTCCTTTCCACTAGCCTCGTTTAATCAGGGTTCTGGGAAACGTATCTCTCTTTTTATGTATTGAGATGCAAATGGAAAATCCAACTATTGAACCGACAGATATTATCACAAAGATGCATCTCTCCAAAGGCTTAGGAGCATGTACTTAATCTCAAGAGAACCAGAAGCCTTTGCGTTATTCGGTGTTGAAAATTAAGGCTTTCAGAAAGACTCACATTAAAGATAAACCCTTCTTTCGCTCCCACTGTTTATGCGAACCGAAAAAATGGAACGAAATAATTAATGGTTTTCGGTTTCGTTTCGGGTTCAGAAAACTATTTTTCCGGTTCGGGTTCGGTTTCACTACAGCTAAAATAACGGTTTTTTTCGGTTTTGGTTTTCGGTTCTGTTCCGGTTTTATGCCCTGCATAATGCCCAAGATGATAATGGGCGCAGCGTCCGACAATTTGGACTTTTAAGTGTTAAGTTTTATATTATAAAATATAATTTATTTTACTTCTACATTGTTGATCAAATACTGTTTTGGGGGCAAAATTGTGTAGTGTATAGGGAAGCGAGCGTAATTTTCAAACCTTGCCTGGAGCGTAAAATAGGGGACGTAATTTTCAGACATTGCCTTGGGCGCAAAAATACCTTGTCCCGACTCTGAACACAATAGCATGGCATGTAACTTGGACTTCCCTGGTCTAAGACCAAAATCAGATATTACTTTTGTATTCTCTAAAAATTATTCGCTGAGAAAGAAATGTTTTCATGATTTAAACGTTACGCCGTTGTGCTCGTGAGATGACTGAGAACCTTTTTTTTTGCATATTGGTATTCAAGAGAGCTAACGAGCCCTTGTTTTATAATTCCAAATTACGTTTAGAAGGCTGAACATCATTTCGGTATGGCGATGCAAGGTCGAGCGATAAATCACTTGAGAGGAATTAAATTCCCGTTGAAACAGAAATGTCCAATTGCTGGACAACGGGCGGTAATTAATTGTGAATGTATATTTTGGAGACAAAGTAAACCATTGGAAAATATCTTTCTTA
Organism: Tanypteryx hageni; assembly: GCA_028673005.1. Lineage (NCBI taxonomy): Eukaryota > Metazoa > Arthropoda > Insecta > Odonata > Petaluridae > Tanypteryx > Tanypteryx hageni. The sequence goes on along the minus strand of CM054113.1, from coordinate 7,257,021 downwards.
AAAAATATCACGCATCTGGATGAAATGTTCAAACAGAAATATATTAATATTGCTAGATGTAATCAGAATAAGACTTTGCAATTCGTGCCTTTAAATGCCTAATGTGCATTCGACTAAAGTCGATGCCAACATGCACAGCATTTTGAGTTATCATAAAGCCAAAAGTATCAGTAATGAGTGGATCTAAGTATTAGCATGTATTTTGTGATATTTTCCGTTTGTTAAAATCCCGTCAATATCTCAGTAACTGCAAAGGAATCAATGTAGTTATTATTAACCTCTCTTTTGTTCTCATTCTCTTAGTTTTGAGTTGTTTATATGTCAACAACAAAGCGCAAAATACTGGATTGCTTTATATTTAATGATATTTTCACCCTACGTCGTTTTAAAATTATTTCTTAATTTGCTGAAAATACCCGGCGTTGCTTGGATTTTTAAGTCAGGACAAAAAGTAAGCAAGTAAGATTTTAGAATAAAACCAAGTAATGACACCAGGTTACTTTTTATTGTAATGGTTAATGGTACGCAATATTTTTTTCTTCCCATCTATCCTAAAAAACATTTTTCCCGCATCTTTGATCGACAAAATCGGCGAATGCATATTTTTATCAAATATTCATAATAAAAAATCGATAGGATCACTTTTAAAATATGGTTATTTCACTCGAATTGATTTATAGTGGAAGAAAATGCATCATATTATGTGGTCATGAATACCAAAACTTAAAAACTTGGGCAGGAATTGAAAGCTCTAGGACTGCAACCGGTGGAAACACGTTTGAAGATATATAGAAATTTAGCTTAACCATAGGTTATCCCATGCAAAGGCTGGTTTTTTGGGTCCAATTTGTCAAGTGAATACTTTAATGCTAAACCTACGAAAGAAAATGAGTTCTCAGACTTTGAAATCGAATTTGGCGATAAATATTGTGATGGTAGGACATGGAAAGTGTTATTATAATCCAATAAGCATAATTGGTTTAAGATCCAAATTTTATCAAACGTTCCCTATTCCTTAATTACGCAAGCGATGTTACATTAACATTGGCTATTGTATGTAATGTATTGTAAAATTTTACCATTAATATAATTACGCATTAACGTCTTACTTAATATTCGCATGGATAGATGCACCGAAGCCTTTAAAGCAGCAATAAAATTATGTGGATTATGTCGATAGAATTAGCTAAAATGTAAAAAATTAACAACATCTTGGTTACCGAACAAATGTAAGTAGATGTATCGATTTATGTTGCGTTCAATCTTTCAATGTTAAAGGGAAAAGATAACAATCTCTACTATTAATATTTTGAGTGCTTTCTCTCTCATTTATAATCGTTAACTCTTCCTTCCTTGAATATCTATATGCACATTTGGCTTTACTTTCGACATTTGTATGCATCAATTAAACCAATTAAACTTATTAGATTATAATAACTTTCCATGCCATACCAACACACTTTTTAACGCCAAATTCAGTTTCATAAATCCGGGAACTCGTTTTGTTTCAATGCTTTGACTTTAAAATATTCACTTGACAAATTAAACCCACAAAATCAGCCTTTTCATGGGATAACGTATGGGTAAGCTAAATTTGAGTATATCTTTAAACGTGTTTCCACCGTTTGCATCCCTAAAGCTTGCAATTCCTGCCCAATTTTTAATGTTTTTGAGGTTCATGACCACATAATATCATGCAGTTTCTTCCACTGGAACTTAATTTGAGTGAAATCAACTATTTTTAAAAGTGATTCCATCGCTTCTTTATTATGATTATTTAATATACAGTCGCCAAATTTATTGATAAAGGATTCAAGAAAATTTTATTTATTTGGGCAAAAGATGTGAAGACAAGAAATATTGGATAACATTAACACTAGAAAGCGCAGATGCGTCATTCGACTCCTGGGCTGTGAAAACTTGCTGCCACGTTCGTAATATTTATACGACGCTTTTCTCTTCCAGTGACTTTTCACCGATTAATATGGTGAGTTTGCATTAAAAAGTTATTTTCTCTATCTGTTGTCGTTTTCGAATAATAAGCCTTAACTCCTATTCCGCCCATATGACTCATTTCGACTCCGGTCCATATTTTGATCATTCGAGGAAGCTTCTCGCTTTCCAATTGTATTTGCGAGTAGCTGTGATTGTGTCGCTTCCTCGGCTGTCTTTGTCTGCTTTCCTCTCCTCTCCCTTCTGAACTGACCCCCTTCTCAACCCCTCTGTAATCTCTCCCCTTCATTATGATGTGCTGACGCGTCAGTTCTCTCGCAGCGGGAGCCGCGGACATGATTTGACTTGTGTTAAATATTCCTTAAAAATCATTTGGCTCATTATAAAAGTATTCATAGACTATATTTAGTCATGAATCCTTTTCTACTCTTTATCTTAGCGTTGGCTTTTCATCCTCTACGGCGCACCATGGCGTGGATTTTCCTTGCATTAATCTTTACGTGGCTATCTCCCTTGGAAGAGGACAACAATTGAGAAATTTTTTAACTTTGTTGCCGCCTGGAAAATCGTAATCTAGCCCGATAAATTTTGCGCTTAAAGGAAAATGTCGAGCAATTTAGGATGTAATAGGCAAAACATGAACGGAATTAAAATAATCAATCTTTCGTGCGTAAAATAAGCCATTTTTCGTGATCGTAATTTAATGTTTATGTATATTTATATCCACATCAGTGAAGATCTGCATGGCATTTTGGGATTTACCCACACCATTTCCCATTCAATATTATGGAAATAGTATTTTTTGTCCCCATGGGATATAAGAGACCCCAAGGTCTGCAAACCTAGACCAAAACCTTCCTTTGTTCATAGTATGGTCCATGAAACTTTTGAATTCAATAGCTTCTATAGTGTCCAAGTTATTAGCGCACGAGCATACAAACATTCTCTTTTATATATTAGATAGAATTCTGTGTACAACGTTGAGGATATAATTTCCCGTAGTTGGATCAGATTTGACCGCTGCATGGATGGAGTAAATGTGATTATAACTTTTTCTCATTACTTTAACTTTACTTATGGAAATGAAAAGAATCCTCGTATTTTTCACTAAGAATCACTATCGTAAAGGATTTTATCAAGCTTTGAATTTAATGAATATATCGTGTTTATACTTTGTTCGTTTTGTGGTGGCGGAGCGCAATAGTTACTCTCACGTTAGGGCGAGTCCATCTTTGAGGCGGGACTGCCTATAGGGGAGGCCGTGTTTATCCGTGGGCAATAGATGCGCGTCCTATTCTCTGGAGGGGAAAAAGGTAAGAGAGGGAGCAGCACGAAGGGAGAATTAGACGTCACAACAGTTGAGGTTTTTTCTTGCCGTACCTTTTAAGGGAGATTGATCTCAGTATCGGTTGCTCGAGCAATGTAAACGGATGATTATTTAAATAGTTCATTTTCAACAATTAAATATATATACTTATAATTATTTAAACAATGCAATTTTTCTGCCATTGAGTTGTACAAATCAAAGGACGAGATAATTTCAATTGCCCGTAACCAGGTAACAAATGAGAATCGGACCCGTGTTCATATGTCATTTTTTACTCAAAATCACTTAAAGGAATAAAATCCCGAAGTTATGGCATAAAGTCACCGGACACCCTGTTAAACACCCGTTAAACTTTCGTATGAACGGTCACCGGAATAACCCTATTAGCCATATTACAATGTCTCCTATAGTTAGATTGTAGCTATTCGCCCTTTATCTTACCCCACTTCATCCTTATTGGCAATCCACCTTTCGCACTCCCCGTCTCCTCCAATCATCAACCTTCTGACATCACCCTGTCATTCTCCGCTCAGTGTGTCACCTCCTGTAACTCCCTCTACATCGCTAATGAAGGACATATGCCCGAAAAGTTTCTGTGCTTATGTATGCGTGTTTTGTACGTGTCTCTCCGACGCCCCCAGCAACCTGCCAACTTGATCCTCAACTTTGTAAGTGCCGCTGGGATTCCTTCAACATCTGGTTGCCACACAAATTACTACCTTTCCTTTTCCTTAAATATATATGTGTGTGAGTGTGTGTAAGTGTGTGCGCACGTGTGTGTGCGTGTGCGTGCGTGCGCGCGTGTGTGTGTGCGTGTGTGTGCGTGCGTGCGTGCGGGCGGGCGGGCGGGCGGGTGGGCGCGTGTGCGTGCGTGTGCGTGCGTGTGCGTGCGTGTGCGTGCGTGTGAGTGCGTGTGCGTGCGTGAGCGTGCGTGAGCGTGCGTGAGCGTGCGTGAGCGTGCGTGAGCGTGCGTGAGCGTGCGTGAGCGTGCGTGTGCGTGCGTGTGCGTGCGTAAGAATCGCGTATGTCGTCAAACATATCCGTTTCAAAATTTTCATTAATTTAAAAAACACCGAATAATCTGCCAATGTCAACTTCTGATGCACTAACTTTTTTCATTTAGCAATTAAATTACAAAACCAGCAGAGCAGGTAATACGAAAATGTGAAAAAACGAGAGTTTAGATAATATTGGGCCTAAGGCAAATAACTTTGATAATTAGAGGTTATAGGGTAATATTTACAATGATCACCGTTCAAACGTACGCCTTTATTTTAATGCACTGAAATACTTTATGTGAATGATAGTGGAAGAAATCATTTCCAGGAGCCATATAAAAACAAAGATATGTTTTCGATTCTCTTCGCCATGTGGAGAATTTACATCGAAATGCGACAATAAACAAGAAAAACCATCATCTCGTTTCTAAATAATAGCTTCTTCCATAAGATGAATATGAGGTAGTAAAGCGTACATGTGTGCGTGTGTGCGTGCGTGCGTCTGTGTGCGTCTGCGAGCGTCTGCGTGTGTCTTGAGCGTCGGCGTGCGTTTTGGATATCCGATTATAATAGCTTGAGATTTCGTTGGGTTAATACTGTGAAAGTTATCATCACTCCATTTTTTAAGCTGACTCAGATCGTGATTAATATTACCTAAGTTTGGGATAAATTATTAGGTTGGGAGTTCAAGTAAATTTGAAGATCATCCGCGTATAAATGACGGTTACAGTATGTAAGTGTTTGGGAGCAGTCGCTAATGTAAAGAGAGAATAGGAGAGGACCTAGGATTGAGCCCTGCGGGTCACCTTGAATGATACTTATCCAAGAGGAGGACGAATCGTCCGAGATGACAATCTGGTGACGATCTCAAAGGTACGAAGAGAACCAGTTAATTGGAGGGGTAGAGAATCTCATGATGCGGAGTTTTGGCAGAAGGATGTCTTTGTCTAGTGAGTCAAAGACTTTGCTGAAGTCAAGCAGCACTAATGCTGTCAATTTCCTGTCGTCCATTAATCGTCGTATGTCATCCGTCATTTTAATTAAAGCAGTGGTCGTGTTGTGCGACACTCAAAATCCTGATTGTAAGGAGTCAAGTATGCGATTTGAGTCAAGGAAATCTGCAACTTGCTGGTGCACAAGTGTCTCCAATGCTTTAGAAAGGGTGGGAAGAAAACTAATTGGACGATAGTCTTTGTTATATTTCGATAGTCATTTCTTTGGGATAGGGCGGATTAAAGCGCGTTTCCATTGCGATACGAATATACCCAGAAGTAAGAAGTGATTAAATATATTAGTGATTATTGGTAGGATAAGGTGAATTAATTTGTTAATTAGTAAAATTGAAATGCCGTCTGCAGCTTGCGCTTTTGGTTTAATTCTGCGTATAGCTTTAAGAACGTCTATTTGCGATACCAACTTGAAATGAAAAGATTTAGAACCGATAGACTCATTTGCGCTTAGATCAAGTCTTCTAATTACTTTTGCTTTTACGTTCAGAGTCAACAACTGTGGAAGAAGTCGAGAAACTAATATTAAGCGATTCAAGCGATATATCTGGAGGCAAGAAAGAATCCTTATGCTTGCCAATTTCGAGATGTCGCAGATTATTCCATAGTGCGGACAAAGTTTCTTTCGGACTAGATATTGAGTGTGCGAATTTTATTTTGGCGTTCCTAATATGCAGCTAAGTTTTATTTCTAATGTTATGTAGGCATTAAAAGTGCTTGGGGATTTGTTTGATTTGAAAAGGCGGAAAATTAAGTCACGTCGGGCCATCATTTGTTTTATATCCGTAGTTTGCTGCGGCTCGCGAGGTTTGGAGACACGAATAGTTTTGACGGGTGCATATTTGTCAAATAATGATAATAGCAAAGTGTTTAGTAATTCAACTTTTTTGTCGGTGTCGTCAGTATATTCTATTATGCACCAGAGAAAAAGGGCAGCTTCAGCAAATAGATTAGCATAATTATTATTTTTAAAGTATCTTTGAGAAATGAAATTTTGCTTATACTTCGGAGAGTTAAGAGAATATGTAAGAAAGATAACGTCATGAGATGAAATTCCGTGCATAACTACTCTCTCTGGATTGGCTGTTACTACAAGATAAATCCATGTGGATGAGTTTTGGGTGTTATTCGTCGGCATCAATGGTAGAATATTAAGATTGTGGGAGGTAAAGGAATTTTTAAGAAAGGCTGCATTGTGATAGTATAATGTCTACTAACTGAAATGCCTGGAAAATCACAAAAATATCGAAGTTTTGATTCGCCAACTAATTTCATTATCAATTTTAATTAAAAAAACACTCGACAATTACTTAAAACATACCTCATTCGAATAGCACAGGCACGCACGCGCAAGCACGCGAACGCACGCGCACGCACGCGTAAGTAGTAGGAAAATACCGAGTCTGGCACAGTCCGCCATCTTGGATTGTATCCGCCATCTTGGATTTATGACGTCACATCCGGTCACGTGACCAACCTGTGGCGCTACCGCTCGGAGAAAGTTGGAACTAAGAACAAATGCCGCTCGAAAAGCAATGTTGTCAAGGGAGTTTCGATATATCGAACAGTTCAGTGTTGCCAAAAACTAGTGAATAGCAGAAGAGCATTCATGTTGAAAAATTGAATGGCGTAAATAAGCACTGTGGCAGTTGATGACTGCTTTGCGAAATTGCATGGGGTGGCATCATTCTGGAGGAGAATATTGAACGAATACGAAATAAGTAACTTTTTATATTGTTGTCCGAATAGCTCAGTGGGTAGAGCTGTTACATTTAGAGTCAAAGGTCAAATCCGTGTTCACAAAATTAACGGATTCGGTTTTTAATTCATAATATTTGAAAAATCCGCCGGAAATATACTGTGGCACTGTGGCAGTTGATGACTGCTTTGCGAAATTGCATGGGGTGGCATCATTCTGGAGGAGAATATTGAACGAATACGAAATAAGTAACTTTTTATATTGTTGTCCGAATAGCTCAGTGGGTAGAGCTGTTACATTTAGAGTCAAAGGTCAAATCCGTGTTCACAAAATTAACGGATTCGGTTTTTAATTCATAATATTTGAAAAATCCGCCGGAAATATACCCCAAAAGAGGTCCTGTAATGATTCAATATTACACGGCGGTTATAAGCTTTGAAAGAGGTACTCCTCTGACTTCTTAGCTCCACCCATCCCCCGACCCATCATAACCTAGTAAATCCACCCCACCATTATGTAGGAGGAGCATGTTAACCCCGCCCGCTATGCAGGATCGCCATTTTGTACGTGCATGTCAACTCCGTCTTATACTCGAGAAACGAGGTCACAGACGCGGAATATAAGACGCGTCAAAGACATCGCGATCGTATTGCAGGTAAGTAAACCTTCCAGGGGAAATTTTTGTTGTTTTATTTTCCTAATTAGGGCCATTATACCTTTAGAATGGTTCTTTGGGCGTCCTCCTCGCAGGAGGGCGTTTTTCGGGTTATTTTCATCGTAGGACCCACCGTTTTCGAGATTTTTGGCAAAATCCGAAATTTTCGAACTTTTTTGTTAATATCTCCGTTATTTGGAGAGATATTGGAATGGTGTAAATGCAAAGTTTGTTCATATTACAATTGCGCTTCCAATAAAAGAAATAGCTTATTTAAAAAGTTGAAAGATTTTGAGATATTTTAGACAAACTCCTTAATATTTTGTCAAGTCGCCAATTATTGGTGACTTATCAATCAAAGTGAAGACGCTGCTTTCAGTGGGTAGAGCTGTGACATTAAGATTCAAATGCCCAGGGTTCAAATCCCTGTTCGGACAATTTTTTCCGGTTTTACTCGAAATATGTAGACTTGCTTTTGTGAATATTAACACGGAAAGGTGTAATATTCAAGGGGTGAATTAAAAAAACATAGGTATAGGTTTACTCAAGTATTTATTGACATTTGTTTACAATATTGAATCACATTCTGTTCTTTTAAATAATGGACACCCTCTCGTAAATTTGTCGTGCTCTTCTTTAGGATCGTCACCTTTTTCCAATGAATATATGCTCACACTACATTTACATCATACGGTGACGTCCTCATAACCAGCAAAAATAAATCCTTTATTAGCCATTTTGGTAATATTTAAAAATATCCTTTTTTTGGGAAAATCGTTAAACGTTATAAATCTATCATGTTCCCTATCTAAATTAACATTGCTCTGAAACCATTTCGTTAGTGATTCACAATTGTTCGTTGCACAAATGACGTCACCATTTTTATGTTGAGGTAACATGCAATATCTACCCATTGATGGTAGTTGTTTAATCGAGGGGCATCCGAAAACTTGTAGATCGAAGACTCGGTCTCCCAAAAGTGAGGAAAGGAATTTAACTTTTTGTAACCCCTTTGCAAAGATTAAATGATAGTTTGAAATATATTTGTTTAAAACTCGTTGGAAATCCTCATGATGAACTTCCCCATCATCTAATGCAATTCTATGATGATTATGAGCTAACCAAGTGTTTTCTCGTTTTAGTGACAAATCCTTTGGGCAGTCAAAAACCCACGATTGAGAGCAATTGCGATCGGTATCGCAAATTGCAAGTTCTCTGACTACGAATTCATTACCGCTATTGAGATACGCTTGAAAATCCACTATACATTTACTCAATCGGAGGACTTTTAATGGAATACGGTTTACGGGAGTTTTACTTCCATCGCCAGGGACCGACTCCATCATTCACACTCACGGTTTGCGAGGTAATTAAACCCAACGCCAGGGACCGAATCGACCCCATACACACAGAGATGAGCAGTTTACACGGTTTTAACCCGATGCCAGTGATTGTCATCTCTTTCACATTCATCCGATAATTTTATCAGATAGCGAGCAATGTAAGGGAATTTCAAGTCTCAAACGTTCGTAGTCGAGTTTGCTCCCCTCAGGCTTTTCCAAGTTATCAACGTTTTCGATACCAATTACACCTACCACTTCAATAAACTGTTCGTAAAAATAGTCTACGTTTATCCGTTCGTTGTCTAGATTGTCAAAAGCCAGTGCTATACATTTCACACATAGTAACAAACTATTCCATTCCTCAGCATTCAAGGTCACCCAGCATTGATCACCTTTAATGAGCACATGTTTTTTTCCAAAATAATTCACTAAACTCACGGGACATTTGAGCAGAATATTTTTTTGTCCCAAATTAAAATAATCACAAATTCACACCAATCGGTATAGTTTAGTTCAACCGACCGAAACCGATGCTGACAATTCTTGTTTTAGCAGAGTTCAAGAAAAACACAGTTTCTAGTAGCAACTGGGTGGCATCACTCACTTTCTTCTTCTTCTTCTTCTTCTTCTGCACAGTTTTCGAATGTCTGTTAGATTTTGAAGTGGGTGATGTTTGCAGACTTGATGGAGGTGAGGGTCGCTTCTCGGGGGTTTCCAGATCGGATGGTGGTGACCGTGAAGTTACCCGTCTGCGTTTAGGAAGGATGGGAGACTCTGCACTTGCTGGTTTCTGCATGACAACTGATGATAGCTAGGTTGAATGCCTGGATATATGCTTTAGGAGGAGGTGGAAGGGAGTGAGGAGGTATAACATTCGGCATTGGTCGAACAGGGCTCTACGTCGACCTTCAAAGTTAGGAATTTCAGCCAATGAGATAAGCATTACGCATTTCTTAATGCGCAATCACTTTTGCGTAAGCGGTGGCACGGATTCAAGCAGGAAATGGAGGGGAAGGAAAGGTCATCTGGTGAAGGGCAATCTAAATCTTTCCTCATGCTTATGAAAGTGCGTCCGGTAAGGTCAGAGAGAAAGCTACATTTTTCGTCTTCGAAGACGTAGAGGGCGGTGGCGTCCTTGATGATAGTTTTCAGGCAGGAGAGCAGCTCGGTGCAGGGAATGAACCCGTTTGCGAACGATGTCTCGTTACACAGGAGCATGTTGCTCGATTTCACTTTTTACCTCCACCGATCCATTTGTTCGGACTTTGGAAGCTGCACCAAAATCTGTCGGAATCCACCTCCACCGCAGCCAACTATTTCACTTTTCGGTCCGAGCCCCACTTGAAGTCGATGATGAGCCGCATCTTGACAGTTTTGAGTCAGAATCTCAAATGATGACTATCGCGGGTAGCGATGCTATTTATTCTCGAACAGCAACTCTGCGACTGATGATGGCAACGTCTTTCTTTCCTGGTGCTCCCAAACTCTAGGTAAAAGAGTTGAGCGACTCGGCAGTCGTTGAATTGTGGGAGGGAAAATAGGTTGAGGTATTGGGTGAGGGTTTTAACAGTGGACTTGTAGAGTGCATAGAGACAACAGAATTCCCCGCAAACGTCCGAACGAAGGCTCTGAAGTTGAACTGAATTTCGAGCGAGAGAGAACGGTTCTAGAAATTTTGATATCGAATGGACGAGTGGTGGATAACCATACGAATCGAAATATTCTGCCTTTTTGCTTATTTAAAATATGCACCGCGATCCAATGGCTTCCCGGTCGAGTTGAAGCGTCTAAATTTATCACGTAGATTCCAGGCGAAGGTGAGGGTAAACTATCTGAAGGAAACACCCCACGAAACACTTTTCTCGTGCGTAGATCGCGATTAAGTAAGTTGTATATATCTAACGTGTTCATCGCTTATGCAAAATTCGTGATGATGTTTCGACTTTTATCTATTTCCAAAGAGGCGTCGTATTCCGCGTAAACGATGCACGTTATGGTTTTTTCGTGCGGGTTTTTGAAGCCAGCTTTGATTCTCACGGTACCCCTACCCATCAAACCGACATATTCTTCGTTACCCGAAGCGTCAGGTGTTAGATCGAAAGCAAAAATGAAATATCCATGTGCGAACATGTCCAAAGTTATTTGATTACCTTTATCACCGTGATGCACGCCGATTCCCAAAAACATTGAACGGTATGCTTTCGTCCAGCATTTTTTATTGGTGAAATTTGTGGAAATGCCTTGCGGTGGCATTCGCTCACCGTTGACGATGAGAAAGAAACTAGACTTCTTTCGATAACCCTAAAAGAATACCGACTCTATATGTCATCGATGATTCGATGCATGAAGCATATACTAAACAAGTTTGCGAATTATTCAAGAGTGGTTCCCACCATAGTAGTATCTCTGTGATACTTAAAACTCAAAACGTGTTCTATCAGAGTTCTTAATCGAGAAACATCTCTAAATTCCAAGTAAATCATCGCCTTTCCCAACCCTCGCGATAGACTTCAGTTTGGTCATTTAGCGAGGCAGGTTAATTAATATTAATAAAATTCGCACACTCAATATCTAGTCCGAAAGAAACTTTGTCCGCACTATGGAATAATCTGCGACATCTCGAAATTGGCAAGCATAAGGATTCTTTCTTGCCTCCAGATATATCGCTTGAATCGCTTAATATTAGTTTCTCGACTTCTTCCACAGTTGTTGACTCTGAACGTAAAAGCAAAAGTAATTAGAATACTTGATCTAAGCGCAAATGAGTCTATCGGTTCTAAATCTTTTCATTTCAAGTTGGTATCGCAAATAGACGTTCTTAAAGCTATACGCAGAATTAAACCAAAAGCGCAAGCTGCAGACGGCATTTCAATTTTACTAATTAACAAATTAATTCACCTTATCCTACCAATAATCACTAATATATTTAATCACTTCTTACTTCTGGGTATATTCGTATCGCAATGGAAACGCGCTTTAATCCGCCCTATCCCAAAGAAATGACTATCGAAATATAACAAAGACTATCGTCCAATTAGTTTTCTTCCCACCCTTTCTAAAGCATTGGAGACACTTGTGCACCAGCAAGTTGCAGATTTCCTTGACTCAAATCGCATACTTGACTCCTTACAATCAGGATTTTGAGTGTCGCACAACACGACCACTGCTTTAATTAAAATGACGGATGACATACGACGATTAATGGACGACAGGAAATTGACAGCATTAGTGCTGCTTGACTTCAGCAAAGTCTTTGACTCACTAGACAAAGACATCCTTCTGCCAAAACTCCGCATCATGAGATTCTCTACCCCTCCAATTAACTGGTTCTCTTCGTACCTTTGAGATCGTCACCAGATTGTCATCTCGGACGATTCGTCCTCCTCTTGGATAAGTATCATTCAAGGTGACCCGCAGGGCTCAATCCTAGGTCCTCTCCTATTCTCTCTTTACATTAGCGACTGCTCCCAAACACTTACATACTGTAACCGTCATTTATACGCGGATGATCTTCAAATTTACTTGAACTCCCAACCTAATAATTTATCCCAAACTTAGGTAATATTAATCACGATCTGAGTCAGCTTAAAAAATGGAGTGATGATAACTTTCACAGTATTAACCCAACGAAATCTCAAGCTATTATAATCGGATATCCAAAACGCACGCCGACGCTCAAGACACACGCAGACGCTCGCAGACGCACACAGACGCACGCACGCACACACGCACACATGTACGCTTTACTACCTCATATTCATCTTATGGAAGAAGCTATTATTTAGAAACGAGATGATGGTTTTTCTTGTTTATTGTCGCATTTCGATGTAAATTCTCCACATGGCGAAGAGAATCGAAAACATATCTTTGTTTTTATATGGCTCCTGGAAATGATTTCTTCCACTATCATTCACATAAAGTATTTCAGTGCATTAAAATAAAGGCGTACGTTTGAACGGTGATCATTGTAAATATTACCCTATAACCTCTAATTATCAAAGTTATTTGCCTTAGGCCCAATATTATCTAAACTCTCGTTTTTTCACATTTTCGTATTACCTGCTCTGCTGGTTTTGTAATTTAATTGCTAAATGAAAAAAGTTAGTGCATCAGAAGTTGACATTGGCAGATTATTCGGTGTTTTTTAAATTAATGAAAATTTTGAAACGGATATGTTTGACGACATACGCGATTCTTACGCACGCACACGCACGCACACGCACGCTCACGCACGCTCACGCACGCTCACGCACGCTCACGCACGCTCACGCACGCTCACGCACGCACACGCACTCACACGCACGCACACGCACGCACACGCACGCACACGCACGCACACGCGCCCACCCGCCCGCCCGCCCGCCCGCACGCACGCACGCACACACACGCACACACACACGCGCGCACGCACGCACACGCACACACACGTGCGCACACACTTACACACACTCACACACATATATATTTAAGGAAAAGGAAAGGTAGTAATTTGTGTGGCAACCAGATGTTGAAGGAATCCCAGCGGCACTTACAAAGTTGAGGATCAAGTTGGCAGGTTGCTGGGGGCGTCGGAGAGACACGTACAAAACACGCATACAAAAGCACAGAAACTTTTCGGGCATATGTCCTTCATTAGCGATGTAGAGGGAGTTACAGGAGGTGACACACTGAGCGGAGAATGACAGGGTGATGTCAGAAGGTTGATGATTGGAGGAGACGGGGAGTGCGAAAGGTGGATTGCCAATAAGGATGAAGTGGGGTAAGATAAAGGGCGAATAGCTACAATCTAACTATAGGAGACATTGTAATATGGCTAATAGGGTTATTCCGGTGACCGTTCATACGAAAGTTTAACGGGTGTTTAACAGGGTGTCCGGTGACTTTATGCCATAACTTCGGGATTTTATTCCTTTAAGTGATTTTGAGTAAAAAATGACATATGAACACGGGTCCGATTCTCATTTGTTACCTGGTTACGGGCAATTGAAATTATCTCGTCCTTTGATTTGTACAACTCAATGGCAGAAAAATTGCATTGTTTAAATAATTATAAGTATATATATTTAATTGTTGAAAATGAACTATTTAAATAATCATCCGTTTACATTGCTCGAGCAACCGATACTGAGATCAATCTCCCTTAAAAGGTACGGCAAGAAAAAACCTCAACTGTTGTGACGTCTAATTCTCCCTTCGTGCTGCTCCCTCTCTTACCTTTTTCCCCTCCAGAGAATAGGACGCGCATCTATTGCCCACGGATAAACACGGCCTCCCCTATAGGCAGTCCCGCCTCAAAGATGGACTCGCCCTAACGTGAGAGTAACTATTGCGCTCCGCCACCACAAAACGAACAAAGTATAAACACGATATATTCATTAAATTCAAAGCTTGGTAAAATCCTTTACGATAGTGATTCTTAGTGAAAAATACGAGGATTCTTTTCATTTCCATAAGTAAAGTTAAAGTAATGAGAAAAAGTTATAATCACATTTACTCCATCCATGCAGCGGTCAAATCTGATCCAACTACGGGAAATTATATCCTCAACGTTGTACACAGAATTCTATCTAATATATAAAAGAGAATGTTTGTATGCTCGTGCGCTAATAACTTGGACACTATAGAAGCTATTGAATTCAAAAGTTTCATGGACCATACTATGAACAAAGGAAGGTTTTGGTCTAGGTTTGCAGACCTTGGGGTCTCTTATATCCCATGGGGACAAAAAATACTATTTCCATAATATTGAATGGGAAATGGTGTGGGTAAATCCCAAAATGCCATGCAGATCTTCACTGATGTGGATATAAATATACATAAACATTAAATTACGATCACGAAAAATGGCTTATTTTACGCACGAAAGATTGATTATTTTAATTCCGTTCATGTTTTGCCTATTACATCCTAAATTGCTCGACATTTTCCTTTAAGCGCAAAATTTATCGGGCTAGATTACGATTTTCCAGGCGGCAACAAAGTTAAAAAATTTCTCAATTGTTGTCCTCTTCCAAGGGAGATAGCCACGTAAAGATTAATGCAAGGAAAATCCACGCCATGGTGCGCCGTAGAGGATGAAAAGCCAACGCTAAGATAAAGAGTAGAAAAGGATTCATGACTAAATATAGTCTATGAATACTTTTATAATGAGCCAAATGATTTTTAAGGAATATTTAACACAAGTCAAATCATGTCCGCGGCTCCCGCTGCGAGAGAACTGACGCGTCAGCACATCATAATGAAGGGGAGAGATTACAGAGGGGTTGAGAAGGGGGTCAGTTCAGAAGGGAGAGGAGAGGAAAGCAGACAAAGACAGCCGAGGAAGCGACACAATCACAGCTACTCGCAAATACAATTGGAAAGCGAGAAGCTTCCTCGAATGATCAAAATATGGACCGGAGTCGAAATGAGTCATATGGGCGGAATAGGAGTTAAGGCTTATTATTCGAAAACGACAACAGATAGAGAAAATAACTTTTTAATGCAAACTCACCATATTAATCGGTGAAAAGTCACTGGAAGAGAAAAGCGTCGTATAAATATTACGAACGTGGCAGCAAGTTTTCACAGCCCAGGAGTCGAATGACGCATCTGCGCTTTCTAGTGTTAATGTTATCCAATATTTCTTGTCTTCACATCTTTTGCCCAAATAAATAAAATTTTCTTGAATCCTTTATCAATAAATTTGGCGACTGTATATTAAATAATCATAATAAAGAAGCGATGGAATCACTTTTAAAAATAGTTGATTTCACTCAAATTAAGTTCCAGTGGAAGAAACTGCATGATATTATGTGGTCATGAACCTCAAAAACATTAAAAATTGGGCAGGAATTGCAAGCTTTAGGGATGCAAACGGTGGAAACACGTTTAAAGATATACTCAAATTTAGCTTACCCATACGTTATCCCATGAAAAGGCTGATTTTGTGGGTTTAATTTGTCAAGTGAATATTTTAAAGTCAAAGCATTGAAACAAAACGAGTTCCCGGATTTATGAAACTGAATTTGGCGTTAAAAAGTGTGTTGGTATGGCATGGAAAGTTATTATAATCTAATAAGTTTAATTGGTTTAATTGATGCATACAAATGTCGAAAGTAAAGCCAAATGTGCATATAGATATTCAAGGAAGGAAGAGTTAACGATTATAAATGAGAGAGAAAGCACTCAAAATATTAATAGTAGAGATTGTTATCTTTTCCCTTTAACATTGAAAGATTGAACGCAACATAAATCGATACATCTACTTACATTTGTTCGGTAACCAAGATGTTGTTAATTTTTTACATTTTAGCTAATTCTATCGACATAATCCACATAATTTTATTGCTGCTTTAAAGGCTTCGGTGCATCTATCCATGCGAATATTAAGTAAGACGTTAATGCGTAATTATATTAATGGTAAAATTTTACAATACATTACATACAATAGCCAATGTTAATGTAACATCGCTTGCGTAATTAAGGAATAGGGAACGTTTGATAAAATTTGGATCTTAAACCAATTATGCTTATTGGATTATAATAACACTTTCCATGTCCTACCATCACAATATTTATCGCCAAATTCGATTTCAAAGTCTGAGAACTCATTTTCTTTCGTAGGTTTAGCATTAAAGTATTCACTTGACAAATTGGACCCAAAAAACCAGCCTTTGCATGGGATAACCTATGGTTAAGCTAAATTTCTATATATCTTCAAACGTGTTTCCACCGGTTGCAGTCCTAGAGCTTTCAATTCCTGCCCAAGTTTTTAAGTTTTGGTATTCATGACCACATAATATGATGCATTTTCTTCCACTATAAATCAATTCGAGTGAAATAACCATATTTTAAAAGTGATCCTATCGATTTTTTATTATGAATATTTGATAAAAATATGCATTCGCCGATTTTGTCGATCAAAGATGCGGGAAAAATGTTTTTTAGGATAGATGGGAAGAAAAAAATATTGCGTACCATTAACCATTACAATAAAAAGTAACCTGGTGTCATTACTTGGTTTTATTCTAAAATCTTACTTGCTTACTTTTTGTCCTGACTTAAAAATCCAAGCAACGCCGGGTATTTTCAGCAAATTAAGAAATAATTTTAAAACGACGTAGGGTGAAAATATCATTAAATATAAAGCAATCCAGTATTTTGCGCTTTGTTGTTGACATATAAACAACTCAAAACTAAGAGAATGAGAACAAAAGAGAGGTTAATAATAACTACATTGATTCCTTTGCAGTTACTGAGATATTGACGGGATTTTAACAAACGGAAAATATCACAAAATACATGCTAATACTTAGATCCACTCATTACTGATACTTTTGGCTTTATGATAACTCAAAATGCTGTGCATGTTGGCATCGACTTTAGTCGAATGCACATTAGGCATTTAAAGGCACGAATTGCAAAGTCTTATTCTGATTACATCTAGCAATATTAATATATTTCTGTTTGAACATTTCATCCAGATGCGTGATATTTTTTAAGAAAGATATTTTCCAATGGTTTACTTTGTCTCCAAAATATACATTCACAATTAATTACCGCCCGTTGTCCAGCAATTGGACATTTCTGTTTCAACGGGAATTTAATTCCTCTCAAGTGATTTATCGCTCGACCTTGCATCGCCATACCGAAATGATGTTCAGCCTTCTAAACGTAATTTGGAATTATAAAACAAGGGCTCGTTAGCTCTCTTGAATACCAATATGCAAAAAAAAAGGTTCTCAGTCATCTCACGAGCACAACGGCGTAACGTTTAAATCATGAAAACATTTCTTTCTCAGCGAATAATTTTTAGAGAATACAAAAGTAATATCTGATTTTGGTCTTAGACCAGGGAAGTCCAAGTTACATGCCATGCTATTGTGTTCAGAGTCGGGACAAGGTATTTTTGCGCCCAAGGCAATGTCTGAAAATTACGTCCCCTATTTTACGCTCCAGGCAAGGTTTGAAAATTACGCTCGCTTCCCTATACACTACACAATTTTGCCCCCAAAACAGTATTTGATCAACAATGTAGAAGTAAAATAAATTATATTTTATAATATAAAACTTAACACTTAAAAGTCCAAATTGTCGGACGCTGCGCCCATTATCATCTTGGGCATTATGCAGGGCATAAAACCGGAACAGAACCGAAAACCAAAACCGAAAAAAACCGTTATTTTAGCTGTAGTGAAACCGAACCCGAACCGGAAAAATAGTTTTCTGAACCCGAAACGAAACCGAAAACCATTAATTATTTCGTTCCATTTTTTCGGTTCGCATAAACAGTGGGAGCGAAAGAAGGGTTTATCTTTAATGTGAGTCTTTCTGAAAGCCTTAATTTTCAACACCGAATAACGCAAAGGCTTCTGGTTCTCTTGAGATTAAGTACATGCTCCTAAGCCTTTGGAGAGATGCATCTTTGTGATAATATCTGTCGGTTCAATAGTTGGATTTTCCATTTGCATCTCAATACATAAAAAGAGAGATACGTTTCCCAGAACCCTGATTAAACGAGGCTAGTGGAAAGGAACTTAGTGGTATTTTGAAGACAGCCACTAATCGTCCTAGTATCCTCCCCTGATTCTACCCCGTGGAGTATTCCGAGTAAAAATGGTTCACGATTCTTAACTTGGATTTTGCTTAAAGTTTGAGGTTAGTGTCTCCATAAACTTTCCTCCCTTCTCCATATGCACTGAACCCTTATATTCTGGCAGTCTTTCTCTAAAACTTATCCAAGAAGGATAACTCCGCAGTCGTGCATTTGAGGTATTCTTACATATGATATTCTTTGTTACAGGATAGTAAATTTCTATTTATATAGTGCATCTTAAACCAAATGTGCACACATATTATAAATAGCATTCGTTGCTTAAAGCTGAGTCGGAACGAAAACTAGAGCAAAAAAAATTTCGGCTCGATGCCCTGGCACTAGGTGGGTTCCTCGCTCGCCTAGCACTTGTCCTGGCTGCGATTGAGTCACAGAGAACGGAAGTAAGGATTACAGTTCATGACAGTGCGGAAAAAGCAAACTTGCAGAGAATTTATTTTAAGAAAGTCATTACAACTTATAATAAACCAATTACTATGCATCAGGGCGATTAAATTAAGGACCTGATCCTTTCAGTAAAAGCTATCGTGTACCAACTTCATTCAATTGAGCAAAATAATTCCTCTGTGCCTGACGAAATATCAGCGCGTGTGTTAAAAGAGTTAACCTTTAAAATCGCTCCTTATTTAAAAATAATATTCGTAAAATCCCTTTCGCAAAGGTTCGTTCTTAGGACTGGAAGTTAACACACGTAACTCCCATCCATAACTGCGACAACAAAGAGAACTTTGAAAACTACAGACCGATAACCTTAACATTATTATCGTGCAAAATACTTGAGCATATAATCTTTAGTTTTATTATGCAATATTTATATAGCCGTTCTTCGCGAAGCGGATACCAGCACGGATTCCGGAATGGTAAATCATGTGAAACGCAGCTTGGTCTTTCCGTGAAAGATTTGTTGCGATGCTTTTTTCATTGACTCCAGGAAAGCGTTTTATAAAGTACTTTATCAGAAAATAATAGCGAAGCTAGGAAAATACGGCACCAATCCGAAAGTTGTGAGTTGAGTATGAGAATTCTTCTAAAATACAGAACAGAAAGTAGTCATCTACGAGAAGTACACATCCTCCATTAAAACCGCGTCAGTCGTTCCTCAGGAAAGTCTCTCTGTTACCTTTACTTTACGTAAATGATATCTGCTCGGTAGTTTGAAGTAAAATTAGGTTTTTTGTAGATGATACCATCGTACATATGTAGAGAGACATTAATCAAGGTGACCACCAGTCGCTGCAGGAAGATTTAAAAGCTATTTCTTCGTGGTGCAAAGAATGGAAAATTCTAATAATTTACCCAAATGTTCCGCAGTAATTTTAGAGAATGACAAGAGCAAAGAAATAGATTTCGAGAATAAAATCGATGTATCGAATATTCAAGTAGATAAGGAGTCTTTTCAATATTTAGTTGTCTTCAATAGTTGGTATCTCACGTTGGACATGACATCTACATAATGCCCTGTAAGTCACCTAAAAAAATCTCACTTATAGGGTTAAATATCCTATTGTTGTCTCTAATTGTTTCAGGAAAAAAGACACTGATATCGCTTAGCCATAAAAATCGTCTAACGTACTTTATCATTGTGGTCTTGCCTTCATCAGTACCCACTTCAATTATCCCGATGAATCCCTCAGCTAAGGTTTCTGATCTAGGTTTCTGTAGGAATTTCAATCTAGTGTTCAGTCGGCGCTTCTCTAAAAACACCTCATTTAAAATGTTCAATAATGAACTACTTGAGTATCATAACATTATTTCATAAATCTTGCTGTCCTGCGCTTCACTTTTTCGTGCTTTTTGTTATCATTTGCTCTCTAGTCTTGGTATTTTATTATGAGACTTATTTTTACTACTTCTGCGGAAACTTAAATATTTTGAGTTCATTTGTTTACAAAATTAAAATGAGAAATTTATACACCTATACACCCATACGCGCTATAATTTTCTTTTAAATTTAGCGCAGCATAATAACATATATACATAAAGTGTAGGAGACCTACTTCAAGATTATTTTAACCGTTTTTGGATATTACGAGTACTCGTTAGAACGAGTATTTTCTGAATTTCATAAATTCTCGATACATCGATTTCGCTCTATATTTCTTTTTTAGTGTTCCTGCCTGCGTGCGTGCGTGAGACAAACTAGCTATTCCAACGGTGCGATTGCACCCTCGAAGGCAAAAATTTTATTTGTTGTATTTGATGAGTTTTTCAAAAAAGTCCTTAGAAGAGGGTTTGATTTAGTGAAATTCAGTTTTTAATGTGTTTAAATTCTCCAAGCATACCGCATACCACATGTTTGGAAAATTCAAAAATCTATATTAATAAAAGGCGGCGTGTATCTGCTGTGTATGGACAGCATTTCTCGATAACCAAGGAACTTAGAGACTTAAAACATGGCATACTTACTAAAGAGACCTTGAGGATGTGCACCTCGATGCCAGAATTTTGACTTCTTGGGGAGGGGCCATATAAATACAACCTGACTAGAGACCCGTGTTAATTTTTTAGGCGTTCTTTGCCAGCGAAGCGGTAATAGCGGAACGCCTTATGGACACGTCTGGTCCGTTCGTCCGTCCGTCCTACCTTTCATCTCTTAACCACTGGACGGATTTTAATTTAATTAAGTGATTAAGATATTAAATTTTATCGCCCGATGGTGATTTTTAACTGAATCCGTCAATTATAACTTCCACTTTACATAATTACTTTAATAAACTTATACTTGTATCTCGTTAAATGCCATCCATCAAGCAACAAAGAAATACCAAACTTTTTTCTCCCTAGCTCTTATATGATATGTAAGGTTTAGATTAAAAAATGTATTCGGATATAGAATAACATTTACTACAATAAAGTCAGCGAGGCCACATAATTACGAGTTATTGTTTCGGAGATAAAAATTCGAGAAAATCCCGAGCAAAACCGCATATTTTGTTTACATCGATCTCTAAGGCGGTTCTCTCGGAAAAAAACAATTAAAATACATACATGTTTTTTTATACCACGCCATTATATGGTCTGTGAGGTATAGTTTAGAAAATTTTATTTGGATATAGGACATCATTTACTAAAAGTTAGCTCCCGAGGACATATAATTACGACTTATAGTTTCGGAGATAAAAATTCAATAATCGCCCAATCTTTTGATACCGTTCCATACGTATTTCCCATTAAGAACGCCTATGAAATCTCTGTATTCCATTTATGGAGTATACTTTTCCATCCTGTTGTAAAATTAAATAACTTATATTAAATATTATTAGCAGAATATAAAATTTAATTTATACGTATTTTGTTCGTACCAATTAAGGGTAAATATTGGTCACTTATCTCGAGAGCACTTTGAGTTTGAGGGAAAATAGTAGCGAATGAAATTAGCGTGAAAAATTCGAAACTGTGAAATGCCCAAGGGGCAAAGCAAGGGTAATTAGCTAGTTAAGTAATATATGTTCTGTAATTTTCCATTAAAACTTTCTGGAATTTTTCAAAACGGAAAAATTTGGGGATTAAAAAAATTTCTAGATATTTCATTATATTAAAGAAAACATCGATTCATAATGGATTTGAGATTTCCTGCGCAAAAATAGGGAAAAATCGTTCCTGGAATCGAACTCGGCACTTCAATCTTTGCCAAATAAAATATATCCCGGAGGTGGGCCCAGGCAGTTCGAGCCTGATACCAAGTTTCATGAAAATCGGTCAATTGGTGCAAAGTTGTTAGTAGGGGACATACACACACATAGGACCATTTCACGAGGCTATGTTTCCTTTTGAAACAAGCCTAAAAAGCGTTAAAATGGGAATATGTAGGGATGATATTTTCAACGTGTTTTGACATATGTGTTCCCCTACTAGGCAGAAGGTTGAAATTTGTTAGGAATGTTTCATTCGGATATCGCGAGGCAATAACAAAAAATCTCCAAAAAAGATCTGGATTCGACTCCAGTACATAATTTCTATTTCCCATAACATGTAAAAATCGACTTAAAAGCTTTTACTTTTTTGCAAATTAAAATTGGAAATAATTGATATGAGATGCGGCCTCTCCGACTGTCTCATTGATAAACCTCGAGATTGCATTGCTCTCTCAATCCTTCTCTATTATATATTTTGAAGAGTTTGTTTGGTTGTTTGTGTTTTTTTTTCAGGGAACTCCTCCTTAACGATAAAAGCTTGAATAAAAAATTTAGTACGATTCTTCCTTACATCCTAACTTAGTGAGTGGTCAAGTTTTGGTCAACCTAACGTTTTTATGGGGTTATTTTTGACCCTATTGTTCAATTTCAATAGGCCATAAGAGTACCATGGGTTTCTGTGCAGCCAGTACAAAAATACTTTTTTAAATTACTTAAAATTAAGATACGAACTAGGGACAAAAACTTTTATATAGAAAAAAGAATGGAGTGGCTTTTTATAAAAAACACTAAAAATCCATTTCGAATTAGCTTAAATAACTGATTTTAAACACCAAAAGACTTTCCATTCCTCTTTTCAACATTGCCAAATGCTAATAACCATGGTGACAAGCTCGATGTTTTTAAATGGGAACTGATATCATACACATATGGTACGATAGCGTTGATTTATTGCTTTTAATGGGAATTAATGGAGTCATATTTGGATTGATATTTTCAAATTGTATTTTTAAGTAGTTTACAGTCGAGTGATTAACTCGGAACAAAAGCGACAATTAGTGTTACCAATATAATGCATTTTTATCTTATCAATTAATTACGATCTCGTCTAATATCCAACGGATTCCCATGAAATCGGCCATTTACATCACCTGCAATATTTTTATTCGATAGGAATGTATGTATTCGTTCCCTATAATTGACAGCGAAATTTGTTTTTCATTAATATTGGAAATTAATAAATAGAAAGATATCAAAGAAGACACAATAAGAAAACCTCTATAACATTTCCCTAATTTCGACCAAAATATAATCGCTATCTTCTTCCTCATTTAAATACCAATATATATATGCCTACATTTTGCTTTCTTTTCAATGAAGCCAATATCCTATATCAATGCATGATCACTGGATAATAACATTATTAATATTAATTATAATTATTAGATTGTAAAAACACTTTCCATGTCATACTACAACACTTTTTAATGCTGAAATCGATTTCAAATTCCGGGAACTTTTCCAATTCCGGGTACTAATTTTGTTTCGTAGATTACACCTAAAAATATTCACGTGACAAATTACACCCAAAATACTTGCCTTTGCATGGGATAACGAATGGAAAATAGGCTTGGTAGGATTCGATTTAAATCGATAAATGTCAATAAACATCGAATTTCAAAACCTTGAAATTCGACGCAAATGAATTTTCGTCCATAGGTGTCGATTTTCGCCGCTATATTCTCTACGAAGTTCATGCGTCATGATTTTCAAATTTTTATTTCGCTCTCTAACTTTACATATTTACAAACCTCGACATCTTATTTTTACGTTTGTCTTCCGTTTTGCCGCCTTCTCTACTGGTAGTTCTACTTCTCGTCGGTGGCGCTCGCGTTGCTTTGTTAACCTTTTGCATCCCCAGATAACAATAATAATAAATACTTATTTTCCTAGAGACCATACAGTCTGTAGGTATAAGAATCGTCAATGATACAAATATACTGATTTACAATAATACAATAAAAAGAAGACGTCAACATTTACATGTAAGAAATTCATCCATATCATAAACACATTTAGAACTTAAGTATTTTTAAAAATTGTTAACTTGCTAATACTACTAATATGCATCGGTAATTTGTTGTATAATTTTGACCCCATGGCAAAGGGACCTCTGCATGTTATCTCTCTGCTGTGGTGCACTAAATGTATGTTTTCATGTCCTCTAGTACAATGCTTATGCACTTCATGGTTTTTTACAAATATACTAATGTTGCATTTTACTAATACAAGAATATTATAAATATAGAAACATGGAATGGTTAACATATTCAATTGAATAAAAAGAGATCTACATGCAGTCCTGTGAGGAGCATTCAACATACACCTTGCAATGCACTTTTGAATAAGGAACACTTTGAGCAGTAATGCTGGAGATGAACCTCAGAAAACAATACCATATGAAACTTTTGAATAAAAATAAATATAATAAACTGATTTGAGGATTTGAAGAGATACAGCCTCTCTGATAAATCTTATGTAGCAGAATGATGGATTCAATTTTTTTGAGAATTTTTTTACATGACCAGATTAATGTATCTACAATGTAAATGCCCAGGAATTTGGTATTGGGAGAAGGAGTGATTCTTACATCATTGAGTATTAGACTTAGGGTAACCTGAAGATGTATCTGAGAGAAGTGCATCATTGAGTCTTATCATAATTGAGTTGCAGCCTATTAGTTTTACATAAACTGGTCATATTGGAGATGATTTTTTGAATTTCCACTTCAAGTGATTTAATGTCAGGTGCTGAAATGATAAAATTCGTATCATCAACAAAGATGATGGTTTTTACTGTTGATTTGTTTGATATAAGTGGAAGAACACTTATAAAAATTATAAACAACATAGGTCCAAGAATAGAACCTTGGAGAACACCAGTTTTGGAAAGTTTTGTATCAGAGCTCTGCTTAGTATTATTAAAATTTAGAATAATTCTCTGTGACCTATTGGTAACATAAGAATTTATCCAAGCATAAGCAACCCCTCTGATTCCTAAATTGTAACATTTGTGAAGCAGGATTTGATGATTCACCATGTCAAAAGCATGACTAAAATAAAAAAGTTCTAGGGTATGATATTTGCTGTCAACTGAATCAAAGATAAAATCCATTCACCATTTCCATTGCAGACTTGAGGTATAAATTTCGAGGTGTGTTTACCAAGCTCCTGATATACTATTTTCCAGGCCTCTTTTGTTTTGTTTGTGGCATTAATCAATAATTTATTATGAAAGGAACTTTTAGCTCCATTAAATAATTTTTTGTAGAGTTTCTGAATTTGCAGATAAGATGAATGTGTTTCATGTGTGTTATACACTTTATCAAGGTGGACACACTCCTTAACAATAGCAGAGAACTTAAGGATTTCAGGTGTGACAGAATGCCTCATCCTATGCCACCTACTATCTCTTTTGATTCTAATTTCAGGAATTGCAGTTAAATAAGTAGAGGATTCATGAGTAAAAATTACTGAAACTGTCATTGAAAAGTCTGGCATTGAACACTGTTGACCAGTTTTCCTGTCTTAACACCTCAAGCCCGGAGGAGATTTATTAAATCCCACCCGTACGGCCGGATGAGGTTTTTAAATTTTCACGATTGCATTGCAAAAACGTTCGAAAATATTAAAATAATCATGACTTGAGAAGTTTTCTCTTGATTTTTCTGATTTTTTTTGTAGATTTATGAAAAACATGAAATTTGTAAATATCTATTTTGCGTATAATATTTTACATACAAAGATTGTTGGAGTAGAAGAGAATGTATACCAATCGCTAATTTTCCGGCGTGGATATAACATTCAGCACCGGAAAATCTATAGAAGATATTGATGTGCAATCTTAATAAAAAAATAGCTTAAATTAGTAACTATTTCATTCTACAAGTCTACTCATCTAAACCATTAGGTGAATAGTTTTACGAATCTCAACTTTTTCATGTCTTGACTAGAAATTTTTAAGTAAATGTAGTATTATGGATTTATTAAAAGATGATTTATTTATAATATAAACGTTTTAGTTATACAGTCATCATTCTTAGTCATTACAGAAGTCACATAGAAGAAATGGTTGCATTTCGTTCATTGGAAAGGGAGATATGACGTTGTATAAAACACGGAAAACTTTAGCTTATAGGTCCTTAGCGAATATTTTCAGAAAATTAACACGAGCGTAATTGGATTCAGCAAGAAATGCCTTATAGCTTTGTAAACACTTCTAGTAATCTATGGTGTAAATATATGGAAGAGCTTTTCATGATTTCTGCTGGCGTGTCCTCTTCTTGCCTACTCGCTTCATCGCTGCTTTGACCCTACACAACAGCGAAGCACTTATCTGAAGAGGAAAACAGATCTCGTCTTCTTTCAAATGTCAAAGAAAAGGAACCCAATTTGGTGGGTTCCCTTTCCTCAGGTATTTATGGGTCAACTTTAGAAACCGAAAATCTGTAGGTCCGTGGTAAAAACTAAAATTCTATCAAAAAACTAACCCTATATTATATGTAAGTAAATACTTACAAATAGATATACTCAGTTCCCCGCAATTTTCGTCGAGGTTAACATAAAATTCTAAAGGTCTTTAAAATTATATGACAGATATTATCTTTCTCTCAAAATGCCTCTCTTTGAGGCGTGGCACTAAATTATCGGAAGAATGTCGGCCTTGGATTTTGAAATCAGCTGTTTTGACATTGACGCTCTCCTATGAAGCGATGAACGAAGGAAGGTAATGTTTACAGAAATGTTTTTACTCAAACTAATTCCATTCTTCATCAATTGCATTGTAAACATTTGTAATAAGCTGTGCATAGACAAGCATAAGACGTTTTCCTTTCTTTCTTTACATACCGACGAAGACCTTTGTCGCATGGCAAAAGCCAAATATCTCCTCCAGGAAAAAAGAGGAGAAAAAAACGTGCTCTCCTTTGAAATGATGCACAGTTCCTACATTGCATTTCAAACACCAAGGAATGGTTCCTTGCTGCATTGAAAAACGACTTTTATACGGAGAAACACCATCATATCATAGCAAAATTGAAAATTCTATCACAAAATTCAACGTTGATTATATATTTTATAATAGAGAAAAAAAATACAGGACAGACATAGATAGGAAGTACAAAGCTTCCTCTTTCAAAATATATATAGGTTATTTAGATTTAAAGAAGTCTCTAGCGTCAAAAGATAAAATAAATTAGGGCTGCCGCATGATGTAATAGTACGCCTGATGGCCGATTAGCCAGTTTTTGCATGACGTAATAGTACGCCTGATGGCGTTGAGGGGTTAAAAGAGATTTGAGATGTTAGATGGTGAAAAAACTCAAGTGGTGAAATAACTACCATATTTCTCAGCATATAAGACTCACTGTGGTATAAGATTCACCATAGTTTTTTACAAGATTTTTCAGGAAAAAATAGTATTTTGGTACAACAAGGCAATTAGAAAGGGCCATATCATGTATTATTTCCAGCCATGATTAAGTCCATATCTGGCAGCATACACATAATATTAGTATGATAACTGTTAAATATAATATTTTAGATAAAATTAATAGGGATGCTTTAAAACATAAATAATTGCTTCAAGACTTGTACAGCTTAATGTGCTGTGAGAACTCTGCAGTCATATTAATTAGGCTGTCGGAATGCGCTGCACATGATGCACGTATAGATACACTTTACAGATAGTACCTACTTAAACTTATATTTTAATTCCTAATAAACTGAATGCAAATCCAATGCTGATAAGTATGTTTCAAATATACTGTTCACTTATGCATGCACCTCCATGATTTTCGGTAGATAGCACTAGTCCTTGGCAATAGAATTTGTATCAGATGCTAACGATTATCCACACAAGGTAGTAGAAAAAATAACTTCTACGTAACTGGTTTCATTTTTATTAACTTGCTAGATTTCCATGTGTTTCTGCGTATTCAAGCACCTGAAGCTTACAACTAATAGCATAGGTGTACCATTTCACTTTTGTAGCCATTGAGATCTCAATACACATAACAGTATTTCTCCTAGGTATTAACAAACTTTTTATAACACCTACTGCAATTATAAAGTTCTATGGCCTTTATCGCATTATTATGCGTTCTGTGCACAAAGTGAATGCATATAGGGGAGGTCGTTTCCGTCCGTCTGTCCGCATGTTAAAATTCGGAAATTGCTCAACATATTTTGATGAAATTTGGTATTGGGGAGTTTTGCTAAAATTGGTTGACCGATTCCAATTTTAATCAAAATCGGAAAACAATTACGACCACATTGCATGACCTACCTGTAGTTTACAATGTTCCTTTGCTTCAACTCGGGAACTGCTGGAAATATTTTGATGAAATTTGGAACAGTAGTTTTGCTAAAATTGGTTGACCGATTCCAATTTTGGTTAAAATCGGGCAACAATTACGGCCACTTTACATGAAGACCTACATGTAGTTTACAAAGTTCCTTTGTTTCAACTCAGGAACCGCTTGACGTATTTTGATGAAATTTGGTATAGGGGAGTTTTGCTCAACTTAGTCATCCGATTCCAATTTTGATTATAATCGGACAAGAATTATGACCACTTTACATGAAGACCTACAAGTAGTTTACAAAGTTCATTTATATTTATGAAATTTGGTATTGGAGAGTTCTGCTAAAATTGGTCTACCGATTTCAATTTGGGTTAAAATCAGACAACAATTATGACCACTTTACATAGGGACAAACGTAGCTTACAACATTCCTCGCTAGCTTCTCATTAAATACTCATCTGAGCGAAAAATATTGAGAACATGTGAAATACCAAAGAAGGCATTTGGAAATTCTGTGTACTCCGACATGGAGTATATCTTTCCAATCTTGTTCAATTAGGAACTAAAACTTATGACTAACGTCGAAAGCACACCAAAATTCTAATTACTGCGAGTGGATATGTAATAAAGAGTAATAATGAAAATACCTAGTTTGAATTCACGTTGCATAAGGTATTAGTGTATATAATAAAAAGTTTTTCATTATAAGTTATTTATATTTTAATGTTTTTGCAGCGAATAACTGCTAATTATTCCATTTTGAGGATGTGTTCATTAGTGTTAGTATTAAGAACAGTGGGAATAATTTTGAGAGATAGTTCAGAGGTAGAATATCCGCCCGGCAAGTGGAAGACCCAGGTTCGATTCCTGGTCATAGCAGACTTTTTTCTCGTTTCAAAATTATTCCCACCTTTACAGCTTATGCCTGTCTGCATGGGATCTTCGGATCATATTATTCCATCATTAAGAACAGTAATAATCTTACCTTCTGCGTATAAAGCTGGTGACACACTAGCATTTTCTTGTACAAGAAAACTGATGTAAAAGCTGTCATTTTTAAATGAAGGTGTGTACACTTTAAACACGCTGTGCGCATGTGCATGCATAGCTTCAGTGAAAAATTATACAAAAATGATGGAATAGATCCTGTCCTATTTTTTGTCATTTAAAAATGACAAGAATTCATAAATTGCCTTACAAACTTCAGGAATAACTGCACTAATTGTGCTTGAAGAGATTCTATAAGGGAACCGCAAACTATAAAAAGTCTCCCCTGTAGCTACTACCTTAGAGTAACTGATAAGCTGAAAATCAAAGAAAGATTTCACATCTACATTTTTCTAGTTCATGGAATTATTTAAACTTTAATCACATTAATACCAATTGTACGTATATTAACTAATTATCGAGAAAATTTCAAATTAATTACCTTATTTCTGCGGATATACTCTCCCATAGAGTAGTTTTGCAGGCTAATTTTATTCTTAACTAATACCAACAGTTTATCAAATGTTGATGAATCCATCTGTAGGTAGTTTTTATAACTTTCCATGTCTTCTTTGTGCAATTCATAGTGAATCAAGTCATGAATCCTGTGCCCTTCATCACGACGAAGAATCCATGGCTTTGTCCATCATGATCGATTTTTCCATCTTTCATTTTTAGCTGTTCTTCTTTGCTACATCAAGCTCAGGCAGTTGTCTATGTGGCTAAATCCTCAGTTGCTGAAGCTTGGGGCACCAGTTCTTTCAATTTCTTTTTTCAATTTTTATTATTTGAAAATTTTCTAACGTTTTCGATTTTTGGGTTTTACAATTTAATGAAAGTTTATTTGATTTATAATTAATTTCAATCACCAACAAAAATTAAATAGTAATAACAGCACATGGTGTACTTATTAAACATATTCAACACTTTGCTTTTACAAGACACTAAAGTTTCATTGCAAATTATGAATGTATATTTACTATGCTGCAGATGCTGAAGTTCCTATTCATTGATTCATCACCAATTAAGGGTGCCAGTATTTCATGATATGATCAGGTATGCATGGTATGTTTCAAAACTGACAAACGATACAATGATTTTCAAAATTGTGAATGTGTTTTTTACAGTAAACTGTTAATCGACTTGCTTAATAATGTGTGTGTGGTGTAAGCTAGATCTTTGATTTTCAAGTTTTTTTATAACTACCATCTGAAACATTGTTATGTCTTCAAGTAATATCAATAAATGTATGTGTACAATCATAATTTGCAATGAAGCATTAGTTTCTTATGAAAACAAAGTGTTGAATATGTGTAATAAATGGACCATGAGCAGTTAATATGATTTAATGTTTGTTGTTGATTTAAATAAATTTAATTTTTAAAACTGAGAAAAAATTTTTTGCTTTGCATAATTTGTGAAAATTTAATTATAAATCAAACAAACGTCTAGCATATTATAAAACAAAAAATATGGAAAACAGAAGAAATTCAAATAATAAAAATTTTAAAAAGAAATTGCAAGTGCAGGGATAGCTTCAGCAAGCGAGGATTTAGCCACCTAGACCATCGCTTGACCTTGACACTCAATCTCATAGTATGATATATATTAGAATGCTAGAACGCTCACTAAATTTCATCACAAATATCTCACGAAAGCTTGAGAATCTTTTTGCTTTGGCATTTTTACATCACCACAACATTCTCACCAAGTTTCAACCAAATCGGTGACAAACATTTAAAACATTTAGTAAGGTCCCATTGTAAGAGACAAATGATAGTGTGTACATGTGCCAAAACTGGAATCATTTTTGTTGTCATTTATCTTTGAGGGAAAAAATGAAGCCGTCCCATTATTTTTTAATGACATTTTTAAATGATGGGATAAATGATAAGGTGTAACCTATAAGATGCAGGCTGATTTTGGAGGTAATTTTTCTGGAAAAAAGTGTCTTATATGCCGAGAAATATAGTAATTGATCTGATTTTTGCTTAAGTATCCAATTTAAATACAGTTGAAATAGCCAAATGATCTGATAAATGTGTCATGGACATCTGATTCAACTTCCTTGGGATCATAGTTAGAAAACAGGTTATCTAATATTGACTGTGGTTATGGTGATATTTGTGTTGGTAGAGAAATTGATTGTTTTATACCATATAAGTCAAAAATACCTGTTAATTATTCACCCTGAAAGGTGTCAACCAAAAGATCACAATTAGTCACCAACAACAATGACGAAATGCTTATTACTATACAAATTATCAAGTAAGTTGTCCAGTCTATTGATAAAGGATTCATAGCAACAAGGAGAATGATATGATGCTACAAGGACAAAGTTATGACTATCTATACCAAAAGAGCATGCACAACATTCAAAAACTTTTTCCTCCTTCATAGAAAGATTAAAATTTTTACATTTATATGAAAAATTACTATTAATAAAAATTGCTGTTCCTCCATTCTTAAATTTAACACAAGAGAAAGATGCCACCAAATGGTAATTGTACAAATAAAATTCCCTTAGATCTGAGTCACTCAGCCAATGTTCACTGATTTACAGTACATCAATATTCAAATTTCTAAGTGATAATTCCAATTAACTGGCATCATTTCTCAAACATTGAATATTGCTGTGTAACACTGTTAACTTATTTTTTGAGTAAGATTTTCTGCTGCATATTTTGAACATGATTACTAAAAGAACTGTTAATGCTTGAATGCTTCGTTTTTATTTTTTGTGACATATTTTGAACAATTAAAAGAAATGTTATAACTTTCTTACATTAAGTTTTGATTTTCTGTTATGCATTTTGAATGTAATTAATAAAAGAAATGTTACCACTTTAAAGCTAGCATTTTTTTTGTGGCTTGGAAATGATTTTTGCAGAACACAAGAAAACACCTGTGCGTCACACACTCAACATTTCATTTCAGTAGTTCATTAATTTAAATTAAAGCATGTCATTGGAATGAACAAAAGAAGATCGCATGCAAAAATGTTTTGGAGGTAAACAGCAAAAGTGCCAAAGGATCACTTTTTAATGTAATCACTTTATAATGTTGGGATTTAATTTGCTATTATGCGTTTTGATAATAATTAAAAGAATTTTTTTCACTTTATGATGCTAGGTTTTCAGTTGTATTTACATTTTCTTTTATTTTCTGTTAAACTACATTATTTATGATAAAAAAGCTAATTTTTTAGGTTTATTGGGAACTATACTCACATTATTACATTGCGCATTATGAAATAATAGGACTTGCAATTCGCATATTTGCATTTCGCATCAGTTTTCCGGAATCAATTATTCACGAAGTTCAAAAAAGTGTTTTATAAGCATAATATTTATAAAATGGCAATAAAATGTTTACAAATGAAAACTGAAAAATAAGTGCACAACATTATTTTGTATACCAAATCCAAAATGCACAGTCTATTGATAGAAAATTTTATTCTTTACATGATATTCAGTGACAAATACTTTAGGGAAGAAAAATTGCTTAAAAAAATCTTCAATAGGACTAAGCGTAACACCAAAAAAATTTCATTTTTATATGTTTTTTCAACAGGTCCCATTACTTTGAACCATCATCACTTTGTCGAATTAAAACAAGTAATTCCATGAGAAAATGTAATTTTATTTCAGATGGATTTTCAACAAATTAAGTCTTACTCAGGGCCAGATAAAGAGTTTCATAGGCCCGAGGCACTATGGCTCATAAGCCTTTTAAACATTATATGTATGTATATTTACATACACACACACAAGCAGTGGCGGCTCGTGTATAGGCACTGCGGAACTGCAGCACCCCCTATTTCCACTTGATATTATCGATAACATTTAATATAATGAGTCCTTTTTTCTTTAATTCTTTCTTTATCTATCTAGGTAGAGATAGATAAAGAAAGAATTAAAGAAAAAAGGACTCATTATATTAAATGTTATCGATAATATCAAGTGGAAATAGGGGGTGCTGCAGTTCCGCAGTGCCTATACATGAGCCGCCACTACACACAAGTATAATAGTGAAAGGCCAATATATATATTTCATTTCTCAAGAAAACTTATTCTAGAAATTAGGTTTCCCTTGCACTACAGCAAATTTTGGGTGGTCTATCTTATGGTGACATGCGCAGTAGTACTACTCCACTATTTTTACAGCACATGTCAGCCCCCAGCTTCAAGATGAATGCCATACCAATCTATGTCTGTATGCCATATATCTAGAACTAACACGTGAATTTTAATACATGAAAACATTTTTAGCATTTTTTTTGTTTAAACTATTCATAGACACCTTTTTTATAGGCCTGAAGCACAGTGCCTATGTCTTAATCTGGCCCTGGTTTTACTGAACAAATTTTAAAATTTCTATAATTCAGGAAATATTTACTTAAAAATACAGCATTTTATTTAAGTCATAATGAACTAATTGATTATTACAAGAATAACTATCAAAGCATTTCTTTATCCAAGAAGTTGCTGGTATCTGTATGAAGACCTACACTTCAGAGCCTGGCTTGCTCTAGAATAAATATCAGAACAATTTTTCTTGATTTATTATTTTATTGGTGTTTGTATAATACAGATATACTGTGTAACATAAAAACAATAATTGTTCCACTTTGATAATCATTTACTAGCAAACTGTACATAAACATTATCAGAATCTTGATTGTAAAGAACAAGTATAACATCTAAAACACAAACTATGTTTCAGTCAAAATTTACCATAGGAATTCTAAACAAATCCTCCACATTTTCTTTGGGGGATGCAACATCTGGTAGCCGACTCATGATTAATTGATGCATTTGATCAAGGAAAGGAAAATTCTTATTCTTATCTACACAGCTATCTACATTTGAAATTACATCACTATCAGGAAATTGACATCATACATACACGAGAGCTACAATGAGGTGGGAATGAGTATTGTTTGATTGAGAGTACACTTAACATATTACAAGCAACAGTAAAAGCCCGTTCATTAAAAAATTGATAAAAATGGTTACACAGCTCAAGACATCAAAAGTTCCATGCTTGTTCTTCTGAACACAGCATGAAGGAAAAGTAGTTTCCAAAAAGGTCAAAATGGTAGGGTACAACATACAAAAAATACAATACAAACTTGTCTTGGATTTGGCCCTTGCAAGCCTAAGAACACACAAGTGACTCACCTGGCAGCCTTCCTTTGAGCAGAAAATAAAAATGTGTCTGCCCAGTCCCAACTAACAGTGCTCCTGCTTTTGTTCACACAATCTGTCCCCTTTGGTAGGGATAAAAGAACCTTAGGACTTGCTACCATGTTTGCCCACAACATTAATTCCTTTTCCAATGCACTTCTTACATGCGCCTAGCAATGTAAATACAAGAGTTGGGCATTGTGCATTCAGATTCCCTAAGATGGCTAGAGAGAAAGATTGCTACGGCATTATCAGAACCGCAGCCACCTAGTTATGTTTTAAATTTTTAGTGGCCCCTGATAGAATGAACACTTAAAAAGTCTTTTTAAGAGGTTTAACAGCTGCATTTATCAGTAAAAGTCAACCAATTCCATTCCTTTTCACTAGCGCAGGCAAGGTTCATTGTCCACTGTCACAGCATGTCATTTGATTAGTACTGCAACAATGGCCTAGCCCAACAAACAACAATCTTTCAAAACTACACAGTCTCCACAATCATTGCATCATCTACTTGCAACCTCAGGTAATTATTTTTTACAATTTATTACTTAATGTGTTAGGATTTAAAAAACTTGCAGCAAGAGTTATGTTATGTAACAAAGGGGAAGATGGGGAGGAGCTGCCTTTACAGTCTCTCGGTGATAATGCTTTTAAATTGAGACCGAAAACTTTCCCTGCGTACGGCATAAGACAGAAGTATCCCCAAAGCTACCAACACCATAGCCAAGGCATTTATGATTATTGCTTCCTGGGGAAGTTCTGAATAATTTGTGCTGAAAATAAGAGAAAGATTTTTATGATTAGTATTTTCAATAAACGTGCAAGACATGCTAAATCACACAAAAGTAGTGAAGAAACATATTTGATTATTTATAACACAAGAGACCAGTGGATAACAAACAAAGCAATCTGTGAGTAAATTTCTCAAACATAAAAATACTACTAATCTACCACTGCCACACAAAAAATTACTCTAAATGCTTATGGGGTAAACATTTATCAGGCATTAAATTAAATTTTACCAAATTTATAGATAAAAAATCGCCATCTACTTTTGCTATTACATTATGATTATATTTTTTTACTTAACAGGTTTAATGGCTCTAAAACTAAAATAAGAAGTACTTTTCTTAAGCCAAAATATTCAATTTTGAAATTCACTGGTTACATTTGTTAAGTGCAGAATTCTGGAAAGTTGTAAAGCTGATGAGTTAACAATTAAGCAGAAGCAAGTGATAAGGATTTTTAATTTGATTAGTATACTATGAATCTTTCACCAAAACTTAGTTCAGGGCTAGTTACCCCATAAAGAAAGAGAAGATTAATTGGTATTTCATGTAAAAAATGGAATGCAATTACATTTTAAGCATGCCCGAGCACAATTTACTAAGAATTTTACAAGCTGATACAGAAAGTAACCTCATTTCATATGGTATTAAAGTGATTAGCAGGTACATGCATATTAGGCCATCACTGTCAGGAGCCCCAGATTTTTCAGTGGAAAATAATCCTTAAAATATTTTCTTTGCAATATAAAATGTTTTGTTATATAGCTAGCTCATTCAGCAACTATCATGTTTCAAAACATCCTGATGCCTGATGTTTTGTTTCAGCTGACGATTTTCTTAATATGGTGATTTTGGTCTTTTCTTTCCTGTGTATGATACTTAGGTGTGTAATAATTTTACTTCAACCTTAAAGCAGTTTTGCACAAATTCTTGAAACTGAAAGGGCTAACATAATAGTCCATTTTTATTCTTATTTCAATTGTGCAAAAATACTACAAATACCTCACAATGTATCTTATATTTAAATAAAACTTGAAAAAATTTCTTAAGTGTAAGTATAAAATTTTCTGCAAGAGATATTCTCAAATGTCTCCTTGAGCTGTAATAAGGACATGTCCCCTAAATTTGAAATCATCCCTCAGCATGATATATCCAATAACAATTGCAGCAGCAGTCAATGTCATGGACAAAGAATTGATGACAACAGCTTCTTCAGGCATTTGGCTATAGTTTCTGAAAATGAAAACAAGTTTTCTATTACGTTTTTGTAAATATTCTGACCAATAGAGTGCCACTTTATAAGTAAGCAAAATTAAAGTCATATTCATTTATAAATATTTAAGATATAACATCAAAGTAAATTATTGGATGATAAGAAATTTTAAAAAATGTACTCTGATTCACAATACGAAACTAATGTGGAGACCAAATGCCAACAATAGGCTTTTCTAATTCACTGTGATATAACAAATGATAAAATCATTAATCCTAACATATCACCCTATAAACCGAATTATCATCACTATCAAATGAATATTTAATTATTATTTATACCAATCTATAGCCAAATTAGTTCTTAGTTATAGCTACATTTTACACTCTCAAAGAATTTGCATTGCAGAAAAATACTAGTACTATCAAATATAATAAAAGTCAATAAAAAGCATCAAAGATAAATTAAGGAAGAAATTTTGACCACATTCTAATTTAACCAATGTTAATTGAAAATTTTTGCAAAGCATAAATGTATGTATGCAATTAATAATATTATGCTTGTTGTTGGCAGACTAAATTTCCAATTCAAAATTATAAAGATATGCTCCTACAGTAAAACCTCCTTATAACGAAATTGGCGGGACCAAAAAAGGGGCATGTCCCTTGTACGGAGGTTGCATACACACAGGGGCAGACCAGCCATTCGCAGGTAGGTCAGGCTTAACCAACCCCTCAGAGACGGGCAAAATTTAATTACCACTCTACCGTATATCCGGCAGATATTTAATTGAAATGGCAAATTTTAATGTAGTTCATTATAAACATTTACAACATTTTACCTAATAATCGGATTTACGAGAAAATTTAGCAATATCTACGCCATAGCACGTTATATAGGTTATTTTTACATAATTCTATTTCAATAAGTTTATGCGTAATTACATGATGACGTAATAACGGTTTTACCACACAAATGTTTAGCTCTTAACTTTTAAAGGACGAGTGTGCATTTAAATGCACGCTGGGTGTAGGGTCGAGCTGCCGAGCGTGCATTATAATGCACGCTGAGTCACGAGGCTTCCTTTGCTCGCTTAGGGATCGCATATGTCCTTGAGTCGGCAGTTAGTTGCCCCAGTCGCCACGTAGACTCGGGTGTGAAAATATTTCAGTGAGAGTGCATATAATGCTCACCTAAGCATTACAAAAATCAAAGCAAATTTGGGTCCTCTCCTGAATTAGCTGTCTACGGAGAGAGAGAGAGACAGCTACGCAGCTAATGAGTCCTTCCCTCTCTCCCATCTGCGTCTTCATTCCGTTTCACACTGAAATCATTATATTCACACTTATTTCTTCATTTTTGCTAGTAATATTTTCAAAACTTAATAAAAATTTTCCGCTATTTGGCTAATTTTACCGGAATAAAGGGGCAATAAAAAGGAGCGGACGGGTCGGTTTATTGTAGGGTATTCCCAAAATTCCTCTCATAAAAATTTCTATACTCCTTGGCCATTTGGTCGGGGAAAGTAACGGTAATATATATTTTCGAATTGTGCATATTCTTACGCTACTCGTCTTTTGGGAATGGGCAGTCAATTCCAAGTTCGCAGAAACGCATTTGTTGACACCGCAGACTGTCGTCCTCAAAGCACTGAATTGCGCGCAGCAGTGAAAACGTGTTTTCTTTTGGCAAGATTTCATTCCCTTGTAAGGTCATTATTTTATTGTTTATTTACTTTGCTTTAAGTGTTTTTGATGATATTTTATTATGTTACGGCGTCGTTATCTAATCCGCAACTGGCAGTTCCTCAAGTTGGACGGCTGCACTAGTAAGACACTTGAAGGAGGAGGGTTCGAGTGCTCTTTCCGCCAGCACTGCCTTGCGAGAAGACCTAATTCCACCATTGTTAATTTAGGGCGGCGTTTAGAGGCCAAAGAAAATAAGCGCTAGCTGGCTAAGGGAAAAACATGCGTGCCGTGTGATCGTCGTGAGGAAGACTCGCACGAATTTCTGGTGCGGAAAATGTGACGTGGGACTCCGCATAATATCCTGCTTCGAGGAATATCACACAAAGTGTCCTTTTAAGATTATGCGTGTAAAAATTCCTATATTATTAAAATATATATTTTTTCGTGTTAAATTTCCAAATATATATTTATAGAAATACATTCCAGCTATAGCTCAACTTTTTGTATACAATATGCGTTTTATTTGAACAAATTCTGACAATTAGTTCATAAGTTATGGACATTTGTTTGCAGATATACATTTTTTATTTAAATACTCCAAATGAAATACGGCCGTGAGCGCCCACAGCGGGGATTTAAATCCGCACAATTAAGGTTAATCGCTGCTTTTAGTGCTAGAATAGTTCCCATGAACTTTAATTCCATTCAAATAACTCAGTAGCTGAGAGTCTCTTCCCACTTGAACACTTCCAAACACAGACGTGGTGGCACTCGGGAACTGTTTACGAATAACGGTACGATTTACTAAAACGGTAATGAATCATCTCTAGCTGTCCTCTATTCCCCTTCTTCTCACGATGCCTTATCGATGTTGAATACTAATAATTCCTAATGATTAAAATCACTCGCCTTTTGTTCTGTGTCTTTGATCGTCTTCTTTCTGAAGACGGGATTTTCCGATGAAATTATCGAATTTTAAGAAAATGATTTCCTTCCATAAAGTATGAGTTAATTTCTGAAAGTGATTTAGAGAAATTAAAAATTTTTTGTAAGTGAAAAAGATTAAAGGTGAAGAAATACAGCAAAACATTTTTATTCGCCTCAACCAGCGGAGCAGACGTAATTTAGTTTTGCGTAACCAAAACGATTAGAAAAATATTATATTCAAAGTATTATTAAGATAAAACCTTTCTATAAAATATTTTAAATGCCTAGCGAAAACAATAAGTCAATATTAATGTCTCGCTACTAATAAAAGTGCAAGATGAAACAATGATTTTTATTTTAAAATGCCAATCAGGTTCCGTCTTTCCGCCCACCAATCGCATTGCGTCTTCCTTCCCCGATTTTTTGGAGGATCGGTTCCCAGGTTCTGCTGAGCGAGTAGCCCGAGTCCCTGTTGATTTTTATTGTCCCCAAGATGGATCTCAATGGCTTCTTTGACCAACCGGTCCCAGAAACCTTTGGTATGTTGTAATCTTTTTGTTTTTTCCCAAAAGATCTTGTGGTCGTGGCTGAGGCTGTGCTCTGCCACCGCGGATTTCTCAGGCTGTCCCAACCTTATGCACCTCATGTGCTCTTATAACCGGGTTTCGATGGTGCGGCCAGTTTCCCCGATGTATGAGGCGCCGCACTCGCATGGTATGTTGTAGACCCCCGGAGCCTTTAATCCGAGATCGTCCTTAACTCGGGCTAGTTGGTCTCTAAGTTTCCCTGGTGGTTTGTGCACTGTCTTGATACCATGCTTTCCCAGTATCCTTGAGATCTTGCCGGGTATGGTAGAGACGTAGGGTAGACAGGCAGTGGCGACAGGTTT
Organism: Tanypteryx hageni; assembly: GCA_028673005.1. NCBI lineage: Eukaryota > Metazoa > Arthropoda > Insecta > Odonata > Petaluridae > Tanypteryx > Tanypteryx hageni. Next base: position 7,216,764 of record CM054113.1, on the reverse strand, counting down.
TTCCTCTTCCTTCACGGATTTTCCTTTTTTGGGCGTTGGCCCTTTTCAGGGCTATCGAGATGTCCCGTTCGTGGTAACCATTCTGCCGTAGCGTTGTCCTCAGATGGTTTAACTCTTTGGGCAGATTCTCCTTGTCGGAGATGGAATGGGCCCTGTAGGCCAAAGTGGAGAGAACTGCCCTGCGTTGTGAGGGGTGGTGGTGACTGCTGGCATTAAGGTACAGGTCAGTGTGTGTTGGTTTCCTGTACACACTGTGTCCAAGGGTGCCATTGCTCCTGCTCCTGTTCTCTCTCTGTAGCTGATGAAGGAATAATTTCGAAAGCTTCTATGTTTGTGATGTTTCTGTGTTTTAGTGTTCTTTTACGTGTGTCGCTTCGACATCCCCGGGGCCTCGCCAACCTGAAGTCGTCTGATTGGTGAGTGTTCACTGGGTTTCCTCATCCCAACACCTTGTTGACATCCATATATCCATTTTACCTTTCCTATTCCGTAAGCTGTTATATATATATATATATATATATATATATATATATATATATATATATATATATATATATATGCAGACTCTACCCAATAATAATCTACATTGTTAACTTTAAAATATACCAGAGGACATGAAATTCTTCAGAAATATTTTAAGGGGTACGCCGACTAATAAAGTTGACTACCACTGCTTTAAACCTCTGGAAATTTCTTAGCATTTTTACGGATATCTAAATATTTTTATGGACACGTCCAATTTTTGCTCTTTTTTACGGAATAAAATACGAACGTTTGGCAACCATGTTATCTACTGTAGCACGAAGTAACACTGTCAGACTCCACCCTCCCCTTTGTATCACGAAATCTGTGAGCAGTCTATAAGTCAACGGTTTCGTAAATAGTGAGTGCAGCAGCTCAGAAAGTCGATACTGAGATACCGCTACACAAAAGCGATGTATATAGCACTTTCTTCTGAGGTATCGAATTCCCCATATTATTTCTTATGATATTCACGTTCTAATTCTCCCAGTTAAGACAATTCTTTTTCATTTGAGTGAAAACAGCCGGGAAGAACTTGACACAAGCGATGGCGATAGATTCGGATCAGCGTTTTAAGTACGATAATAATCCAACGACTGCACTTTGCGATGGCGATAGCTTAAAGAGTAATCGTCGAGCATGATCCATTCTCTCATTCGGCCATTACCAACTAAGGATGGTGATTTGGCTGGAGTGGAGAGATAGGCAAGCGGTGTTAGGGCGACGCTGTTTTTGCGCCGAGACGATCCAGCGAGAGCCAATGTTTACGATTTTGTTTTCGTCGAAATTTCGTTGCACGGAGGTGGATTAAATTTTCAGAGCCAGGATCAGCCTTCGCTCTACGGGAGTTTCGTAGTTATGGAAGCTCGTTATATGGAGGCTTCTTCTATGCATTTTACATGTTCTGGGGGCAGGACCGAGATCCGAGTTCGTTATTTATTATATTTATTTATTTATATTTATTTTAGCTAATTAACAGCAGTTAACGGCCTTTTACAATGGGCGTAATAATTTTAACAAAGACAAACACATACAACCATGCCCTAAACAGGATTCGAATTTGCGACCCTGGCATTGGGAGCCAGACACGCTAACCACCCCTCTACCAAGGCCAATACGGAGGTTCTCGTTATAGGGAGGTTCGTAAGATAGAGGTTTTACTGCATTACTTTCCATGCAAAGGGCTAACTTGGGTGGACTATTTTGTAGCAGACTCTTTCAAGGATAACAAATTTTTAGGTTTGACAAATTAATAATTTAGTTAGTCTTAACATTACTCAGTTATAAAGATAAAGTAACAGAAGAAGACTTCAAGAAAAAGTGTCAGTGATGCTCTGCACTAAACATATTAAATAATGGCTGAATATTCCAAATATTATAATAATTCTTTATAATTAATAATATAACGCATTTGTACTAATTTTGAATCATCTCCTGATTTTACAAGCATATTAGTAAACAAATATGAATATCAAATTTTATCAAATGAACTAAATTTTAATTATATTGTGGGAATATAAAAACTTGTTCATTCCACATGGAGTATATTTTATGCAACCTACATCATGTGACTTTACCTATGAATATATGATATGCTCTCTCTGCTATTAAATTAATCTTCTTCCTTTGTACTGAAACATTCCGGATTGAAAGCCTACCTGATGGGTTATCATAATTCTGCATAGAGAGCCTGCCAGCGGGGCTCATCATTGGGGCATTTGTTTTTCACAAAAAAGTATCTCGATGCTTGGGCTTCTTCTTTCACAATACTATAATGGAGCAAGTGTGAGTTTGTCCAGCTTGAATCTGACTGGCAGGCCAGAATTGACATTTCATATTCATATTTGTTTACTAATACACTTGTAAAATCAGATGATTCAAAATTAGTACAAAAGAATTATATTATTAATTATAGAGAATTATTATAATCGGTTATTTTTTGGAAGGCAAAGTTCTGTAGTCTTATTAACTTCAATTACTTATTTTGAAAGAAATGCATGAGTTAAGATTAACATTCTAATTGAAAATTTAAACAATCAGTACAAACATGATCTATCTGAAAATCTAACAATTTGTATTTCAATAATAAATTATGACTAGAGCATTGCTACATCTGTTTTGTGGAACTAAATAACCCTATAAGTAGCATTTGTTACTTTATTTGGACCTTTCTAACTTTGTTAGAATTTAGTGTGACTGTCAGCACTTAAAAATTCCATCATTTATTCCGTTAATGCCTCATTTTCTTCATGGCTAAAAGAAAATATCATGCAATATATTTAAGAGGTAAATGGATACTAACAAATACAATATCCAAATTTTCAGCGAATTTATAGCATACTTTATTTAATAACAATGATTAGTGTATATGATTTTGTTCAATTAATTGAATTAGTTATTGTTCATTATATGAACCATTAGAATAAATGCTAGTGCAATTGCTCATAAATTGATGGGTGAGCCTAAATGAGGTATACCACCATTTTGAACTTCGCGTGCTTCCAGTTTGCGAATTTGCGCTTCACAACAAAATTTTTTTATGACCATTACTTTTGTTATGCGCTGATTATTTGCATTTTGCATCATGCATTTGCGATGCCAACAAGCAGAAATACCTCAACTTTTTTTGTTTCGAAGTCCAGTTCAAACTTTGGTGCCCTAGAAAAGGACATTATTATTATATTATGTTTATAATGCTCATTGTTAGCAGTTTTAGAAGTAAACAAATGTAATAAGTCTCAACTTAATTATTTTGTCTCAGTTTGAAATTCACCGAAAACGCTGCTCTTTTCTATGTGAAATTTAAGTTTAAAATTTAAAGAAATGCAATCATTTTGGAATGTAAGGTTTTCATTTTTTATTATGAATTTTTAATGTAAATCTAAGAATTGCTATCATCTTGGAATGTAAGATTATCTGCCATGTATATTGATCGAGATTACTAAAAGAAATGTTACCACTTTAGTGCTTCATTTTTATTTTTGTGACATATTTTGATCAATTAAAATAAATGCTATAACTTTCTTATGCTCGGTTTTGATTCTCTGTTACACATTTTGAATGTAATTAATAAAATAAATGTTATCACTTTTTAATGCTAGTGTGTTTTTGCTGCTTGTAAAATGTTTACTGCAGAACACAATAATACATTTCATTTCAGTAGTTCATTAATTTAAATTTAAGGATTTCTTTGGGATGAACAAAAGAAGTTCAAAAATCACAGGTGAAAATGCGCTGGAAGTAAATTGCACAAGTGACAAAAGAAGTATAATTGCTTAGTAATGCTGGGTTTTCATTTGCTATTATGTATTTTGAAGATAATATAAAGAATTTTTTCACTTTCTGATGATAGGTTTTGCTTTGCTGTAATGCTATCTTTTATTTTCTTTTAAACTGAATTACTTATGATAAAAAAGTGATTTTTTCATGTTCAATGAGAATCATACTCCCATAATAACATTGTGTCTTGTGGAAAAATAGAACTTGCACTTCGCGAATTTGCATTTTGTGTCAGTTTTCCAGAACCAATTATTCGCAAATTTCAAAAAGGTGGTGTATTAAATAAAAAAACAAGGGAGTTCAAGATGTAGACCTTAGCTAAGCATTAGGTGAAATACTAACGTAAATAAAGAAATTCATTGCTCATAGACAAAATTTTATAAATATTACCAAATAATTTGTAATTACATCACCATTACTATTATACCATGATGATTTTAAAAGTAGATTAAAGGAACACATAATTTTCGTTTGGGCAACCTGTTGTAACATAGCAATAGAGGAAAGATGCATGCATCATGCATGCATGAATACAAGGCAGAGGCATTTGTTATTATTTAAGTAAACACATCAAAAATAGACAAATATTAATGGCTTAGTATAAAAACTAAAAACTGCAAAAGAATATATGAGAAAGTGAGGTCAGGGAAATATTAAATTTTTTATTTACCAATTTATCTTTTAATCAGTTGTAACTAATCAAACAATTGAAAATTATTTAAAACATGCCCCATTTGAGTTAAGTAATTGCAATGTAATCTTTATATTCACTTTCATTTCTTCGGCATCAATTACTCGTTTCTTTTCACTTACAAAAAGCATTGAGTGCACAAAAAGAAAATTAACATATTTTAGTTTATTGCTTTGTTACAGATAATCCATTTCCTTTCATTTACTGGATGATGTGTGAGCATGAAAGCAAATTAACATATTTATAGCAAATCTTGTTTACTGTAATTGTTATGAAGATTGTTTTCATTGACAAAAATTAAAAACACATGCAAGAAACCTTCTTGATAATGGTAACTCATTCAATAAAAATATATAGAGGAAAAAATATTCTACTTAACTAGTTTTAAAAATTTTGATTGAAATCTCTTTTTAGAAATTACGTCAAAAAGTTCATTTTTGTCACCATTAAGTTATGTGAACCATTAATATACTGCATTTATCCGAATCAATGATGACCCTGGTTCTAAGACAACACCCTCTTTTAGCACTGTCAGAACAGAAAAAAAGATGGTACTACTGGTTTATCCTGGACCCCTATTAAAAATGCTATAATATTTTCACTGTACTGTACCCGAATCCAAGTTAAGTTGCTGGGGGTTGGATTCGCTCCATTTTCCTCCTCCCCCTGGGTTGGGTTAAGTGATTAGGGGGTTGGATTCTTTCCATTTTCCTCCTCCCTCTGGATTGGGTTAACCCATTAGTGCATAAAGTTGTGTTAATGTATTTTTCATGGTTTTTTATTATTCTGTGAGCAATATACCCTGTTAAACTACTAATGATGCAAATTTTGTTTCAAAATATTTTGCTACTCAAAATATGGAGTGTCTTATTTTTGGGATGCTATGCATGGAGGTTAGCTGCATAAAAAATACATGATTTTGGTGTAAAGTAAAAATGTATAAATGTGTTTAATGTTTTTCTTTTATAATTTGGTTGTCATTTAAGATTAAATTTAATAAATATTCTAAACAGTCAACCATATGATTAGGTAGCTATACATACAAGTGAACATAAAAAAATACTGAAAAATAATAATATTTTCATTGAGACTGTTTCAATGTGTGGATATCTCTAAAGCCTATGAGGTGAAGCCCAATCTGACAGTTACTGCAAATGATTTCGCCATTTCACTGCAATTTTGGAAACTTCGTTGTATCTGGTTTTGCATCAACCAGTGATTTAGTCCATCATTACATACTGATTACTGCTGACTGCTCTTGGCATGATGGCACTCCATTGGTTTTCAGAAGAAAATTGGCCAAATTTTGCTTAAACTTAAGAAGTTGACTTTCCTACCCTGTTTTGCATGTTAGAAGCCATGCTGTTTTTGCATTTTTTTTGTTTTGGCCTCCCTATAATGTGGCCAAAACAACATATTGCCAGTTCAACTACATGTTGTCTTTTCACAAATGAAAAATAATCTTTTTCACTTTATTTTAATAGGCTTACTTGTATTTGGACAATATTTTCATGGTTCTCATCACTTTGCTGTTCATTTACAGGATTGTCAAGCGGAACTTGTACCTCACAGGCAGCTAGGAGCATATTTTTACCTAAGTGGTTCAGATTAGCTTCATGGTCATTGACAGACTTGTCACTGTCCTCTTCAGTGTTATTTCCATCAAAAGGGAAAACATAAATGGTCTCACTTTCCATTTCTCATTTACTAGTACAGCTGTTCCCAAAGTTTATATGGTCTTTCACCCCCTAAACATCTTTCTAGGAACTGTGGGAAAAAATGTGAAGAAGCCCATATGCTATATGCATTAATAAGTTGTAATTGTTACAATGTAATATTTACAAAAAAATTTCCATAGTATATTTAGTATCTCATTCACATTTAGCCTAAAAAACATAAAACGCAGCCTTACAAAATAGTAAAAGTGAATGCTCCGTACATCAAAGTAAATGCATATTAAGCATGTTAAATTCATTCAAAGAAGAAATATAACAAGTTCAAATGAAAAAAAAGACAAAATTTCATGTATATATTATGGCGGTACTCAGTGGTTAGGGTCCTATTTATGAGACACTAAAGTTTTTAGTCCAAATATAAGATATCTAATATAAAACCCAGAAGATCAGATACCATTTCAAAGGTAATATATTGTAGCTTCTCTTTATGCCAAAATGTAAATTACAACCACAACCCATGAAAAAATATTATAGTTTTCTATTTCCAAGTTCTCGAAACAGCATACTGCTTGGCGCCCAACATGAATAAACACTATTTGTGTAGTGCAAGTAATGTTCACAATTAAAACCAGTCAAATCAAATGAAAACCATGTCTTATTGATGACAGCAAACCATAAAATATTCATTTAAGAAACAATTATAAATTTTAAAAAATCTGAACCTAACGTCCTATTTTTGGGACACTATGCACTAATGGGTTAAGTGGTTGGGGGTTGGATTTGTTCCTTTTTTCTCCTCCCCCTGGGTTGGGTTAAGTGGTTGGGGGTTGGATTAGGATTCTAGGGTGCAATGAAAATATTATAGCTTTTTAATAGGGATCCAGGATAACCCAGTAGTACCAAATAGATTTTATGACCTAATTTCTCACTATTTGGTATATATTTCAAAAACATTCAACATAAATATACTAGTCCATTAATTAATTTAAATGGTTTGTTACAAATTTTTCTTTGAAAAATTTTTTAAAATGCATTTTTAAAATTAAGTTTTTGTTAATTGAATTCTGGATCATAAGTTTGAAATGAAAATTTTCAGTTGATATGATTATTGTATCTTGTTTCATTTGTTTAAAAAACATCGAATAAGTGCATAACCATACTTCTAATGGTTCCACAACAACCCATTGCATGTCAATACATTGCATGCCATTCACCAGCCACAGTGTCTCGCCTTCCAATTTGTCTCATGAGAATATGTCTCACGATGAATTTGTCCCACAACAAAAGTGTCACGTGAAAAATTTGTCTAATAATGAATTGATGCATGATGTGTTTGACATGCAATGTTTTGACACGCAATGAATTAACATGTCACAAATTGATGCAAGAGCAATTGACCATTATGTATTCATGGTATAGTACCACTTTGTACTCGAATTTAAGACGACTCCAAATTTTTGCAAGCTGAAATTTAGAAAATATCCTCATCTTGGATTCGGCTGAATACGGTAATTTTTTATTTTCTTTCCCCAAAAGTCCTTAATATCCAAATTCATGAAAATTCTCAAAGTAGTTTTGGAGAAAAAACATGCAGATGGACGGACAGACAGAAATGACATGACCATAAGGTGCTCATTTTATACTTTTTGTAAAGAGTGTTTAAAAATATAGTTGAAAATAAAATCAAACACATTTGTTGCTACTGAAACAGAACAAAAGTTGTGTACAGCAAATGAAAAACTGAATTATGATAAATATTTCACGTTTGCTATTCTCATAGTTACATGTAAGCAATTCTTCAACAAAAACTGACATTAAGTAACAACATCAGTAAATACAATTTCATTGCAGTGAATGTCAGAATATACCATATTTAAACTGTAAGTTGGCTATTCATAATCAACAAACCACATATCAACAAAACTTTAATTGCATTTCAAGAATTATTCATGCCAAATTAATACTAGTTAAACATATGCTTTGCAAAATATCTGCAGAACAACTTGGGCAAGATGAGGAAAACCAAAGTATGTTCCAATGTAATACATACTTGAGACTGAAGAATGCCTTCTCAGTGAGACCAGTGAGACAAGTAGCCACGGCGAGCATGAAAGTAGTGATTCCAAAAGATGCATGGATTGGTACAAGAGAGGCCCTGAATGCAGCAGTTGCCCCTTCACAGCACAGAAGAATCAAAAAGCTGAAGAAACCTACAATGAACTGCAACATAAAACCTTATAAATAAGATATCAACCAACAGAACTATTAAAGTTTAGGCATTTATAAAATTTAATTTAATTTTGTTGCCAAATAAATAATGCATATTAACACATTCAACACTGTGCACCATTCAGGAACGGCGGTATGGTGCTATCATATGACTTGTTATGGAATGGCCGGGCACTATATGTTTTTAAAGTAACTGTGGCAGCTTGTAGTCAGTGGCAAGGCTTTCCCTATCCATCTACATTCATTAGGTAGGTTTCTTCCTTCAGAGGGTATTCTCCTCATTTCTGTACTGCAAAGTATGCATTTATAAGTACATTTTTTCATTAGGTATTAATACATTATTATGTTTTTGACCATAAGTACTCTACAAATGAAGGTTTACTGCAATTGTACCTGTTTTTAATTAAATCCTCGGGAAAAGACACATCGTTGAAGTTAAAAAATAATTTGCATTGATCCGATAGCTTTGCAGCAAACCATGCATATCTAACAATTTTTTCAAAAATTGAAGTTTGCAATTGATGATGGATTATTGACTGTATTTAAATTGCATCACTACTGGCAATCAAGTCCCTTTCTTCTGTAATAATAACCAGACAGTTCTGGATTAGGCAGTAGAAATACATGTCACAATGTTGACAAATGGATGTGGTTTTGGGGGGATAACATGTAATGTGCATGTAGGTATGTTGTTTTTGTTGAAAAATCGCAGATGGTTTTGGGTGAGCTCATTGTCAATAATTTTTCTCACTCCTTGAATTCCATCTCGCATAAAATATTTGATATACATTTGAATATTTTATGACCAATTGCTATAGACTGAAAAGAAATATTGGTACTAATACAATTTCAAATAAAGCCATTCTCTTGCATAAGTTTAGTGCAATAAAGGATTGCATTTGTCAGCTACAGTTTTTCAGCATCATTTTTAATAATTAGCACATTTAAAAGATAACCATCATATTTGTCATTGGTATCACTCATTAAAAAGAGTGAACATGTGCCAACCAGCTCACTTCCCACTGTGGGCTCACTCAGCATCTTCATCTTATGTATGTCAAATCACTGTGAAAACTCGCAAACAACTATCAGCAAATTGAAACTTGGCCGGCGTTGTGCAGAAGACAAATTTTGGTCTGGATGAGTTTATTCTTGCAGCGGAACCCCTGTAAGGGAAAGGGTACTTACAGGGAGAGGGGCTTTACAATAGCCACTTTTTATTGGCCCTCCTGGTGAGCTGTATTGTGATGTTGCATTTCCCCTTCAACTTCCTCCCTCCCTTTTCTTTTTCTCCTTTATCACCTGAAAGCTTGCGGACCTAGTGGCCAACAAGATTCTATCTTTTATAACCCCATCATTAGCTCCTTGCTCTGACATGAATGTGAAAGTTGTGAGAAATCATGGGAGTCGGTGAGTAATGGTTTTGGTACCCTAGCTCAAAGAGGTGAAGAACCTGCAGAATGTGACCGCAAAATTTTCATTTTTCCAAATGCTCTACTAATGTAATTCATTGCAGAAAATGATAATATAAAGGGTAATGTTGGATTGTACATATAATATACTGTTACATGGATATCTATATAATTAATTTTGTAACGAGTGTTGAGCATTGAGTCGTTTGCTACCTGAAAAATGAAATCTCTTTTATCTCAGTGGTTCCCAAAATTTTTGCATCCCCGTAGCCCCCTTTAGTCTGAGGACCCCAAGTTGAGAACTGCTGCTCTATCTCAATGGCTATCTCCGACCCTCCTTCAGACAGTCTTAATGTGGGTAAATGCATGAATTACATTGAAATCATTTGAACTTTTGAACAAAAGCTTACAGCTTCCTAGTACTACCTTGGTCCAGTCCCTTTCTCGAAGTTGGCTTCCCAACATTTTTGCTGCCACTGACCCTTCAAAGCCCAGGGACCCCATTTTGGGAACTGCTGCTCTACCTCAAGTTATATCTATGTCCCTCTCCCTCCTCTCTCTCTCTCCCCTTCCATTCATCCATCCACATGAAAAGTAAAATACATAAAATGTGAACTAATAGAATTGATTATTCTTTTAAATACAAGTAATAAATAATAAAAAAAATTAACATATAGTAGAACCTCGATTTTCCATCAGGGTTTGTGACCAAGAGGATGATGGATTTGAGAAATATATGGATAATAGTGAGAGAGAGAGAGATAGATAGATAGAATATCGGTTTGGTTGGATCATCATTCAGTTTTTCATTCATAGCCTTCTGTGTTATAATTGGCTTCGTTAGAGGAATTCCTTTACTCCATTGTTGAACGAAATGCTGAAATTTTGCAATATCAAGTTGGTTGTGAGTGACACATTTCATCGTTATCCTTCGTGTTACGATTTACTTCCATTTTGCTTACCAAGTCCTCAATTTTGTCACCATCCTGCTAAAATCGTTAATGATAGATCTTGCAACACCACAAATTTCTGTTAAACTGGAAGCACTTTTGCCTTTCCTTAAACATCCAAGTATTTCAAACTTTTTTATTAAGTCCAAAATGATATGCATCTCTGTTTTTCCACCGTTTTTTGCAGGGCCTATGAATTTACCACACAGGTTGATCTTTCAAAACTATCAGAAAGTTGCAAGTGACAAATGGAAACAGTAGGGGATGTTAATTCCAAGAATTGTGTGTGAAAACATGTGGTGTTGATTGCAAGAATCATTAGTGATAAGTGAACATGAATTATTTCTAGGAATGGCTGAAATAATGGCATATACAGAAAAACATTATATAAGAGAAATTTTACCTGGACAAATGTAGTTCTTAGTACTATGAATGTGTTCAAACTTTGAAACAAAAAATCTAGTGAGGTGTCGGTTAACAGAAAGTAACAGATAAAAGAGTGGCATATAATCAAAGTTATCCTGTATACAGGAAAAATGGCATACCCTAACAATGGGGATGGGTAGAATACCTTAAAACTAAGCAAAATGTGTAAGGAACAAATTCTCTAGAATGAATAGGCACCGAGATATCATCGTAAGATGGAACTGTTAATTGGGCCAAAGATGTAGTCATGCTGTGAGAGGACCAAGGATCACAAGACATCATGTAAGGCACAGAAAAGACAAAGATATCTCACTGCCATACCATGGATGACAGTGATCAACACTCAGTGCACAGTATGCAGGCCTACTGTCATATTGTGCAGTCGTTCCATAGCAGTACGATGTCAACACATAAGGAGAAATGATTAGGACTACATGCTACATGAATACTATATGTACTTGATTCTTGGTGTGTTTGGTAACCGGGTCTATGCTGCAGCCAGGGTTTATGCAGAAAGGTATCCAGCATGCCAATATCTAGAGAAAATTCCTTTTTCCTTGCTGGATCAGTGAATGAAAGAGACTGGCAATGTCGTACCATATCTTGGTGTCTATTCATTCTAGAAAATTTGTTCCTTATACATTTTGCTTAGTTATGAGGTTTTATACCTGTCCCCATTGTTAGTGTGCGCAATTTTTCCAACACCCTGTATAACTAATTTTTATTGATTTCTTTGCAAGCAAAGCTGCAACAGAAATCCTAGTAATATATATATTTCGTATGTGTTACAAAAGAATGTCAACACAAGACAAAAAAGTAAGAGTACTAGAATTTCCTGATTATACACACTGGTAAAACTTTTAAATAAAAGCTGTAAATTATTTTCAAGCATGAATCATAAAATGCAAATGCTTAGGATAAAATAACAACAAAAAAGTCGAAATAAGAGATGAAAAAAAAAATTGGCAGATGCGACACTCGAACCTGGGGCAAAATACCAACCTAATATTGCACATTACGATCATCTTTTGTTATGATGGCATTACGATCGTCTTTTGTTTTTGCTTTAGTTCACAGTTCTACCGATAGGTGGCACCATTATCACTGTGCCAGACTCCCCAAAACGACTACTGGCAAGGGATTATGTGGAAAGAAGGAGTGGTTACAGAATAGTGAGGGAGGAAGGGTGGACAGAAATAGGAGAATAGTGGGTGGTTAGGTGGGGAGTTGAAAGTCATGAACAGAGAGCATTATTATACCACTATAATTTTTGTACCATTAATTTTGATTTAATTATGGAATTCCACAAAGTTTCAGCCTCATCCATTAACTTCAATAAAAATTATGCCGTTACTACTTAAAATGTTGTCCATATCACAATGGATGTATACATTTTTATTTATACTTAGATTATTCATTAATTTATAACTTTCACCTAAGAACTTAAAGCAAAATTTCTTATAGTCTTTTCGGTGCAGAATACATGTAGTAGAATTTGCAAAAGATGAGCTAGGCCTGTGATTCATAGATGAAAACTATCAAATCTAAAAAGTTTTCACTACCTTAGTGGTAGTTCACATCTGCACAGGAGAGCACAGCGGGTGATTGTAATGAACTGTACTCTTCACAATCTGAACTCGTCTTACAAAGTTTATTTTGTGTGTTTCAGACTAGTATTCCATCATTTGTTTACAGTTTCTCTTTTTCAGACATAATCATTCACTCTTTCACAGTAAAAATCACACATACGACTAAGCAAAGCTTTACTTTGACTTTATGACTGCAAATTATAAATTAACTAATATTTTATGAATAAATATAAATTAATATATGTAAAAATTGCATTAACCCTTTTACTGTGGTAGTCGACAAAAGTCGATTTAATTTTTTTTCTTTGAGCGCACAGATCGACTTTTGTCCACGACTTCTAAAAGACTTTTTCTTTTACCGCAATGATCGACAGAAGTTTCATTTACTATGTTCAACTGTTTGCAATAAATTATGCTTCTCCCTGGTGATGAAAAATTGAACGAAAAAAGTGATTGCTGTCTGCTGCCACTATTAGGAGAGTACTATGTGGTAGTGATTTCTTTCAATTTTTTCAAACATTCGCTATTAAATAGGTAAGTTCTTTAAATTTTTACATACATATGTATAATTGGCATAAACTATTGTAGTTATCCAGTGATATATTTAGCTTAAAATTTTGAAAAAAGTTATGTAATATTGTATTATTTTTTCCATTCATTATTAACCTAATCTAGCCATTTTATTCTTTACCTCCATTATTAATTTAAATTTCTTATTTTCCCTGTAGTTTTTGGTTTTCAATGAGTACCAAAAGAAAGAGGTCATTAACAGAAGAAGAAATTGATGAATATATTATAGCATCAGATTTGGAGGACGACGATGTCGAGTGTGGAGTGGGTGGCATAGGTGATTCCAATGAAAAGGATGAAGAGAATTCTGATGAAGTTTTCAGAGGATATTACTAGTGAAGATGCAGACATCGAGAAAACCCCATCAAGCAGCAAAGGGGAACAGCAAGTGTGAACCAAGGTTCTTCAAGAAAGTCAAACCAATGTGAAGGGGGTGAAGGACCATACAGGTGTTCCAAGAGTGAAAGGCGTTGTAAACTGTAACCCATACCAGTGCTTCGAAAAACTTTTTCCTGCAATTATTTATGAACACATTTGTAAAGAGACCAATAGCTATGCAGATAAAATGCTAAAAAAGAAGAGTGAGTTACCAACCAGGTCCAGATTTCATAAATGGGAAAGTGTCTCAGCACAAGGCATAAAGGCCTTTGCTGCCATAGAGATAGGCATGGGCTTGGTTCATAAAGGATGCCTGGAGAATTATTTCAGCAATAACTTTTGGCTGACACAATCTCCTGGATTTTTCATTATTTTTAGTAGGGACCGATATATGTTGATTTGGTCATTCATTCACTTTGCTAGCAATTCTGAAAAAGATGTGAATGACAAATTATATAAAATCAGACAAATATTAAACATTGTTAAGGATTTATACACCACAATTTATGAGCCCCATGGAGAAATAAGTATTGATGAAACAATGCTCAGATTTAAAGGTAGAGGTTTTTCAAACAGTACTTACCATCCAAGCCTTCCGCTAAATGGGGAATTAAATTATGGTCTTTGTGCGACTCCCGCACAGCTTACCCTATAAAATTTAATGTATACACTGGTTAAGAACCCTCTAACATAAAAGAGGGATGGCTAGGCTATAGGGTTGTGAGTTCTCTAGTGGAAGGTTATGAGAAAAGAGGTTATTTATTTGTTGATAATTTTTTGTCAAGTATTGCCTAATTTGAATCTTTGAGACTGAAAAATATTGGAGCATGTGGCACAATCCGATCTAATAGTGTTTTTTCTAGAACATGGAGCCAAAGAAAAGTAAGAAATCTGTTGGTAATGCTTCTACACCACCTCTTATATTCATATAGTAGATTGAAAAAAAAAATTTACTATTTATATAATTCAAAACAATTATAATATTTTTCCCTTTTTTTTGTTAAAAACTACTTTATAATATTAAAAATTGTATTAAATGAACATAAATGACTGTAATGAATGTCTTCTATACCTAACTTATAAAAAATGTAATAGAAAACATTAAAATATGACTTTCTTTTTTTGATGGCGAAATGACACTATTTGGGAGATTTGTTAGAAAACGAGATCCACAGCAAAAGGGTTAATGGCAATATTTTTTATTTTTTCATGTAATAGATCGTGTTGCGGTTGGTGTTAATACGGAAACTTCTTCATGTCAAGCAAACATGTTCCCTAATTGGTTCATCACGCTAATGTGAATTTCATGCTATGTGAACCCATGATAAGTGCAGACAACCTGTAGTGTCATATTACTGTATTTGCCTGAATATAAGCCGACCCTCCAAAAATTTTCACCATTTTTTGACAAAAAAGTAAATTTCGTAGATTTTATGCTGAAGTGTGCATGCACAGCCTAGAAAACATTATTGGAGAAATAGAGTGAGAAATGGTTTAGTTGTTGACATTTGAAATATTATTCTAATTAATAATTTTGCATTGGTGAATAATATTCCACATTCAGTTACGATAATTTCATTCATCTTCATTTTCACACTAGGTTAAATAAAGCAATAGCGACCTCACAATGATAATTTTTAATACAAGTCTATTTCCAATGAAATTGGCATTTACATTGCCTTAAGAAATTGCATTCTATAATTATACATGTTCATATCAATATATCGTATATGATATAACATATATAACTTCACACACAAGTTTTATCATAATTTAAACGGTTGAGCATCGAATGCCGTCATTGCATTTCGTGTAATCTTCTGCATAGTCAATGTACGTAATTTTAGTAGATTCCATGAATGAGGTTTTAACATGCATATAAACATTACATTGTCTATAACAGTAGCTACAATAGCCAAGTAAAACTAATAGGAAGTTCTTTTAATGGATAATGAAAAATAATACAAATTTCTAACTATTCTTAATGATACATATGCATAGCCGTGAGAAATGAAAGAAAACTTCCAATACCATTTAGAAATTAAAGATCAGGTAAAAACAGTAACAAAACACTGGTATTGCTAAATTCAATATTCTAGCTGTATCATTTAGTCATTAATATTCATCGTAGGTCAAATATTTACTTACGAAAAATATAGTACTATCACTTGGACATGATGGCAATGAGAGATGTGCTGCTATCTATGGGTGATTATGAGACGACCCTAACTGCAAATCTTTTCTCGGGCTCACATTTAAGCCGAGGGATTATTTTTTATGATAGATTTAGAAAAAAACATCAGCTTATATTCGGGCAGATACAGTAAATTAAAAACAATTTTATGCCATACACCCATAATTTAATTCATTACAACTGGAAATCTATTTACACAGATGAAGAATAAGGACATTCACCTATCAATCTCTCCCTCCTTTCTATCTGTCCCTCCCTCCATTATATAGTTAACTGGAAAAATTCATTTCTCTCTATTTTTTCCTTTGATGTACAGGTTTCCCTCTCTTTATGCAGATTCACTTTATGCAAATTTGCTATTATGCGTTAAACTTATTGCTACCAGAATTTCTTTTTATGCATCTTTGATTTGCTCTTATGTGGTTACATGGCCAGTGCAATACAAACGCAAGAAAGTTCTCCACTACACCACAAGACAACCATTCAGTCTCCCATTGTCCCTTATGCTGTGCGTATTAGTACTAGAGTAAAAGAGATCTGAGTGGAGTGGATATTGTAAAATGGAGAAGTGATGGAGATTTTATGTGATACTGTTTGATCACACTTGAGGAATTTTATCACCTTGTCCGCGGAACTTGCGTTGGGCCAAGACATGCCTCCAGCACTTTAAACCTCCACTATTATATCACTCACAACAGCTGCCACTTGTGCTCATCTGCTTCCATTTATTGGCAAGCATAATTTAAAGTGATAATTGTTTTAAATTCGTATTTAGTGCATAAGAAGTCCTTATGGAGCAAATGAAGAGCGTCTTGGAGGGGAGTTAGGATTGCTTGTGGAACATATCCCTATCTTTTATATGTAAATATGGGTTCTGTTTATGCAAATTCGCTTTATGCATCACTTTCATGGAATGCAATCCCTGCATAAACAGAGGGAAACTATATAACCTTAAACTACATACACTTTTGAACATTATGTTTATGTACTAGCGTAATTGCCCATCAAATTCAGAGCTGAAATTTGGCATGAAGATAGGTAATTGGGTACAACTTCCGGAAAAAAATCTGAAATTCCAGAAATATTTAAGGGGTGTTTTTGATCCCAAAGTCCAATTTTAAACACCGATAAGAAAAGAACAGAAAATGGTGCAGGACTCTATAAAATTGCTTTCTTAAATTATTTACAATTATGATACAAAGTAGTGACATTCACTGTACTGTGGATGAAAGACTGAAGTTTATTTTTCTTGAAGGTTAAGTTCAAATCCATGCTGAATTTGTGTTAAAATTTGATTTTAAGCATGAAATTATGAAAAGTTTTTCAGTTTTTAACAATGAACAATATTAATTACCATAGCAATGACTCCAATGCCTTTGAATGGGAATTGATTCTCCATACTTCAATTATTATAATGGGAATCAATGTACTCTATTACATAATATCGTTAACGTCAACCAACTAGGTAAACATATGGTGACATCTTAATGCAAACATAAAATATTCCATTTATTTCTATATTATTATTATTTTTAGTGTGATACATATTCATTATAGATAGCTTGCTCTGGAGACTGCATCGGTTTATTTATGAGTTTAGATCATGGTGTATGGTGATTTTTCTAAGCGCTTGCAATATCCAAACACCAACAACTTGTAATATAAGTTGCAGCTATTTATAGTGATACAGTGGAACTTGAATCTCAAGGGAAAGCAAAAATTATTTGAGTTATAGAAAAATTGAGTTATGGAAATATATTTTCTCATTTTTCTTTAATTGAGCTAACATCAAGTTCATTCCCTTAAGCATATAAGTTAGCATACTCTAATTTTCAATATCATGCATATTATGAAAACATAATCACATATATTTTCTTCTAATAATGTGTAAGATTTTACTGTATCCAAAACACTAATTGCATCATACACTGTGATTGAGTATATAATAAATAATTAGAAATCTCGCATAAAACTGGAAGCACAACCACAACAATTAAATTTGGGATATCAACTGTAGGAAAGAGCGGATAGGTTTGTTTTTTTCTAGTAATATAAGGGATCACAATAGGAGAAGCAACGCTGATTGATGTGATGTTAGGGACTGCTTGATGCACTGCGCCCCCTCAAAATC
This sequence comes from Tanypteryx hageni, assembly GCA_028673005.1. Classification (NCBI taxonomy): domain Eukaryota; kingdom Metazoa; phylum Arthropoda; class Insecta; order Odonata; family Petaluridae; genus Tanypteryx; species Tanypteryx hageni. The sequence continues at coordinate 7,198,717 of CM054113.1, read as the reverse complement.
CTATGGTGTTACTTTCTATATGGGCTGCAATGCATGCAGAATGCAAGCACCAACTATTTGTATCCTATATCATATATCCTATATATGTAAGAAGCAGCTATTTATAATGATTTTTACTCATACATTAGCCTTGGGGATGTCGATGGTCTTTGTCCTCTTCCACTCCTCTGGGAAGTGCCCGATCTTCTGGCAGCCATTGAATAGAGCTGCAAGTAGGGCTTCCAATTAACTGGCATTTTCACTAACTGGGGTTATGGTCAAAGTTCCTTCAGCTAACTGGTTAACCGGTAATTAATCAGTAAAAATTAGCCTATTTATATGGTAATATAAGGCCGTACTGTCGATTGTGAATCTCGCTTATGAATTGATGATGATTCCATTACTTTCTGCATATGTAAAAATTCAGAAAAAGTGACAATGTAGCTTACATTATTCCATGAGGTTCTTCCTAAATACTCTAAATTTAGAATTTCAACATATGATGCATTGATAGTGCAAGCCATGAAGGGCTAAAGATTAGGAAGGGTTAGAGTGGAGGATACCTTACTGCCTAGACATCATGGCAAGTAGAATGCCTCTCTAGCAGTGTTGCCAGACATATCACGTATATGGTATTCATAACATATTTTTCCCTTATGTACTATCTACCATATTAACTTGGATGTGGTACTAAAAAATTCAAAGATTTTGGAACTGGAGTCCATGGTACTAGTTTTGCCAAATTAAATAATATCTTTTAAGACAATAGCTCCATAAACTTGTTGGCCATAATTTCCAGCTAATTATATCTCACTTCCTTGGTTCCTTTTGTTTTCCATTCCCTCTTATACCTCCCCCAACCACAACCATCTCCAATGGAATTGTGAATGATTTCACTGTACTCTGCACTAGGTAACCGAATTGATTTTTATAGTTATTCAGTTTAAACAATTTCTTTACCTTAAATTTTTCATAGAGATTTTAGGAAGAATTTTTTTCATATCCAGAAGAAAGTCAATTGGACAAAATTACCTGGTTAATGAATAGTGAGAACAGTTAACGATTAACTGGTTAACCATGTATGGTAATAACCAGTCTGGAAGCCCTAGCTGCAAGGTGTTTGACAGCAGCAATGGGCAGCTGTTTGATAACAACACTGCTATTGTCATCAGCACCTGGAGAGCGGTGGGTGGATAGTTTCCTCGTCATAACAATGATCTCTTGAATGCCGATCTGAGGAAAGGTCTCCTGACCTGACTCAGTGCCCCTGAGGATGTCAGCCATGGCTGACTCTAGAACTCTTTTGGAGTCAGCTGAGCCAGAAGTGGAGGGTTTCCGCTGGAAGGTGTTGTTGAGGTGCCTCACAAACACTTCCACCTTCTCCTTGAGGGAGCAGGCAAATCCTGTGATGGTCTTAAGAGGGGGATCTCTCCATTGGGTTGCAAGCATACCTGCCAGATGGAGTTATCTGTGAGAGACACCTCAGCCAGGTGTTCCTCCCAGTCATCTGTTTTGATCTCCTACATAGCTGCACAGACACTTCTGTTGAGGCCAACGAGGAGGCTGTGCAAATCTTGTATGCGATGATGTTGCCACCTTCTCTGGATGTTGTTCTGGTATGTTATTAGTGCTCCTGACCAGCTTCAGGAGCTGGTGGGAGATCAACCTGGGAGTGCACTTCCAGGGGATGTTCCTCTCCATTGCAGCCTGGATGACACCAGCAACATGGGTTGCCATGGCATCAGCTTGCTCTTTGCTTGTGAGCTCTTCAGGATTGTCTGGGAGGGCCGAGGTAATTGAGTAACAAAATGCTACCCAGTTTGCTCTGGCAAAATATCTTCGCCAGAGTGGTGGGAGCCTCACCGGGAGGTTGCCAAAATGCAAGAGGATTGGCAGGTGGTCTGATGACAGCTCAATCAGGGTATGCAGATTCAATGATGTCTGCACATTGCAGGCAATGACAATGTCCAAGACATCAAGAACTGGGATGAATGTGGGGGCTGTGGGCCCCAGAATGGTCAACCCTTCCACCTCTGTGCTTGACATTTAAATCACCAAGCACAACTGGAAACTTCATTAGAGTAGAATATGGCATAGATGTCATCTTACTCTAGTTAATATGTCTGTTGTCTGTACTACGTACTTGACTAACTTGACCATAATTCCCAATGTCGTCAACCCTGTGGCCACTCTGACTGGGGGAAAATCACTGGCCAGTCCTTTTATGAGTAGTGGAGATGTTTTGATGTACTCAGCAGGATGTGAGAAGTATTTAAGATTTTTCTCATCCGGGACCTGTAGAACTTTCTCCTGCTCTGGTGAGGTGACAATGACTATGGTGGATACATCCCTTATCATCATCATCATGCTTCTGTCCAAAGACAGGTTTTAACTGAATCGCTGCCTCCATTTCTCTCTATCCCTAGAAGCCTCTTTTATACCTCTATAACTTTTATATCCCTGATTTATATTATCTAATATTCCTATTCTTTTTCTCCCTCTTCCTTTTCTTCCACTAATTTTTCCTTCTAAGATCGTCCTTTGTAAACACTGTCTTCTCAATATGTGCCCTATCCAATTTGCTTTTCTTTTCCTGATTGTTTTTATTAGCGTCCTTTCTTCTCCCACCATTTCTAATACTTCTTCGTTTCTCTTCCTCTCTGTCCATTTCACTTTCATCATTCTTCTCCATACCCAAATCTCAAAACTTTCTAAATATTTTTCCTCCTTTCTCCTTACCGTCCACGTCTCTGCACCATAAAGAGCTATGCTCCATATGTAGCATTTTGCTAATTTCTTCCTTGTTTCTAAATTTATTTTCTTGCTTGTGAGAAGCTCCTTCTTCTCGTTAAATGCTGCTTTTGCCATTGCAATCCTACTTCTGATGTCCTGTGTACTACTTCCATCCTGTGCTAAAATACTGCCGAGATATTTGAAACTATTTACTTGTTCCAATTTTTGGCCATTTACCATTATATTTAATTCTTTATGTTCCTTTGAAACCACCATGACTTTCGTTTTTTCAGCATTGATCTTCATTCCATATTGTTGGCCAACCTCCACTAGTCTGTCTGTCATCCTCTGAAGCTCTTTCTCGTCTTCTGCTATTAATCCTTGATCATCTGCATATTTAATGGTGGTAATACTTTCACCTCCTATCTTAAATCCTTTCTCTTCCATCAACGCTTCTTCTGTTATTGTTTCTGCATAAATATTAAATATCGCTGGTGAAATAGGACAACCCTGCCTCACTCCCCTCCCTATTGAAGTACTTTCTGTTTCTTTTCCTTCAATGCTAACTCTAATCATTTGATCAAAGTAAAGGTTTTTAAGCAGTCTTTTATCTTTCCAATCTATTCCTATTTCGTTTAAAATACCCAGCATTTTATCCCATTTCACTCGGTCAAAAACTTTCTCCCAATCTACAAAACAAAAATACATACCTTTATTGACTTCTAGCGCTCTTTCTATCATGACCCTCATACATCCTATAGCATCTCTAGTCCCCCTTCCTCTTCTAAAACCAAACTGATTATCTTGCAGCTCCTTTTCTATTTTACATTCAATTCTTTTGGTTATTATTCTGGTTAGAACTTTAGCTGTATGAGAAATTAAACTAATAGTTCTGTAATCCTTACAACATTTTGCATTGTTCTTTTTCTCCAGTGGTACCATCACAACATCTAAAAAATCTTCAGGCCATATGCCAGTATCATATACTTGGTTAAAAAATTTTGTGAGTTGCTTAACTGCTTTAGACCCCAAAACCTTGAGAACGTCCACGGGTATATCATCACTCCCAACAGCCTTCCTTCTTTTCATGTCATCAATTGCTCTTTTAACTTCAGACTCGAGAATACTTGGTCCTAGCTGATCTTCTTCCACATCCTCTTCTTCATTTAATTCAGTATTTCTTGGCTTTCCTTCTTTGTCATACAGAACCTCAATGTATTCTTTCCAGACATTCTTTACATTGTCTGGCTCCGATACTATTTTACCACTTTTGTTCATGATTCCTTTACGTCCTATCTTTCTTGCTTTTTTCTTGAATAGTTCCCTTGCTTTGCTATACATGAGGTCTGTTCTACAAATTCTTTCACATTCGACAATCTCCTCGCATTTTTCATTTATCCACTGTTCTCTTGCTTTATCTGTTTCCCTTCTTAAAGCATTATTTAACTCCTTGTACTTTCTTTGGCCTTCTTCAGTGATTATGTTCTTCCACTTTCTCCGCTCTTCCATTTTTTGCAGCATGGCTGCTGTGATCCAGGGTTTTTTGTTTCTTTCACCCGTTATCTTTCCTACCTTCTTCTCCATTACATCTTTAATGTTGCTATGGATGTATCTCCACTCCTCATCTACATTCTTCCTATTTTCTTCAGCTCTCTCCCCCAACCTTTCCTCCAGCTCAGTCATGATAGCCGAGTTGTTTTTAAGGAGTTCCTCTTAGTTCCATTTCTTGTTAACTCTTATGTTTCTCCTAACGCTCTTCAGTCTACATTGTATATTTGCCACCTAAAGGTTGTGGTCAGAATCGATATCTGCCCCTGGTAGTGTTTTCACATTTTTAATGCTATTTCTAAATCTTTCATTGACTAGTATGTAATCTATCTGGTATCGTCTCTGGTCTCCTGGGCTTCTCCATGTGTAAAGTCTTCGCTGGTGATGCTTAAACCATGTATTAGTTACAATTAATCTATTTCTATGGCAGAATTCCACAAGTCTATCCCCTCTTTCATTTCTCTTCCCTAGTCCATATTTTCCCACTATGTTATCTTCCTGTCCCTCTCCGACTACACTGTTCCAATCTCCCATTACTATGGTGGTGATCCTTACTTTTCCCTCATCCTCCAATATCTCCATAATCTGTTCATAGATTTCATCCACTTTGTCGTCGCCAGCATTAGTTGTTGGCATATACACTTGAATTATAAGCATATCCGCTGGCTCCATCTGGAGTTTTACGGCAATTAATCTGTCATTAACTGTCACTACCTTACTAATTCTTTCAGCTATCTCTTTTCTCATTATAATCCCCACTCCCCTTTCCTTTTTCTCCCCTCCCGAGTAAATAATCTTAAATTCGTCTGAATTTATCTCGCCTTCTCCTTCCCACCGAACTTCACTAAGACCTACTATACTTACATTATTCCTTCTCATTTCCCTTTTTAAGTTCTCTAGTTTACCCCCTGAATTCATAGTCCTAACATTCCATGTGCCTATTTTTAATTTCTCACTACTTGCTTTCTTATTAATCTTACATTTCCTCTGTGCATCCCCTAGGGTAGTCCCCACCCGGAGATCCGATTGGGGGACTATTTTATCTCCGGAATATTTTTACCCCAGAGAGATCCATAGAGGTATTTTCAGCTTTTCAGCCTATCATGGGAAATATAATGAGGTAGTTTCCCCTTGCTTTCCTCATTGCAGTTTCACAGACTGATTACCCATCTGTAGCTCTTCAGATCCACATGATCACCACCTATAGAGGTACTGTGCAAGCTGCTGCCCTTGCACAGGGGGATGCAAAACCACCAAGACTGCTTCTTAGTCTGACTCTTCCCCTCAGACCTTTCCGGCTTGGATGGTCCTACCAGGAGAATTATCTCCCGCCGGCATAGCTCTTTGGTTCGTAAGAGTACACAAACCCTCCCACCTCTGTAAGGTTATGCAGTCCTTCGGGAGGGACATCCCTTATAGCCAGTTCAAATTCATTGCCATATCTCTCTTGGAGAGTGTCAATGAATTCACGGTGGTTTTTAATCCCATAGACATTAATCAGCTTCATCTTTGGCCTGTTGGGTTGATTTGCATTAAAGGGGGTAGTTCTGCTCTTTTTTCTGGAGGTTCTCTCCCTTCTCTTTCTCATCACAATTCTGAGCTACAGGATCTGTGGGTGCATGCAACTGCCAGGATGGTACATCCTCCAGGGAGTTGGACAGCTTCCACTTATGTGAAGAATAAGGGGCAGAAGTTTCAGCCTCCATAGGTTCTTCATTCACTATGAGTGATACCAAAGCAATCACCACAGGAACCTCAGAGAGGGATTGGGAGGGTTCAGGCATGCCTGGGGCAGACTCTTCAGCAGTAATCTGTGCACCCTGGGTGGTGGGCTCCTTGGGTGCATGCAGTTGCTGAGAGGAGATGTCCTCCATTGATTCTGTGAGCTTCTTCTGAGAAGAGGAAGCAACCAAGTTTTAAGCCTCCATGAGTTGAAATTAAATCATGGGAGCAGAGTGGAGTACAGTCTTCCCTGATGCAGGCTCAGGTTGAGCAACTGCCACTTGCTGTGGGACCTGAGTCTTCAGAGGAGCTGAAGGTAATGAGGCAGGGCTATCTGTATGCTTAGGTCCCTTGGAGAGAGCACCTTGCTTCTTCTTCAGGATCTTCTCACCCTTCAACTTCTAGCATTTGCCAGAGTCCTGTTCTGGATCAGATGACTGAGTGATGGCACAGGCAGCTGTTTCAGTCACCAAGCTGTCCTTCCGATAAGGATGCATGTTGCAGAGATTTCCAGGATTTTCTGCTCAATGAATGGAGGTGATTGGCATCATCCTCAAATAGTCCTGTCACACCATCAGGAGTTTTAAATGAAATCAATCCATCGCAGGAGATGCTCCTTCTATGCTGTCCTCAGAGAATCATGCTGGGAGCATTTCCAGAGTTGGAGAATGCTATCTCGAACAACTCTACCACCAGGTGCAGATGACAACAGGGAGGTCAATACTCCCGGAGAACAAAAGGGGTCAGCCTGCAGAAGCAGGAAGCAGAGGCCCTTTTCAGGGTAAGACAGGAGGAAGTGGGAGGCCCCTGGAGGGGTCCACAACTGGAACCAAGGCAAATTGGGTGATAAGGAGGAGCTGCATTAGCCTCCTCTCACTTCGCAGCACTTACCAAACCAACGGAACCACCAGACCCTTCCGGATCACCTACACAAAGCAGGAAAATAAAGGCCATTTTCAGGGCTACCAGAGGACAGGAGGACAGCAAGGGCTCTTTTCAGGGCCAATGCATAAGGGTGAAAAATTATGTCCTTTTCAGAGCCAGGAATTCTGCAGTGGAGGGAGGTGAAATAGGTGAGAAGGAGGAACTCTGCTAGCATGCCCCTATTTCAATGGACAACAAGGACAAACCAAATCCATAATCCAAATTCAAAATCCAGTCAAGCAGGGTCTAGATTAGAAAGACAGTGTGTTCATATTTTTAGGCTAAAAAGCACGACAAGCCATAGTACAAGAGAGTAGGCTCTAGGGACACAGGTACCCAGTTTGAGCATGGCTATCAGCGAGCATCAATTTACCATTACCTTTTGTCCCCAAATAGTTATTAGACAACACTGATCCATGGCCTGTTAATTACATTATTGAAATTTCATTAAAAGTATTTATAGGCCCTATATATAGGCCTATAGTTTTAAAATTAAAATAAGTATGAGTATCTAATGGTAGAAACTGTGGTAAAAGCTAATTTGAACAGAAACTTTTGACAGAAAATATTTGTCATGTATTTTTGTATTACCGTCATATCTTGGCAATACAGGGAACCGGTATAATTTTAATGCGAGACTGTCGGAGATAGAGTAAGTTTTCTTCACCAGGAGGCTCTGTAATATTTTGTAATACATTTCTAAGAAGTAAATACACACATATTCATGATTTGCATTGCATTATTTTACGATGCCAGGAGGAAGTAAGCATGCACGCATGCCAGTTGCTGCCCTCGGCAGCAAAACCACCAAGGATCTATGGACTCCCAAGGATTCACAAGGATGGGACACCATTGAGACCCATTGTGAGCAACATAGATGCCCCAACATACAAGTTAGTTCAGTTTCTGGCCTGGACACTCCAACCTTACACAGGGAGGATCAGCACATATTTGAAGAGCTCGAAACACTTCACCCAGATCATCCAGGACATAAGGATAGGCGATAACGACTTGCTGGTTAGTTTTGACGTCATATCACTGTTCACCAACATGCCCATTACCAACACCATCGAGATCATCAAACGGCTTTCCAGCCGACTTTCCGGACCTTGTCGAGTTATGCCTCAAGAATGCATACTTTTTATGGAACGACCGATACTATGAACAAACAGAAAAGGCAGCCATGGGCTAACCACTATCACCTGTGATAGCCAATTTATACATGGAAGAATTTGAGACGAAAGCCTTGGAGTCATACCCTAAGAAGCCGTCGCTATGGATGCGTTACGTTGACGACACCTTTGTTATATGGCCACATGGCATGGACGAATTAAAAAGTTTCTTAAAACATCTGAACTCACAGCATGACGCCATCACCTTTATGATGGAGATAAAAGAAAATGAACGACTACCTTTCTTGGACGTTTTGGTGACAAAGAATCCGAATGGAACCTTAGGTCACTCGGTTTGCCGTAAGATAACGCATACCGACCGTTATTTGGATGCATCTTCCCACCACCACCCAATGCAGAAAACCTCTGTCATTAACACCCTAGTCCACCATGCTTATACCATCTCAGATGCGACTTCCTTGGACAAGGAGAAAAAACATCTCATCAGAGCTCTCCAGATGAACGGCTACCCCAAACATTTGATCCAGAAGAAGATGGAAAGGGCTAAAGAAAAGGCAGAGGTGGCCCAGAAAAGGGCAGTTTCAGGAGAAATGGAAGAGGCCCTGAAAAGGGCCGTTTTGGGAGATATGGAGCGGGAGAGGAAACCTGCAGCATATGCGACGGTGCCGTACGTCCGTGGCACCACCGAGAAGATTGCCAGGATACTACCAAAGTATGATGTGAAGACCAGGTTCACATCAGTCAAAAAGACCTCAGATCTCCTCCCATAGGCTAAGGACCGATTACTACAACACATGTACGAGGGGGTCTATCAGATCAAATGCACCTGTGGCAAATCATACATCGGCCAAACAGGGATATTGTCAAGTGCAGATTAAAAGAGCATCGGAGGGCAGTTTAGAAAAAGCAATTCCGCCTCTCTGTCGTATCTGAACATGTGTGGTCCGAGCCAGGACACAGCATTGATTTTGATAACACCAAGGTCATCCATAGAGAGGGCCAATATTTTCCCAGGATAATACGGGAGTAAATTGAGATTTTAAAATAGCCAATCAACTTCAATAGAGAGGATGGATACATTCTCTCTAACACATGGAAGCAGCCAATGGAAGCCAACAATGGAACAGCCAATCACAACACACCTCACCCGACCGACGTGGGTATAAATAATGATCTGTGAACGATCAGACCTGAAGATGCCACCTGGAATGGAGGCGAAACAGTTGTCACTAGAAGAAACAACACGCGGTAGAATCCCGAAAGTCTTGGAAGAAGTAAGCACATATTTTATTGATGCTGCAATAAGCATCTAGTACACCATAAATAATCATAATAAGGCCAGAAGTAGTGGGAAAAAATCAAACTATTGATAAATTTCATAAGAAAAACAAATGGACTCTGAACTTAAATGGATCAAATGTAAGTGCAGCAGAATGATAAAATTGAAATCCTTTCTGAAAAGCTCAAGATTGAACTTGCAATTAGAAAAAAAATCCAATTAGCAAGCAAGAAGAAGAATAAATGATTTTTGTGATAATTTAGCTGAAGCTATCAGCTGGAAAATACATAGGTAATTTTGTTTGATGTTTAAAATTTTGAAAGTATAAAGATGAATATTTTGTTAAAATTTCTTTTTGCAATAATAAAATGGGCATTTATGCTAGTAGAGAAATAAATAAAATATAAATTAAGTTAATCTAATCTATATCCTCAGTTAGTGCATGATATTTTCACTTGTTGACTTCGTTTCACAGAAGATGACCGACCTTTTGCTTGACCAGCAATTTCTATCGACTGACACTATGCCATTCACCATATATGCCAGTCAAACAGGCTTTCACGGTATGTATATGAAATAGTATTTGAATTTTAAAATAGGCATTCATGTTTCTTGAGGAATATCTCATAATATGTTCTCATTATTATAATGGATTGAAATGGTTCAGCACCCATACAGAAAAGCTTTTCAGGTTTAATTACTTTAGAAAGTTTTAAGAGCTGAAATCAGAACAATATTCAGTATTGGACATTCTCTCAACAAAAACATGACATTAAAATCACTTACCAGTTAGAATTAACTTAGTTGAACAACAGATGTTTAAATCAGGGCATCGAAATGAAATTTTTTTGGCTCCAGTTTATGTTCTGGTTCACACAAAACAAAATATTTCAGTTTGGTTCCAGTTTCACTCAAGTAACCACCAATGAACTGGTACAAACCAGTTTTTTTCACTCAGACATTGAATTTTGAGGAAAATTTCAAGAGAATTCCAAAATAATTTTTATTAATTAATTTTATTTTTATTTAAACCAAATACCATATATTTCTGTGTATAGATTGACCTGGCATTTAAGTCAACATCAGTTTTTAAGCCCAAAAAGCATGATTAGGCATATACTCACCATATAAGTCGAATCCCTACTTTCGTATATATTACCATTTTGAAATCCACGAATAAATTTTTCCAGAAAACTGCTGTGAAATGCAAATTCACAAAGTGCAAGCCTTATTTTCCCATAAGATGAAATGTATTAATGGGGAGAAGTTCCCAGTCAACCTAAAAAATTCACTTTTTTATTATTAATAATGCAATTTAACAGAAAATAAAAGAAAATGTAACAGCAAATGAAAACCTAGCATCATAAAGTGAAATTCCTTTAATTACCTTCAAAATGAATAATAGCAAATGAAAACCCAGCATTACCTCTTTCGGCTATTGCGCAGTTTACCTACAATACATTTTCATATGCAATTTTCAATTTTATTTTGTTCATTCCAAGTAAATGCTTAAATTGAAATTGATGAACTATTGAAATGGCATGTTCAGTAGAGCCTTCCCTCATTTTATGAACTAAATTCATTCCACAAAAATTGTTTGTTGGGCAAAAACTAGAAAAACGAAAATTATTTTCCTATTACCTCCTAAGTAAAAATTTTAATTGGTTCCGAAGATCAAAATAAAATAAAAATTTCCATAGTTCATTTAAAAACAACACAAAATGATACCAAATTGGGAATAAAACATCAATAATGATACATGAATGTACAGTAGATCATCGATTATCCAGTGGGGAGAAGGGGTTGCCGGATTCTCAAAAATGCCGGATAATCACATCATAGTTTTATACGGCTTATTTTTGAACGTTCTTTTACAACATTGTTTTTTTGTGTTGTGTATGTTGTTTAGTATTTTGAATTCTTTTACCATACAAAATGTTATAAATAAAGCATGGGATATTTAAAAACACAAATACAGTACTGTAATATAGAATTACAAGAATGACGTACAATTCAATTACATACAACTCAGTATTTGTGGGTATGAATTTGCAAAGTATTTCACCTAGGATTACATAAAAATATGGGTAAATGAGTATTATTTAAAATTGAATACTGTACACATTGTCCCAATAGTTTTATCGACCACAGGAATTATCCCTACAGATTTACACAACAGTATAGAAATAATAGATTTACCTAAATTGCAATATACCCTCCTACAGAAAGCTGTCATATACTAATTACAACCAGGATAGTATGTAAATTTTTAAGTTTCGAGTAATGAGAGTGCTTGGCAAAGGCCGTACCTCATTGAAATAACTGGCTCAAAAGCTGTGAAATACAAAAGTAAAATAATAATTATAATAATAATAATAATAATAATAGCAGTAAAAAAATACAAAACTGGAAGACACCAAGAATTGACCATATTCATAATTACCGGTACAAATATCTTAAAAGTGTTCATGAAAAATTAGGTGAATTATTCAATGACTGTATACATAATCCACATAATATACCAAAATTCTTTACCAAAGGAACTACTTTCTCAGAGCCAAAGAGAGCGATACAAAAAATCCAACCAAATATAGACCTATCAAATGTTAACCTAATGTCCATCATAACAATGAAATTAGATCAATATCTTAGTTTAAACAAAATCTTAAGTGAAGAATAGAAAGGATGCAGAAAACGTTGCCAAGGCTGCAAAGAACAAATCATAATAAATTCGGCAATAACCACCAAAGCAAAAACAAACAAAAGAAACCTCTACTGCGCATACATAGATTACCAAAAAGCATTCGAAAATGAGCCACACTCATGGCTACTACACATCCTTGAAATCTACAAAGTACACCAGAAAATTATTGACTTCTTGAAGGATATCATGAAAACAAGAACTGAAATATGGAACTAATGATAAAAACATGATCAAAGCAATAAATACTTGCACTGTACCAATCCTCACTTATTCCTTTGGTATAATAAAATGGATAAATACAGACCTTGACTCATTAAATACAGTCATCAAAATGACATGGCAATAAGTATCGAATTGACCATGAACATTCAGCCTTTGAAATATTCTCCTTAACCAGAAAAGATGGAGGCAGTGGATGTATTGATATAAAAAACCTACACTATGAACAAATACAAAATCTCCATCAGTACTTCTAATCTACACAAGATAGTCCACTACACAAAGCTATCATTTCAATAGAAAAATCTGGTATATCATTACAACTACAAAATGAAGAATATGATACAAGCAACCAAATAAAAACACAAACCCAAAAAATTGACTCCTGGATAAACAAAACACTCAATGGCATACATCCCTACCAACTCTCACAACCACAGATAGAAAAAGAAGCATATAATAAATGGCTTATAAATGGGCACCTGTTTGCTGAAACTGAAGGTTTGCACATAACCATTCAGGACCAAATCATAAAAACAAAAAATTACATGAAATATGTGATAAAAGATCCAACAATAAGCAATGATAAATGCAGGAGATCCAAAACCAAGAATGAAACAATAGAACACATTACAAGTGGATGTAGCACCCTAGCAAGTACAGAATATACAAAAATATGACAATGTATGTCAACAAATGCACCAAGTCTTATTCAAGAAAGACAAACTAATAGACAGCAATACACTACCATGGCATAAATATAAAACAGAAACTATCCTCAAAAATCTGATGTGACCACCACATGACTTTCTCCATATCTGTAATATTTCTAAAAATTCCATATAGGTTACATAATAATAAACATTTTAAGAAACTGCGAGAAAATTTTAGACTTTACAAAGAACAGAAAGAAACTCAAACCATAGCCTTCTTATATTGGAAATAGCCACAAAGCTCCAACACTTAAGAAAAGAAAAAGGAGCATTACTAAGATGTAACTAACCATCAATTGTTAACAATAGTCGTCGGTAGGTGGCGTGGTGGTGGCAGCTAAAACTAAAAGATATCTCTTAAACAAAGATTATATGGGAAAATGTTTCAAACAAAGGTTGTAGAAAATGAAATTTCCTATAACTTTTATTCCATTATGTTTTTAAATATATCAAATATTAAAGCAAATATCTCAAAATAACAGATAAGTGAAGAGAGTCAACACCCACTTCCGGTTGACCGATTTTTACCAGTTCTTGTGACTTTCATAAAAATGTTAAATATAAAATTTTGTAATGACCTGATTAATAGTTTTTCAGTTAGAGCACTCACAAAAAAGCTACCACACACACACACCACACAGATATTATCGAGAAAATGGTCAAAACATGTTCAGGGGACCTCAAAACGTGTCTCCGTTTAAATCTCGAAGTTGATTTTTTTCATGAAAACAGTACTTTCCCCTATACTACGTATGGAAAAAGTAAAAATAGTAACAAAAATTTATTGGAACAGAGATATAATTAATCCCAGATCGCCACGACAGGTAGTGATCATTGTGCGAATTGCTCTGAAGTATTTAACAATGAACCAGTTAAAATCATTTTTGAGTTTGGATGTTTGTTATCTTTTCATTCACAATGTACTAGTTTATCTAAAACTGGTAAATCGAGATAATGATGGTTTTAAAGAAGTGCAGTATAAGAAATGGCACCGGGAGTGTAAAACTAGAACAGTTGACGGAACATCTGGCTGTACACTAAAGACAGTTGTGAAGAGAGCGCATGTCCATGTGTGGAATCTATGCCCAGACACAACAAGCGAGGATGATAAATCATATTTAGAAGAGAAGGTAACTATCAGTATGGACCTTGAAACTCTTAAACCTAGAGGCAATTATGCCTCATTTAAAATTTCTACCGATCTGCAACAACTGTAGAAGCTGATTGACCCTTCAATCTGGCCTGGAAACGTGAGGCTAATTGCTTCAGATTTCTGATTCCACGTTTACATGCTAATAATGGAGTTGCACTTAATCCTAGTAACCCTCAGATATCCTCAACTCTTACAACTAATTCTGTCCAGGAACTATCTCCCAAAATCCAGGATGGTCTCTCCAATCCTAAGTCTTCATGACTAGCAAACCCATCAGCAGTGATTGTGAATAAAAATAACAACAGAAATAGTGGCTTTAAATTAACTGTGCTTCATCTTAACATCCAGTGCATTAAAAACAAACTTCATGATTTGGAAATATTAGCTAATTCATACAAGCCTCATATTATCTGCCTGTGTGGACACAGGCTTAAATTAGAAGAGGTTTATTCAGTTAGACTACCAGGGCGCTATATTGCCGAAATTTATTGTCGCCGAAACTTCAAAAATGGTGGTGTGGTTATATTTGTAAAGGAATCAATTGCTCTGCTATGTCTGAATATTTCATACAAGCATCTCATGGAAGAGAGGGACTGTGAATGTTCATTAATTAATTTATCAATTGGTACTCATATTTTTGTTGCCACACTCAATGGGTCACCACTTGGTAATTTTCCACTATTTTTAGACAAACTTGGTTTCCTCCTGGATTTTTATATGATATGGACTTAAGTCAGTTGTAATTATTACTAGGGATTTCAATTGTAATCTGTTGATAAATAATGATAGTAAATATGATCTTCTTAATATTTTAAACACTTTTAACTTATATGTTGTTAATGAGCCTACTCGTGTTACATGTCACAATAAATCACTCATTGATTATATGATATCCAATAGTGATGCCAGGTCTGTCAAAACCAAAGTTATAACGTCAGATTTATCTGATCATTTTCCGATTTTATCATTATTTGATATTAGGGTTACCCTTATAGAGGTATTCTATCACAGACGTTCATTTTCTGATACTAATGTTGTCATTTATGGCCAAGTTAGAATCCGTAGATTGGGTTGAAGTATTCAATGTTGAAAATTTTGAGGATAAATTAAATTATTTTTATAATAAATTTATATTCCATTTTAATTTAGCATTTCCAATTTGCAAGAAATTAGACAACTCTCATTCTATCTCAAAGAATTAAACATCCTCTGCAAATTAACAGTTCAGGTCTGGATGAAATATCAATTTCCATTATAAACTACTGCTACAAGGCAATAAAATCTCTCATCCTATTACTTATAAATGAATCTTTAAGGCTTGGTATTTCCCATCTCCACTGAAGACTTCCAAATTAGTTCTGGTTTACGAAAAGAAAGGAAATATTCATGACATTAATTGCTATCAGTCTATTTCAATCCTAAACCAATTTGCTAAAATATTTTAAATAGTTTTTTATAAAGGATTGATTGCATAATTTGAATCTTTCAAAATATTATCCCCATTTCAACATGGCTTTAGGCAGCATAAATCAACAACAAATGCCATTTCTCATGCAGTGAATTGCATTTTATCTGCACTTGATCATAAATTGGAATCACTTGGATTATTTTTTGACTTCTCATAAGCCTTTGATAATGCCAACCATGAACTACTACTAATTAAACTCAATAGGCTAGGAATACTATGTGCTGCCAACAACTGGATTAAATCATATCTGGACAATAGACTGTTGCATACAGTAATTAATTCAAATGGAGTGAAATATATTTCAGCTGAAAGAATAGCAACCATAGGAGTACCTCAGGGATCGGTACTCGGGCGTTTTATTCTTGGTATACATAAACAACCTCCCTAACATTATTAGTCGAATATCCGGTGCTAATTTAATTTTATATGCTGATGACACAAATGTCCTTCTTTCGGCACAGACCTATCTCTAGTTAACTACCATTAATAAGTTGATTAATCAACAACTGAGATGGTGGTGCCAAAATAATTTCCTTGAGTTGGATGCTAAAAAATCACAAGTGATTCAATTCTCTCACATAAATAAATATCATGTAAACATTGACTTGGAGCTGGGAGGGAAACACAATCCAGTTGTTGATTGGTCAAGTTTCCTTGGAATTATAAGTGATTTACACAGCACCATAACTAGGGCGGGGCAAGTGGGGCATATGCCCTGGGCATAAATAAAGAAGGGGAGCAAATATTTTTAATGGGAAGATGTGCGAGGTTCCATGTCACAAGAACGGGGGATTTCACTACTATACCTGTTCCAGACATTACGCATACCAGAAACTTGAATTTTGATAATGCTATTGATGAGTTTGCTGGATTAAAATCACATAGAATAACTCTTTAATATTTAAATCTTTATACTTTCTGTACTTAAATTGTGTGTAATTATGTATGTAATTATATTTATAAATGTGAACATTTATAGTAAGAAATTATATCATTTATAGTTTATTTTTATTTATTAATTGTTCACCCTAAATCCATATAATTATTAGATAATTTTTCATGGAGGGGACACATATTTGGTAGTTGGCCCCGGGTGCTAAAATAGCTAGTTACAGCGCGGGATTCACATATCACATGGGAAAACCACATTAATAGCCTGGCGAGTAAACTTAGCACTATCTGTTTTTAATGTGATATATTAGACACACAGTCAGCACTGAGATACTGCTAAGCCTTCACTATGGAGAATTCTATTCTCACATAATTTATAGTATTATTTTTTGGAGGTCATCCCCTCTAGCCATTAAAATTTTCAGGATACAAAAAAATCTTGTCTAATGGCTAATCAATCCTACAGAACTCCATGTCATCCTTTATTTAGAAGTATTAATATTCTCCCTATATCCTGTGTATATATACTTACTAGTGTCTTGTTTATTAAAAAAAATGTGATTTTCAAAAAACTGTGATTTACATCATTATGGTACCAGAGGGTCTAAAAATCTTCATATTTCTTTTACTAGAACTAGGAAAGCCTTAATGGACCCTAATTCACTTAGTAATCGTCTATATAATAAACTCCCTGAAGATTTGAAGACTATTAAAGAGCCTGAATATTTAAATCTGGACTAAAAGCCTTACTACATAGTGAGTTATTTTACTCAAGTAATGAATACCTACATAATGATATTAATTAGGCTTGACTATTTGTAGCAATTATTTTTTTCTCTGTAATGATTTTGCTGTAAGATATAATTATTCTTGTATATTTGTAATCTTAATTTTCTTATTGGCTTGTCCTATATCATTGTAATGATCACTGGATTATTAAATTTATTATTATTATTACTGATTGAATGATGCCACACAATAGACCAGACATCATACTCGTATAAAAAGAAGAAAAAAACATACCTAATAGATGTTTCACTACTGACAATGAACACACCCAATATTGAAAAAACAACAAAAAAATCCAAAAATATTTATTATTAGCCGAAGAAATTAAAAACATGTGGCAGCAAAATAAAGTTATAATAGTACCTATTATAATATTGTCTAAAGGTGTCATCCCAAAAAAAAACTATTCAAAAGCCTTGAAAGTCAAGATCTACACAAAAATACATACATACATACATTTACGAAAAACTATCATAATTAACACATGCTCTATTATCTGACAATGTTTAAATGACAACACTCCATAAAAATACAATAACTATGCATACAGCTTGAGCCCACTCCGCTATAAGCATGAAAATCCGGAATTAATCTGTCAGAAAAAATAAATAATAATAATATCGTTTTTTGATAATAATAATAATATTTATTCAAACTAATATTTCACATATTAGTATTCCAGAACATCAAAGAAGCTTCCATATACGAAACATACATTTCAACTATATGATATACATTTCAACTATATAATTATGAAATAACAAAAAATAGGACAATAAGTAAAAATAAAGTGACTTGTAATTCCACATAAATTTTATTCAAAACAACCTACGTTTTGTTGCAATGCAACATCATCAGGTCTTTTTTTAAATTTTTGTTGCAATGCAACATCATCAGGTGAAATAAATTCAAAGCCGGTAGCAATTTATAGTAATAGGTACAATGGGTGTGTGGCAGAGGGTGAGTTGGGGAGAATAAAGAAAGGAATTGTGGAGTGAACGATCATTGGAAGAAAGGAGTGAATGTATGTTCTTGGGAAGGGGAGGGGGAGAAATCGGTTGAGCTCAGTGAAGTCCAGTAAGTTGGATAATGAGAAGACAATGGAGATAATTGGTAGGAATAATTAGATTAGTGGGAGGTTGAGAAGTGGAGAATGAAAAGGATACAAAATACCATTTACAACTTGACAGGTTTTTGAAGCCAAACTGTATAATTTCAAATTGATCTAGAATATCAAACCTGGGTCCCTTTCTTTCATAATGCAGGATTGTTGGAATAAAGTCCCTGTTGTGTCCATGTTCTAATAGATGTTTGGTGAAGAGAGAGGTTGTTTTACTATTTATAAAGCAGGAATGATGTGCATTAATTCTTTCTTTGAATTTCCATCCTGTTTGTCCTATATAAACCGCTGTACAATCTCCACAATGTAATTTGTAAATTCCACTTTTTTTTAAATCTTGTCTTTAGTATGGCATAAAAGGTTTTTTAAGTTCGATCTTTTGGAGAATCAAATGACCGAGTGTGGTGCTGTTGTCGCTGACATCATTATCCAATATGGTGGATAATCCAAGGATAGCGTGAAGGAAAGTGTAAGGTAAGCACGTAAGCAAATAAAGGAGAATAAGCAGGAAGAGGAGATAGTGGTGCTTCTTTAAGATGAGCATTAGAGCAACAGTTTCCTATGATGAAATGTTCAAATATCTCAGAGGAAACCCTAGCTCCAGAAACATTATAGAAGGAGAGTGTGTTTTAAATGCCAGGCTTGTGATGTTAGTGGGTTGCCTAAGGCATAGCGAGGAAAAACTTGAAATAATGGCTTTAGTCCTTCAGACTAGCAGACTAATGAAGGAGTCTCTCCAAGTTGACAGCGTGTTAGCCATTGAGGATGAAGAAATAAAATTTAAGAAGACGAAATTTAGCTGCAAGGCTGGGAATTGGAGAAATGCAGGCATGTTGTGGCTGTTCTCTGGTACCTTAACAGCTTAGTGAATAAGTGAAACATGATTTTCGATTTAAAATAATGTTAATTTTTAATAATAAAAAGTTCATGCACTACATCCCAAAAGACAATATGTTTAATTAAATGCTGCTTTTTGTCAGAAATGGTATAAATGAAATGGAGGGCCTCTTTGGGACAGATATTCAGTGCCTTTGGGGTAGAAAAAGAAAAATGACTCGGTTTAGTTACTCAGCCAAAATGGTGAAGGAATTATGCCATGTGAGGGAAGAAGCCAAGCAATAGCAGTTGAGCCTGGAATTTTTAGAAAATTCTCTAACAATATTACTTGAAGCAAGCCCTGGTACTGCACTTGCAATGCACAGGTAAGGATTTTTTTTATACAATGTTGTTAGTTCATTAAGTGAGTCTAACTTTTACAAATAAGTTTTACTTTCGTACTTTATTATTAATTTCAGAGCAGGAAGGTTAAGAAAGGTGAGCAGAGAAGTTGAGGCAGGGTAATCATGCATGTAAATATTCCAAGTCTTCAAATCACTATGAATAAGAATAAGGGAAAAGAATGAAATACTCTGCCATTTATATTATTTGATAGGGTGATGACTGAATGAGTTTATTTAATGAAATTATTTATTTTAATCTGTACAGGTCATATCAAGAGGAAGATGAAAATTGAGACATGATTTTGATTCAAGCGTGGATGTATAGCAATGTGGCAATGATGGCAACAAAAAATAAATATTTTGTGGAACATTTGCAAAAGTTTCTTTTTCTCTGCATATTTTAAGTATTTTATTTATATATTTATATTTTATAGTGAATTTAATTATCATTTTATCATTTACTGATCTGGATTTAATATTATTGAGTGTCAAAACATTGAAAGTGAAATTTCCTCAACTTTACAGAAAGTAGGAAAAACTGCCTTTCTTCAATCTTTTAGTTTAAAATGCATAAAACAATTGCTACTGTAATTAACAAGAGTTAGCTAAGATCAACTTCAGCATCATTGGTACAGTGAATAAAAATTAAGAAAATGCTTCAAGCAAACAGTAAAAGCAAAAGCATTTGCTAAAAGCATAAGAAAATGCTAAAAGCATTTTCTTCATTTTGAGTGAATCAAAGTTTGCTTTTGCTTATACAGTAAAACCTCTACCTTACGAACCCCTTTATAGCGAAAATCTCCAGATAGCGAACAATTGATGGTGGTCCTGCCAAACTTATATACAAAATCCCTAATTATAACCTCTTTACTACGAACTTCCGTACTACGAAAACTTCCGAACAACGAAAGAAAAAGTGGTCACTTCCGTTTATATTTACCGCTTTAGAATGAAATTTTGCTCGCTAAACATCTTTTTCAGTTACATACATACGGAAAACGATTGAAAACAGTCGCCAATGCGCCAATTAGCGTTAAGCTTACAACAAGCCAATCATAGCATGTTTTCTAGCATGATGACGTATTTTCTGTATTTCCAGCATTCTCGCGCCATTAACAATCTCGTCCGAGAGTTGTAGTGATGCCGCTATGCATGCTTTTAGGGAAGTGGAGAATGCAGTTTCCCGAGAATTCACAAAGAATTTGAAAGAGAAAAAAATAGATTCGTTTTTAAAAAAATGTTGATGTATTTTAAATAGATCTTTTAAAAAAGTGTTGTATTTGAAATCATTCCCGATTAAATTAATCCCCTAATCCATTTAAAGGAATTTCAACGAAAGTTTGCAGCAATGAGGTATGTATCGTGGTGAAGTGGTTCCTATACACTTTTTTGTGATAGGTAATTTATTCGTCAGAGATGGAGCTGGAGTGTTGTTAACAAGGTTAGTGAAAAATAATGATTTGGAGTGCCAATGACAGTTAGTGCTTTCTTATGAGGAAAATGCAACTTTCAATCATTTAGTTTTGAAATATTTGCAACCCGTGCCGTGGTGGTCAAATAGTAGTTTATTAATTGGTATTAAGAAGTGGCATTGCTGTCAATATTTTTTTATTAACTTATCGACTCAACAGATGCTTAAGGATAGGCTCAGCGAGTTTCACGCATTGAAACCTCGAAAAAAGTCGCATAATAAAAAATTGCAGAGGATGTTTCGTGCAAAACCTGCCAATCAATGCTAGAAAAAATAACATTGCATTTCAGTTATTTGGTGTTTGCCACTGTCAAACGTTGCAAAACTAGATGAATGAAAGTGGCCCCTTTTTCCCATAAGAAAGCATTGTGTCGTCGGAGCTTCAAATCAATATGGCTGGTTATTAAACATTGAGGGTGCATTTTGAATATCGTCCACTTATGTGATACTTTTTCCTGAAAATGGGCATATTTTAGTAGAGTTATGCGGTATCTGCGCATATGCCTTCATTTGGATAAGCCCGTTGCTCCCGTATAATCTAACAGGCAATGTGCCCCTGATGTTATGCAACACCCAATAACTTCCACTCAACGAATTTCCAAATAACGAATAGACGAAAAATTGGGTCCCTTGATTTTTGTTAATGAGATGTTTTACTGTAATCATTTGCTACTCAGTTTTAAGCAAATACTTAAATTTTTCAGAAAAAAGCACTTTACAATTCTTCCCTCATTTGATTATGTTTAAATTTAAAGAGTTATTTGAATGTCAAACTAGCAACAAATATATTGGGTAATATTTAAAAAAATGTTAATTAAGTTTTCTTTAACAATTTCTCTTATAACTGAATTCGATAGTACAACAAATCATGGGTACATATTTATTCAGTTAGTTAAACTTAAAATAAATAGTACAAGCCTTTATTACCGGAAATGATGGGCATATTGATATTCTCTGAGAAACAGATTTACATTAAACTTCACATTTTCTTCAGAGTAAAGATATAAATTTTTATAACGACTGGTTGTTGAAACTCATCTTTCTTAACTTTTCATGTCAACATAAACTCTGGCAAATCAATTTATATTTAGGGTCAATTATCATAAAAATAGCCAAGACGGCAGTTATTGTAGAACAGACAGACAAACAGACAAAATGCACATGACTCAACAGGAGAGACCTCGCTTCACTCGGCCAACAATAAACACAACTTATATCATAATTGATAGTAGCTCAATAACTTTGGCTAAGATTAATAAAGGTGAAGTACTCCTTTAGCCAAACAATTAGAAGGTTACAACACCCAATGCATTTCGCCCACAAGGTGGGCATCGTCAGGGGTAAAACCTGTTTCAACAGTGACTGGGAGCCAACTGCAAGGTTTGAAATGGAAAGTATTAAGAAGACGACCAAGAAACAAGTGAAGCGCGGAAAGATTTTTCGGCGTGTGTGTTGTTTAAATCTGTCAGTTTGTATAGGGTCTTGTTGAAATCTGTGTCCGTGTTCATAAGTGTATCGCGGTTTTTGTAAATGTGAAGGTTTTCTAACGAGTTTAGTGAGTTATTGGCTGAAGTTATCAATGTTAAATCGTTTACGTGTATACTATGACCTGTTTCAAAGATGTGGTTGGCAACGCTTGATTTTTCAAAACGATTATATTTATAGTGAGCCATGTGTTCCTTGAAGCGTGTTATTAGTTTCCTTCTTGTTTGTCCTATGTACTTTTTGTCACAGTGTGAGCATTGTATTTTATAAATTCCGGACTTGTTCAAAGATTCTGTTCTGTCTTTTGTACTGCCCAGTAAATTTCTCAAATTATATGGATTTGCATATGTTATGGTATAATTCTTATGTTGAAAAATTTTGTTCAAGCCTCTGTGGAAAATAAGGCAATTTTACATATTTGTCCTCTTTTTTGTTGTCTAATTTGAGGGAAGTGGCATTGGACAAGGTTTTATTAAAGTTATGTTTTCTCACTAATTTATTAATTAAATTATTATCGTATCCAAGTTTAGTCGCAATTTGTTTTATGTGTTTGAGTTCCTTTGCATATCTGATTTTATTGAGGGGGATGTTACATAATCTTCTTCTTCTTTGTTTTGAAATTAATTAATCGCTCTTTCTCAATTCGTTGATTTGGAACTTGGCAACGTATGAGCTTCCTTTGTAGAGATCGCGCCCGACGATCATTTATTGTTCCTACGGTCTCCACCTCCTTGGTTTTATTTCGCTTTGTTAATTATAATTTCGCCACTACCTCTTATTTTGACTAAGTTTTTACATTTGCTTTTAACACAACGGTTGACAACTACATAGTCGTTTTTCATATATCCACTACCCTCCTTCACGGTTTTGAATTTTGACTACAACGATCACCATTCCAAATCGTTGAATTTTAAACCTCACTCAATTACCTCTCCAGATCTTGCTTACACACTTTGTTCGTCTATTGTTCTTTTGACCTTTCTTGTTTTTTACACACCATGTGATTCTTGTTCTCCTGGTTTTTATACTTAAGACATGCCTTTACATAAAGAGACACCAGTTTTTACATTATCGACTAAGGATCTCAACCGTTTTCACAATTTACATACTAGAATTAATAACATAGCAGCAGACATCAAATTTTTGAAACTATGTAGAGAACACAAAGTTATATCCAACTTCAGGAACATTTTTTCTAAACTGAGAAAAGATCATATCACATCCACAGTAAAACAAATAGAAATCAACAAATGGTTCCAATTAGAAATATATGCTAAAAGGAGCTCTCTAGAAATTTCGGCCTATGAACTACACTTAAAAATTACAAAAAATTTACATCCTGTTGAATTTGAATTATGGAACAATTTTGAACATAAAATGCACAAGACCAATACTCATAAGTTTCATATTAAATCCATAACTTTAGATAAAAAATTAAAGTTTCTTATGAAACAAGGGGATAAAACTATTGACAACATACACAAAAAAACAAATCAACCCAGTATTACTTCACATACATCTGATTTCACTGAAAACTTGTCCAATCTACCTTTTTCTCAGGATGAATTGTCTCTTTTAGATAGGGGTTTGAAATTTGCTTTCCCACCAAGGAAACCACCTATAGATGATTTAATCACAGACATTGAAAAATCCATTAAATTTTTCGATGAAAACTCCAAAAATTATATCCGACAAGCTTGTTCAATACAAATCCAACACAACTTGAACAAATTAAATAAGTCTCATCCTAAAAACTATTCTAAAACCATGAAACAACTTAGAGATAAAGATTATTTTTACATTAAGGCTGACAAGGGCCATAAAATAGTGATCATGGATAAGACACAATACTTTGACAACGTCCAAATTATGTTGAAAAATGGACCTTACATTAAACTCAAGAAGAACCCATTAAATTCCATGATTCAAAAAACTAAAGACATCATTAAAGGATGTAAAACCATCATTGATAAAAAATTAAGCTACAAGTTAAAAATTTCAAACCCAAACATACCAAAATTGTACTGTCTTCCCAAAATACATAAAGATGACAAAGTCACGAGACCGATTGCATCAGGAATAAATAGCCCAACCTATAACTTGGCCAAATGGCTTAATAGTGAATTTAAACAGATGTTCTTTCCCGACAAACACTCTGTTAAAAATACCTATGACTTGATAAGTAAACTAAAAAACATAATATTAAAAGAGTCTGAGATTTTGGTCTCCTTTGACGTTAAAAGCCTCTTCCCAAGTGTACCTCTGGAAGAAACATCCCAATTTTTAAAATCATTGTAACTAAAACAAAATTTTTCTGACGAAATTGTCCTCGAATATTTACAACTTACTAATTTATGCATGTCACAGAAAGTTTTTCTATTCAAAAATGAAATTTACAAACAAACACAAGGCACTTCTATGGGAAACCCCTTATCTCCTTTTCTAGCAAACATTTTCATGTCCTCTTTTGAAAACGATTGCAAAGAAAAATTTCATTACTTTCCAGATATATGGTTGAGGTACGTGGATGACATATTCACAATCTTTGATTTAAAGAAACAAAATGTAGATGAATTTGTTAATGAGTTAAACAACATATATCCTTCAATTAAGTTCTCTTATGAACTTCAAGAAAACAACACCTTGCCATTTTTGGACTTGCTTATCATAAATAATAGACAACACATTGAGTTTGACATTTTAAGAAAACCTACACATACTGATAACTTCATTCCTAACAACTCCTTTCACCCTATGAACCAAAAAATAGCTGTGTTACAATTTTTAACACACAGATTATGTAACATCCCCCTCAATAAAATCAGATATGCAAAGGAACACAAACACATAAAACAAATTGCGACTAAACTTGGATACGATAATAATTTAATTAATAAATTAGTGAGAAAACATAACTTTAATAAAACCTTGTCCAATGCCACTTCCCTCAAATTAGACAACAAAAAAGAGGACAAATATGTAAAATTGCCTTATTTTCCACAGAGGCTTGAACAAAATTTTTCAACATAAGAATTATACCATAACATATGCAAATCCATATAATTTGAGAAATTTACTGGGAAGTACAAAAGACAGAACAGAATCTTTGAACAAGTCCGGAATTTATAAAATACAATGCTCACACTGTGACAAAAAGTACATAGGACAAACAAGAAGGAAACTAATAACACGCTTCAAGGAACACATGGCTCACTATAAATATAATCGTTTTGAAAAATCAAGCGTTGCCAACCACAGCTTTGAAACAGGTCATAGTATACACGTAAACGATTTAACATTGATAACTTCAGCCAATAACTCACTAAACTCGTTAGAAAACCTTCACATTTACAAAAACCGCGATACACTTATGAACACGGACACAGATTTCAACAAGACACTATACAAACTGACAGATTTAAACAACACACACGCCGAAAAATCTTTCCGCGCTTCACTTGTTTCTTGGTCGTCTTCTTAATACTTTCCGTTTCAAACCTTGCAGTTGGCTCCCAGTCACTGTTGAAACAGGTTTTATCCCTGACGATGCCCACCTTGTGGGCGAAATGCATTGGGTGTTGTAACCCTCTAATTGTTTGGCTAAAGGAGTACTTCACCTTTATTACAACTTATATTGTTAAGCCACACATGCATTGCAGATAATATGTGAAGCCTTACGCATAGCAAGAGATCCAATTATATAGAATTTTGTGGATTTTAGAAAAATTCTACAAAGTGAAAGCTGACCAGCTAAATATTTGGAATAAATAAAATTTTGTATCAGTCTTTGATTACTCTTCATCTTTATGAAATGTTCAATAAAAATGATTGTTTCAAGTTTATGTCATATATTTTCAAAAGTTTGTTTATCCAAAAACAGAAAGGACCACAATGACCAAATTTAGCATGATTTACTTTTTTATTCAAAGGAAGAGAAAGATATATGTTTGCCTCCCATTCCATGGACCCAAGTTCGATTTCATTGAATAAAATCAAAAGAGACAAGTCATAAAATGATCAAAAGTTTTTACCACCCTATTAATACAAAAATCAGCAGTCATAATGCCTTGAATAAAAAAATTCATAATTTAAGGTGATATTTTGTGGAATTTTTGCATCATGGAGAATAAGCAATTTAAATATTTTGTAATTTTTCTGTAGTTGTGAAAAAAGTACGAAGTATTTAAATTGTTTATTAGCCTTGAATAAAAATACAACGTTAATAGAAAAGAAATCAATATTTAAAATAATGGTAACATGTGTAGTAGCATAAAATTCGGAACAGACACACAGCTGACTAAGTTGAATAAAATTTTTTAAAACATTAACTCTCAATTGCCCAGGAAATGTTGAGCATATCGGCAATTATAATATATACAAAAGTGTCAACCTGTAACAAACAATAGTGAATACACCATTAGCACAGAAACATAACGATCCTTGTTACACAGCTACTAAGGAAAGACTGGTTGAATGCAATTACAACTCACATGGAGAAGGAATGACAGTTTATAAAATTAACGCAAAGCAAAAAAAAAGAAATGGAATAAATTATGGTCTTTGGTTTCAGAATTATTTTTTTTTTCAGTTTGGGTTTTCAGTTTGGTTCCATTTTGATGCCCTGTTTTAAATGAATGCGAACTGAAGGATAAACATAACATTATACATAAACTGCATTTTCATAAGTAAATCATCGAATATTTTAAACTATGATTTTATAAAGAGACAGAGAGATGAAATCTTCTCTATTTGATTTTCCAAATCAATCACACCAATTTATGACTTCCTATAGTCAAATAAAATATTACTGTAATAAAATGGATATTCAGTTAGGATAGAGCTAAAATGATATCAACTAGATCATGGTCAACTTCATCTAGCTGAATACAAAGAAGTAAACTTAGCAAACAGGAATTAATAAATTTTCATACAAAAGGTTGCTAAGTTTACTCGATCATGTGCAGCAAATGCTAATATGTTGATAGCATACACAGCAACAAACTTCCCAAGCCACCAGTAATATTTTTATGTTAACAATTGATAACCAAAGCCTTCATTAGTCTTATACTTACACATAACAATTCCACGCAGCAGTAACAGATGGAGTGGGGCCACATTAACTGACTTCTGCACAACAAATATTTACATTTACATTTTCTTCTTTCATGATATTCTAATTATAATGTTCATAAAACATGTTGTTAGAAATAATAAATGAAAGTATATCTACAAAAGCAATTATGTTAGTAAGCATGTTAATGGAATAACTAAAGAATCTTACATATACTATATGTAAACTTTATCTGCAGTTTCACAGATTCATAAGTTAAACTCATCAATTCAAATTCATGTGCATAAAATTATTTACTCAAAACATTTACAGATGCTGAATAAGAAAGGTAAGAGTCAAATTTAAAAAAGTTTGTTTGGTATGACGTAAAATTATACTTTTTAAAAATATTTTGAATGTAAAATTTAATGAGTTATGTTATTATAAGCAATATGAAAATAAACAAAATTGAAAAATTTTTAGGGCTTCTTAAATTCCTCGTTGGAGATAAATTATGATATTCTTAGAAGAGCCTAAGGATAAAAAGAAGTTTAAAGGTTATGACAGAAATGGAAAGAGAGACAGAGTACTAATGAAGGCATGGTTACATGTTAACACTATTAAGTACTGACTAAGTCTCAAGCACTCAACTTTTCATACTTTGAAGATGTCAATATTTAATCATACTTTTATCAACAAAATTATATAAAAAATTTCTCAAGTCTCATGTCATTCAGGATTCAAAAAGTTGTGGAAATTTTACCCTATTTATTTAATAGTTAAGCGATTTAATGGTAAAAGGAAAACTGATTCATTGACAACCATGGATGAAAAAATTCATTCTATCCATATTAAATAAAAATAGAATGTAAATTCTAAAAGTATTACTGGTAAACATAGGATTTCATTAGAAACTTTTCATCAAAAACCAAAGGTATCACAAGTAAACCTGGAAGTTTTAATATCATAAACAAGAGCAAACAAATATTTTAAAAAGTCAAATGGATGATTCATTGTTAGTTT
Source organism: Tanypteryx hageni (assembly GCA_028673005.1). Lineage (NCBI taxonomy): Eukaryota > Metazoa > Arthropoda > Insecta > Odonata > Petaluridae > Tanypteryx > Tanypteryx hageni. The sequence continues at coordinate 7,170,093 of CM054113.1, read as the reverse complement.
TTTTAACATTTCATAGTATTGAAAATAACTGCAATATACTGACATCTTCAAAAGCATGTGAGAATGCCTCGAAAAAGCTTTCGATAGCCAACTATGCACATCTAGAGGGATGCCTGGGTGGTAAGAATTTGCTGTGTTGCGTATTTACCACTCGGAGTACCTGCAGCGCAAACAGCCCCATCGTGACGAGACCCATCCAGGAGTGGAGACTGTAAAAGTTGGGGATTGGAGGCGTGGCCAGGTTGTGTGAGTCGAGCACTGCGAGGAAGCCCACCACTATGCATGGAATGGCAAGCGCATGGAATATGGTATGCAGGAGCTTCACATATATGCGACGGCAACAGCGGCATACGCGGTATAGCAGCAGTGCTGTAGTGGAGAATGAAGACATCATTAACAAAAGTGAAAAAGCAAATGAAGCAATTCCTATTTATACACAAGGTGATTTATGTAGGCATAAGATAGGCAAGTAAACCAGAAGTACACTTCGTCCACATATCCTCAGTGGTAATCATTTGTGACTGTTTCTAAAGAGATAGCATCTCAAGATTCTCTGAAGTAAATAGAAGAGCAAGTTATGATAATTGGTTGCAGTCTGTAGAGGATGAGAGTAGGGGAGCATGCATTTCGAAAGAAACAAAATTTGCAAAGATTTGGGCTTTGTGTGTAATTGGAGAATGTGATGAGGTATTAGATTTATGTGTTTAAATAAGTTACCTCGATCAATGCATCTCAACCAAGGGAATGCATACTGTAATTTTGAAATAAAACTGAAAAATTATAACAGTTGCATTAAAATTTCTAGAATGATAAATTGTGAATAATCAACCACTATTAAAAGCCTTATTTTTTCGGTTACTTTGAAAATAACGCTCAATATCTCAGCAGTTTCTTCAGCAAGATCAACCAAATTTTGTATATGCTCCTCAGTTTTCCTCAGGATTGTCATAAGTAAAACATGTCCCCAAAAAAGAACAGGGTTCGACTCCAGTAGATCTAATTCCCATAGGATGACACATAAGAATCAATTAAGCAGCATGCAATCTTTCATTCTTTTGCTCATTAAAATTAGTAAAATTGACCCTCGATCTTAAAACTGGGACTGTTTTCAATAAAAATAAACAAAGTTTCTTATTATTATCACCGATTGTCTCCATCACTCTGCAAATGCTCGAATTTAATGTTTAAATGACTTACTTTAGCAAAAATTAGCGATTTCATGAGGATTTGCCTTGACAACCATGCCATTGTCAAAACTGAGACCCTATTACAGCCTCAGTACGAGAGATTTTAAGTTAATTATTAAATAATATATTCCTTCCCATCATATTGTACCACTAGAAATGTTTTGGGGAAGGTTCCATGTTTGCTGCAGTAGGACAAGGGTTTCTTGAGAAAATGTTTTACAAGATTTGGAATGCAAAAGGTTGAGAATCATTGTGATAGTTAGGACAATGCTCGGTGATGAAGTGGAACAAGAAATTGCCAAAATTCTTCTTTCAAAGAAGGTTAGAAGATATGTCATCTAACATAGAGGAAAATGTTTCTAATACGCTTAAAATGTCAGACTTCGCTTTGCAAGTTGATGAGTCAACCGATATCAGCGGCAAATCACAACTATTAGCATTTGTTCTCTTCATTCATGAAAATGAAATAATTAGTCAATTTTTGTGCAACAGGGAACTCCCAGAACACACAAGAGGTCAAGATATATTCAATACTTTGACTTCTTACTTACAACGTTTGGAAATTTCATGGAAATTGTGCAAGAATTTGTACCGACGGTGCTCCGTCTATGTTGGGATCTGCCAAAAGATTCATCTCACTTGTAAAACAACAGAATCCAAATACAATAACCCATTGTTTTGTGCACAGTTGTTGGAATGGTTAATTTTGTGAAATCAAGACCTATAAAGACCCGCCTCTTCAAACAGCTTTGTAATGCTATGGATTCACAGTACAAACATTAGTTTTACACACAGAAATAAGATGGCTGTCAAAGGGAAGAGTGTTGGCTTGTGTATATGAACTTAAAGAAGAGATGTTAATATTTTTTAAACAGAGGGAAAGTGATTTTTTAAAATATCTTAGCTGTGAACTTTGGTGCCCCAAATTAGCATATTTGGCAGATATATTTAGGTATCTGAAAAGTGTGAAAACCAGCATGCAAGAGTTTAATGAAAACATTCTGACTTCTACGGATAAGCTACTGACATTGCAGAGAAAAATAGTCATTTGGAAAAAGAGAGCTAGAGAAGATAATCTTGAAATGCTTCCTCTGATACCAAAAAACCACATGAAAGAAATTGTTGCACTCGTGGTGGAGCATTTAGCAACTCTAGAGCACAATATCGAGTGCTACTTTCCATCCTTGACTACAGAGAAATACGACTGGGTAAGGAACTTATTTACACCAGTGAAAACTGACTTATGCATTTTTACACTCTCCGAAGAAGAAGAGTTAGCTTCTCTTTCAACTGATTGCACTCTAAAAATCAATTATGCCAAATTGTCTCTGGATATATTCTGGATATCTGTTAGAGAAAAATATTCAGAAATTGCGAAAAAAGCTTTGGCAGTTTTCTACATCCTGTGTGAGTTGGGTTTCTCGACACTTACAAACCTTAAATGCAGAAAATGGGAATGGTTCAACTGTGTTGAAGATAAAATGAGCTTGCTTATCATGGATAAGTTCTAATATCAGTGTAATCATTAGAAAATGCCAAGCTCAAGTGTCACATTAGGTAAGATTTTCATATAGATTTTTTAACAAAACTTCATCATTTGCTGTTTTACGATAAAATAACTTAATTTGGTCGATTATACATATGACATAATATAAAAAATATATGTATTTTTATGATAAATTGTAGATGGTTAAACTAGGAAAATCAAATGATATCTCATACTTGTGGATAATATCATTCATAATAGATACTCTGAAGCAATGAGTGGTATTGCACAACAATTAAGGGTACTTTATTCTTGGATATTTTGAAACGAAATTCGATTTACTCAAAAATGAGTATAATGATTTTGATTAAAATTCATGCAATCGTACAGCCTGATGTCATAAATAATACTAACTAAGCCATATGTCCAAAAAAATTACTATATATCATCCAGTGGCATTAAAATATATGCTATACAACGGCAGTAGAGAAAACTGCTAGAAGAATCAAGAATCAAGAATCAAAAAGTGATGGTCATCAAGCCAGTGAGTGAGCAGTGAGTTGCCAAGCACATAGTTAATTTCGGGACAAAGAGTGTAGTGAGACCAAATGTATATACGTATATGAGAAAGTTTGTGCAATGTATATTGCGCTTTTTACTTATTGTACAAAAACTTAGCTTGTAATGATGGCGTGTGACAACATCTTCCTTTGACAAACTGTGATGCATAGAATTATTTGCGTCGAAAAGCATTAAGTGAAGAATATAAGACTTTACTTACAAAACGAGAAGTCCAAATGGTGTCGCAACTTCTCGTCAAAGAAAATTCATCACTGCGACATCTTGTCACAGATGACAATTGGTACCTGCGACATTTCATCACAGTTTCAATATGGTAACAGCGACAACTTGTCACACATTTAAATTCATACCAGCCACATTTCATCACAAAAAATATTTGGTGCCAATGACATTCCGTCACACATTTAAATTGGTAACAGCAACTTTTACTCATAGAAAATAATTGGCAACTTTACGTCAAAAAAATTATTTTCGTCAAACATTACATTTCGACATAAATTACGTTTGTGGATTCTTTCTGTGAGCATAGAGTTCATGGGTATCAAAGTACTAGGGACGACATGCATGTTGGAAATGTATGTATATCTAACAACTTTAATCAGAATCGGTGAGGGGAGGGGTGAGTGGGGGATAGGGGATTCATCCGGGAACATGGGCTTCATGAGTATCATAGTAATCGGAACAATGTGCATGTTAGAAATTTATGTATATCTAACAAGTTTAACCTGATTGGTGGGGTGAGGGAGATAGGGGTTACTTCAAAGTAACTATTTATATTCCTGTGCATATTGTTTGAGGTTACTAGAGTAATAACAAGTGAAGATATATAAATGAATATTTATAACCAACTTTTATATAGTTAATACTTTAATATGAATAAACTCGATAATATAATTATGATAACCTTTCTGCTTGCATGGGTGTAAAAAGTTGCAAAAGTGTCTACCAGCTGTTGAGTGATGTGGGGGTCTGTTTAAAGTTTAATCATTTTACAGTTGAGAGAATGACAGACAGAAGTAGAGAACTCAGTGTCAAACTTAATAATGTTTGTTGTATAAGTAGTAAGAAGTTTGATAATGTCTTTTGTTTTATTAATGAAAATACTGTCTTCATTCATATTGCTTAAAATTAACAAAAACATACTGCTGGTTCAGAGTAATTCAGCTTTAGATACTAGTAGGAGTGAATCTTGAATATTTTATATTTTCGTCATCTAACTTAAATGACAAAAACAGTAAATTGTTCATTACCTAACATCACATCAACCATCCATATAAAACCAATGCATAAGTATAGTTAGCTGAAGAATTGCTAAGTTACAACACAACACTTTAAAATGATTTATTTAAATTTGCTTAAATAACATCATTTACAACAGTATTATATACCTATCTTAAATACTGAAAAAAAAGAAAATATTATACTTTAATGTGAGGGCTTTTAAAAAAAATACAAGAACAACTGGTCTTAAAGGTCTATAATTAGAAAAGATTTCATCCAAAGTAAAAAATAAGCCAAGTGAACAGTTACAAAGAATAAAATGATGTTCATGGCACAAACAACATAAACAAATATAGTCATCTAAAGTAGTTTTCAAATGAATTTTCAATGTGAACTATTCTGAGGAGATTGCATTAATGATTATTAATAGTAGAGCAATGAGATTATAATGTAATAATAATAAAATGCATGTATAAGGCAATATTATAAGAGGAGCGATAAGAAATTAATAATAATTTATTAATAATAATAATAATAAAATTCATCAAATCTTACATGTACCTTGATTTTCCAGATGTAATTCTTAATTCTAAGTAATCACAACAATCATAATTCACCAACAAGGTCTTAACTGGCCTTTTCATAGGGAAAACAGTTTTCAGAATAATCTTAAATGAATAAAGATAAAAAGTTTTAAGATAAATAAAAACTCATTATGAATAGTAATTATGATAAAAAAAACCTACAATTATTAGCAGAAATATCCCTTCAAAAGTGTAGGAATGCTAGTATCAACACAAATCCAAATTAAAATAAAGAGACTTCTCTTACACCACCAACAATGACAATAGTTTGTTTAACCACATTGCTGATTGATGCTAGTCTATCTTCCCACACGAATTCAAATACACATTTATTGCAGTGCCAATGCAAGGATCTGGTGGCCAAGGTGACTAAATCACTCATCTTAAGGTGGGTCCACACCTATCTGAACAATTGAACGAACGAATGAATGAACAAATGACTGTTCGTTCATTCAATAGTGATTTTTATGAGCCCAAATGCAGTATCGAACGAAGGGGACCTAATGCATTTGCCCCTAGATTCAAGGCCGTTTGCCAGTTCATTTCAACAATGTCGTCCAATTAGGCCTTAATTATTGATAGTGCTAGTCATGTTGTTACGAGCTTGTCATCAAGAAAGAAACAAAAAACAAAGAAACGATGGAATTGGGCTATACCAGTTTTAAGAAGCAGGTTGAGGTACCATGGTGCGGATTTATTAACCCTGGAAAGGTTATGTGGAGCATTCTGTTCCCCATTCAAAATTGACTAATTTGATATCCTTAGAATGAAATAAAGAGCAACATTGCAGTTAAGTGAATTTTAGGTCTGATATGTCGTCTATAAGCAGAGAATCAAATTACCCTTTTATCTTCAGTCCATTCTGAGTCATGAGCGAGTAAACATCTATGGGACATGGTATTCCCCATGTAACCCATTGTGTTATAAATTAACTGAATAGATAGTGAATTCATTTTTGCCTTTCTTTGCTCAGCAGGTAACATTTCCTCCAAGTTTTGTTTTACATAACGAATTAGTTTTCTATTTTGTCTCCATTTTAATATGGGCGTTATTTTTAGGAAATAATGGCTGCAAAAAATGAACACAAAGTAGCTATTTGTCCAGCTTGTGAAAATGTGGAATAGATAAAATTTTCTTATTCCAAATTATGATAAAATGTTTATTTATAAGAATTTGTCAAGCATCAATAATTTTACTGTTTGAAAAATTATATTTTCTTGTTTGCTGTAAGCATAATACTGTTGATATGAGCCTTAATTGTGTTGTATTACACTGTGCAGTGAGATTTTTAAACAATATAATTTTTCTTTTTTGTTATAAAAATTAAAATTTGTAATAATATCGATTTGTTTATTAATTTAACCTGGGATAAAAGTGGAAATTTATTTTGAGTCTAATGAACATTATCCAAATGGGAAATTTGGTTCCCAGATAACTCATTGTGTTTGAAGATTCTTACATAACCTTTCCAGGGTTAAATGATGAGAGAATGGAAGATTCCGGTCATTTCCGTAATTTTTAGCAGAATGACACAAACAGATTTTGATTGGTTACTAAATGCAAAATTACTAAATTGGATACGACGTTCAGAGATGCCATTTCTCCAGAAGAATGACTGGCAGTCACCCTCTGATTTTTTGCGACGGGAGACTCGTATGCAAGCCTTATGTATTTATTTAAAATATCAAAACACTTGATATCGAGCATCATTCCAGAGGTATGCAGAGCCATCACTGATTACATTAAGGTTAGTTATAATTAAAGAAATGTTTGAAATTGCAATCTTTTATTAACCATGGAGTACATTAAATATTTGATTGTGGTTGAAAAGTGTTTATATAATTAGTGAGTTTGGCTTGTGATTGGTTGGTGGAGGGATACGCTATTGATAACTTAGTGAGCTGGATGTTTGGCTGCTGCATGTATGGTAGGCTTGATGAACCTGATGGAGACATCTGCTGCACATGTGAAGCCTGTGAGTCCGATGAGCCTGCTGGTGATAACTGCAGCATGTATGACGCCTGTGAGCTCGAGGATCTTCCTGGCAACATAGCACTTAGGGCTATTGGGGAATTTAGTGGGTAGTGCTGATCATACTTTCCTATGTCAGCTTCATATACATAGAATATTCAGGATGAGGTATTCCACTATAGATTGTGTTTTTTGTAATATATTGGCATTGCTTGTTAGCCACATGTTCCCCAAATGTAGCACTGGAATCCTTGATTCGTTTAATGGCTGCCGTCTCTTTGAGAATATTATAACATTCCATTAACTTGGGGCCATTCATGTTATGAGTCTTAACTGCCATTGGTAGGTATTGCGAATTGTTTTTTATCTGATGCCGACTCTTCTATTGCATCAACTTTTTTTTGTAACATGGCTGTGACGTCATTGTTGGTGGTTTGTTGTGTCCTCCGAAAGTCCTTCACCCCATTTCAGCCTGAAAAGTAATTTTTCATTGACAGTACATGTACACAATGATTATTTATTATTATTTACTAATTTTTTGTTAATGCATAAACGTATTATTACATTTGCTTAAGCACAATAAATAAAATAACTGGTATACATTTAGGTGATCATAAATTTTCAGATGCCTTCTACACCTGAAGAATGGATGGCTGTGGCCAAAGGTTACGAGGACCAATGGAACTTTCCTCACTTCCTGGGATCAATGGACAGGAAACACTGTGTTCTATACTCCATCCTACATTTAGTTGACTGTTAGGATTCTTATGAAGATATTCCATCTATCTCTCTAATCCGTGCATTTCTGCATAAGTCTGTCCCTCTCCTTCTGTTGCGCAGTTGCCGCATGTTTCATTTCTATCATCCATATTTAATGTTTTTTTGTTATGTAAGATAAAAAATTGTTTCTAATGACATACTTAACGCCTAACTCATTGCTGCAATTGGTTTTTGTTAATTAATTCAAATAAAATTTACAAAAATAATTTACTCGCTTCGTCGCAAAAACGAGCTCTTTTTCGCCGTTATATTTATTACATCATTTTGTAGAATTGATCAATCACTTTCAGTTTGAAATTTTATGTAGAAGTTATTACATATTTTTCTTCATCATGAGGTATATTTATTTTATTAATGACTGATCTAATGAGTGTTATATTTTTTAATATAAAGCTTCGTATCACATTTTTCGGAATTGGCAATGGAAAAAGTAGTCTCCTACAAAATCGCGTACTGTAATTGTTAGACCAATATATGCACCCTATAAATTACTGAGAAAATGATGAAGATATTTTTGGTGAAGATTTCATGCGAATAGCTCTAATGATATGAGAGTTATGAATTTTTTAAAATCTATGAAAATCTCACTCCTCCAACTTCGACAGTTAGATTCTATTGCTGGAAATATTTTGTGAATATCTGCAAATAGAAATTATCTCTGACAGTGAAACAACATATAACAGTATTAGAAGTATTTTCTAATCTTTACAGGAAGGGTATAGTGGAAATATTTAATACGTATCCAGGTCATTTCCCTTCTGTGATTCCATAGTAAGCCTAGCCAGACCCTGTTGATTTTATGACCATCTTAGGCCATAAAAGGAATCTTTCACAGGCAATGCATACTTCTAATATAAGCAAAAATTGCATGGCGGTTTCGAAAAACAGATGTTCTCAAAGCAGAGTGTAGTCTTTGTTCTCAATTTTCAGGTTCAGTTTGTCTTTTGAAATTGAATGTGTTTGTGTCTGCTTTTTCCATAGCTCTTATAAGAGTGACCTGCAATACTGTGCAGTTTTCAACTTGAAAATGCGCGTTCTTTTATTGGAATATACTTAAAGAGAAATTTACTGATTATCTATTAGTTTAACCACAAGCTGAAAAAGACAAATTGTGTTGAATGTGTTCATGCATTTCAGCAAAACTCTCTCTTTAGCAGAAGCGAAAAAAGAAACTGCCAGAGCTATATGATGTTCGGAGTCAACTGTTTATCGAGTGAGGAAAGAAGCAACTCAAGGTACGTTAGTTACTCCTGCCAAGAAGATGAAATTAGAGAAACCCTACAGGAACTCATGAATCACATTTTTTAACAAGATCATCAGACCGAGGACCAGAAAGAAGGTGCATGAAATGTCCATCAAAAACATCCCTCCTACTCTCAAATTTATACTTACTGCTGTTAATATTGAAGATGATTTGCCGAATTTTAAAAGAACAACTTTGTACCGACTATTAATATATATATATAGGGTTCATATATGAAAAAAAAGGGGAAAAAGTATTCTCATCGAAAGAAATGACATCATTCGATGGCGCCATAAGTATTTAAGAGAAGAGAGGAAATTCAGATGCGAAAATAAATGCATTGTATATACCGATGAATCGTGGATTGATGTCGGCCAATTTGTTAACAAAGCATGGCATGACAAAGAAATAAAAACACCACGCCAAGCTTTCCTTGCGGGTCTCAGTACGGGATTGAAGCCTCCAACACGTCGTGGTGGTCGATTAGCATTAATTCATGCAAGTACGGAGAACAGCTTCATCGATGGAGCCCAATGCTATTTTTTATGTAAAAACAATTCATTAGATGTGCACGATGAAGTTGACGGGGAATTTTATGAAGAATGGTTTGAAAATAAAGTTCTTCCGAACGTCCCTGAAGGTTCAGTAATCGTAATGGATAATGAATCCTATCATAGAAAAATTGAAGTAAACCCCACGACTAGCTGGAGAAAGAATAAAATTAAGTAGTGGTTGAAGAGCAAAAATATAAACTTCGATGAAGATTGCCTCAAAAGAGACCTTCTGTATAGAGTTGGTGAAGTACGAGTTAAACATGAAAATTTCAGAAGCGATGATCTTGATAAAAAAACGGTTGCGTTGTTCTCCAACTCCCGCCTTAACACTGTGAACTAAATCCCATTGAAATGGTGTGGGTGCCGGTTATGCATTACATTGCGGTGAAAAACACATTTTTCAAGAAAAAAGACGCAGAAAAACTGATTGCAAAAAGTTTTGAACGAGTTCCAGCAGATAATTGAAAAAATTACATGCTACATGCCATGAAAGTGGAAGAAGAAATGTGGCAATGTGGCACTCTACAAGACGATATTGAAGAACTAATAGTTGGGCTGACATCATCATCTTCCTCTTCTTCTTCAGCATCACCTTCTCCATTCTCGTCCCCTCTTCATACATCTGAAGCACAACCAAGTATGTACTTCTGGGTACATGGAAGGAGTTCAAAGATGCAGATTTTAATGAAAGATGTAAGATAAATATTCACTTTATTTTATAATTTTTAACTATAAATGTTTTACCCTTCAACTGTTGTATCAGCATTCTTAAGGTATTCCAATTTTCCGATACAATCAATATGAATGAAAATTCCCATTAAGCTAATAATTAGGCAATTATTGTCGGTGTTTTAAATTAGCCTAATTCTAAAATGTATTTATTTAACTAAAACATAACATTGGAATAACGCTTAATAGTTATACACTTCTTATACTAAACTTTTAAGATATTGATGAAATTTACCGGAGTTCATTTTATTCGTGTATTCCGGTCATCTAACTCCAAAAGAGCTGTGCGCCATGTCTGGAAACGCTGTTCTCCATAAGGCTCTAACAGTCATCTAAACATGAAATTGAGTATACAAACTCCATTCAATAGTGGATCAGATTATTTCAACTATAAATCCGACTTCAGCACCGTATTAATGGCAATTCAAGATGCAAACTACTGTTATCAATTTGCTGACGTTGGATGTCAAGGAAGAATCTCGGATGGCGGTGAGTTCAGAAATACTGCTTTATGGAAAAAATTGGAAAAAAATGACTTGGCTATACCAAACGACAGGGAAGTTTCTGGAAGAGACAAAGAAGTGCCCTATGTTTTTCTAGGGAAGACGCTTTTCCACTCCAGCAGCACTTGCTGAAACCCTACTCGGGGCCTCAGTCAAAGGGATCCTACAAACGAATTTGTAAATTACCAGCTGAGCGAGCGCGACGAATCATCAAAAATTCTTTTGGCACCCTTTCTGCTGTATTCAGAGGTTAAGAAAGCCATTATTGTTACAACCGGAAAAAGCAACAACAGTCGTATTAAACTATGTACATTAAACATAATTTTTTAAGAAGAAGTCGATACATAATATTTACACTCCACCAGGAACATTCGACCTAGAAATCGACGGACAGATTATTTCTGGAAATTTGCAGAGAAGAACTGGGTGTCCTATCATCTTTCTGTCCTCTGAGGAAAGTTCCACGAAGAACATCCAAGTGATTAGAAGAACTAAGACCAGAGTTTTGTGACTATTTTTCAACAAACGGCAGCGTGCACTGGCAAAAGAAATAAGCTTTGAAATGTAAAATCCTGGATAAAATTAATGCACCATTTCTTAGAGTAGGTGAAAATATTTATGTAGTTGTGCTTTCTGTTAGTATTTTTAGTTGAATCATTTTTACTTTCTCCATATACGAAGTATAGAGAAAGTATTGTTTTCATAAAAAAAATCGAATTCGAGATTTCAAAAGAAATACATGTTTTAAGGTTCCCTGAACACGTTTTGACTATTTTCTCGATGATGTCTGTGTGTCTGTCTGTCTGTATATGATAGATTTTTGTGGGCGTTCTAACTCAAAAACTATTAATCAGGTCACCGCAAAATTTTATATTTAACAATTTTATAAAATTTAAAAGATCTGATTAGTTTTTGGTAAAAATCGGTCGAACGGAAGTGGGTGTTTACTCTTGTCACTTATCCGTTATTTTGAAATACTTGCTTTAATATTTGATAAATGTAAAAATGTACCTGAATAAACGTTGTAGAAAATTTTATTTTCTACAACCTTTGTTTGATACATTTTCCATATAATGCATTGTTTAAGAGATATCTTATATTTTTTGCGACCACCACCATGCCACCTACTATTGTTAACAATTGATGCTTAGTTACGTCTTAGTAAGGCTCCTTTTTCTTTTCTTAATTGTCAACCGGAAGTAAATATTGACAACGATCCCAGAGCTAACAGCATGCAATTTGCCATATAACTATGGAGCAAGTCATGTGTTGCCCACATCAGTTAATTTATATCTACTTTACAAAATCTGGCTATAAATGATGAAGTAAAATAAAAATGTTTATTAAGTGGAGCCATATTATAAACATCTCAAAGGTTGAATTGTATCAAGGTTAAAAATAAAAATTCACTTACCTCATAATCGAAGGTGTTTTCCGTCCTCCTCGGTTTGAACTTGTCCAATAATGCTTTTCATTGCAAAGCATTATTGGACAACGAGGAAGCTCCTGAACGCGTCTCATGCTGTAGTCGCTGGTGTTCTGGTCGAAATAATGTGAGAAGGGATTCCATCTTCATTTTTAGATCAGGAACGGTGTATTCCATTTCAGCAGCACCTTCTTCCCAGGCGCCATGTTTTTTAAAAATTGTTTGTGTTATAAATATGTTTCAGATTCCATAAAGAGAGATTTCGCGATAAATATAAATAAGTTTTAAAACTTGATCATTTGGCCATCCAATTCTCAGCACGCGAGGTGAACAGCATGAAAGAATTCTGGCGACAACCCCGTTCGGACCAAACGTTCGGTCCAACAAGCGAACGGAGCCGAATCCCGTCCAAACTGCACATGCACAATCTTTGATGAGCCGACTTGGAGCGGATGCAAGTCCAAACCGAAGGGCAAACAATCGAATGGCTATGGTTCGTAGTACAAACTAGCCGAACCCCACTTGTTCGTTCGAATAGTGTGGATCCACCTTTACGCGATGGTGAGATGAGGTGGTTCGAACCCCGCAAGCAGTTTTGGATATTTTCCAGATTAAACGGGCCCAAACACACACGCACACACACACACACACATATATATCTCATCATCATAGGTAGTCTGTCCGTAGACAGGTCCATGATTATTCTTGGTTAAACCTGGTTCTCCATATACTCCTATTTTCCGCTGTCCTCTTCATTTCTTGATAACTCTCTTTCCCTTTCAAATCGTCTATCAGCTGAAACCTTTTCCTACCTCTTTCCCTTTTCCCATCTAGTTTTCCTTCTAACACGTCTTTAATCATACTCTCTCTCCTCAGGTAATGTCCAACCCAGTTAGCCTTCCTCTTTCTGATAGTCTGTATAATCATTCGCTTCTCTCCTATTCTTCATAGCATTTCATCGTTTTTCATCCTATATGTCCATTTTATCTTCAACATTCTCCTCCAAGTCCACATTTCAAACCTTTCCAAGTATTTGATGTCATTTTTCCTTAGCGTCCATGTTTCTGCCCCACATAATGCTATACTCAATACGTAGCATTTTATCAACTTCCTGCGGATATCTTCCCTTATATTCCCTATAAGTAGTTGTTTCTTTCTGCTGAAAGCCGATTTTGCTTTTCGTATTCTAGTTTTGATCTCATCCGTACATTTTGCTTCTTGTGTTATGATGCTTCCAAGGTATTTATATTCTGAAACTTGTTCTAAGGGCTTTCCCCCAATACTTATGTTCAGATTCTCTTCTTTACCCGATATTCGAATGACCTTGGATTTTTCTGTATTTATTTACATACTGTATTTTCTTCCTGTTATCACTAGTCTATTTATCATTTTTTGTAGCTCCTCTTCCTTTCTTGCTAGAAGTACTTGATCATCTGCGTATTTTACTGTTCTTATAATCCTTTCTCCAATTTTGAGATCTCCTGTGCCTACTAAAGCATCTTGCATAAGACTTTCTCCAGATATATATTAAATAGGGTTGGCGATAGGCAGCAGCCTTGTCTTCTTCCTCTACCGATATTTATTCCGCAGGTGTCCACATTCTCAAACCTGACCTTTACAACTTGATTCACATATAGATTCCTAATCAGTCTCCTGTCTTTCCAGTCTACACCTATATCCTTTAATATCTTCATCAACTTTACCCAATTTACTCTATTAAAGGCCTTCTGCCAGTCTACGAAACATTGCGCAGATATCTTGACTGTACTCTATTGCCCATTCTGGTATGATTCTAACTACTCCTATAGAATCTCTAGTTCCTCGTCCTTTTCTGAAACTGAATTGATCTTCCCCTATTATTTCTTCTGCCTTTTTTTTCAGCCTTTTATTAATAATCCTCGTGATGATCTTTGATGTGTGTGACAGAAGGCTTATCGTTCTGTAATCTTTACACTGCATTGCCTTTGGCTTCTTCTTTAGAGGGATCATTGTCACTTCTAGGAAATCCCGAGGCCACTCTCCTGTATCGCAAATCTTATTAATTAATTTTGTGATTGATTTTAGCCCTTCTGATCCTAGGACTTTATGTATCTCAGTTGGTATTCCATCGCTGCCCATGGCTTTTCCCTTCTTTATTTCCACTATCGCCTTTTCTACTTCGCTCTCCATAATACTTGGTCCTAAGTTGTCTTCTTCAATGTTTTCCTCATCTTCCAGTTAAATTTTTGCTGCTCCTGCCTGTTTGCTGTATAATTCCTTAATGTATTCTTCCCATACCTGTGCTACATCCTTTGTTTCTGGGACTATCTTCCCATCTGTATTCATAATTCCCATACCATGAATTCCATTAGATTTCTTATCTTCTAACTCGAGTGCTCTAGTGTACATCATACCGTACCGTTCTTACTTCTCCATTTGTTCTATTTCATCACATTTTCCTTTTATCCAATTTGCTCTAGCTTTATCTGTTACCCTTCTCAACTCATTGTTTATAAGCCTATAGTTGGCTCTACCTTCTTCACTGTTAACGTTTTTTTCATTTTCGTCTCTCATTTATTTTCTCCAGCATTTCCTTCATGATCCATGGTTTTCTGATTTTTTTATCTTGTTTTCCAATCTCTTTATCCAAGTAATCCTTAATACTGGTTTTAACTTTGTCCTACTCTATATCAACGATCTTCGGTTTGTTTTCCAACTTTCTTAGGTTATCTTCCAACTTCATGCTGACTACATCCTGCCTTTCTTTCAGTTTTTTTAGGTCCCAGGTCTGTCTTTCTCTTCTCGTTTTTCTTATTTGTTTGAGCTTTGTACTCACGTCAAGTATTAGAAGGCTGTGATCTGAATCAATGTCTGTTCCTTGAAATGCCTTGGCGTTCTTTATGCTGTTCCTGAATCTTTGTTTTACAAGGATGTAATCTATTTGGCATCTCATTCTATCTCCTGGGCTTTTCCATGTGTATAACCTTCGTTTATGGTTTTTGAACCATGTATTAGTCACTACAAGGTCATTATTGATGCAGAATTCTACGAATTTCTCCCCTCCTCGATTTCTCTTCCCAAGTCCGTATTGCCCGACAACATTTTCTTCTTGTCCTTCTCCGACTATGCTGTTCCAATCTCCCATTGTTATGCAGTTTACCTTTCCTCTTCCGTCTTCTTCATAAATTTCGTTAATTTGCTAATAAATCTCATCGATTTCTTCATCTTCATGAGCTGACGCTGGCATATATACCTGGATTATCAGCATGTCCACTGGGACTACTTTAAGCTTTATTGCCATCAGTCTATCATTCGTTGCTATTATCTTTGTCACACTTTTCATCATATCTTTCCTAAGTACCAGCGCTACTCCCCTTTCCCCACTATTTCCTCCAGAATAAACTACCGTGAATTCTTCCGAGTCGAACTGTCCTTCTCCCTCCCATCTAGTTTCGCTTAGTCCTATAATGTCAACTCTATTTCTTCTCATTTCTTCATTAGATTTCTCTAGCTTTCCTGCTTTTCTCATAGTTCTTACATTCCAAGTCCCTATTCGTAAATTACTTTCGACAAATGTTTTCCTCAAGGCAGTCCCCGCCCGGAGATCCAATTGGGGGACTATTTTACCTCCGGATTGTTTTACCTCGAGAGAACTCTTCTTGTCCAACCATATAATCATTACTAGGATTGTAATGTGGTAGTTTCTCTCTTGCATTCCACATCACAGTACTGTAGCTGTTCAAATCACGCCTACAGCTCTATTGGATATAGACCCAACCAACATCATTTGTTTTCGGCTCTATACCATACTGACAGTACTGCTGCACTGATGATAGTTTTTTTTTAATATATAAAACCTCCATTCGATGGGTTTGAACCCCCGAACTTTGCAATATATATATTTGTGATGTTTCTGTGTTTTAGTGTTCTTTTACGTGTGTCGCTTCAACATCCCCTGGGCCTCGCCAACCTGAAGTCGTCCGATTGGTGAGTGTTCACTGGGTTTCCTCATCCCAACACCTTGTTGCCATCTATATATATATATATATATATATATATATATATATATATATATATATATATATATATGTCCACTTATAATAAAACGCTATGTTGGCTGGTTGGTTTGTCCATGTAACGCTCTTAAAACGCAAATAACTCAATCTAATATGCAGATATAAACTTGAAATTTGGCAGAGATAATCTACTCGTGTATGAAAATGCTAAGATGAAGGAAAATTTACGAAAAGCGTCCAGGGTTAGACTACAGGCTTTAGTTCCAGTTGCTCAAATTTGAGTGCTCGAATTTGAATGCTCGAATCCCACTTGCCATAGTCCCAAATACCTAAGTGACATGAGTTCGACTCCAGAAATTCCGAAAGTTGCGTTTTTTTCCCATAAGAAAAGCATTGCGCCATTTTTGTAAATTAATTATGAGCACTTGCCGGTAAGCTAGAAAGATGAAATTTTCAGTGTTGCTAGATGGCCGCAATATCTATTAGGAATTATTGTCACTTTTGCTTACAGTGTCTTGGGTTCGACTCCAGAGACCCCGGAATATCTCCCATAAGTTAGCATGGGAAAACGCAATCCAGTGTGTAGACCAATCTAATAAGTTTAGGAAGCTGAAATTTTGCAAGATTATAGAACTTTTCTCATAACCAACTATAAAAATCGAAAATTTTAAAATTGTAAATTTTAGGGGATGTTTTAACCCCATTCGAACATTAAAGTTTAATAATTTTTTAGATACTACGGGATGAGCTAGGAAGCTGCAATTTTCAAATTTTTTACAGAACAGTGTATTTGCACAAATAAACATTTCAATCTCTCCATATATATATTGCGGCAATCGTTAAAAATGTTTAAATTTTAAACAATTAGAAAAATATTATTTTACTTCTACAAATATTTTTTTTTATTCTAAATATTTCACCTCCGGAGCGATTTTCATTTTTTCCTTATGTAAAAATAATAGATTAAAACAATCCCAAAACTTTGCAATTTTAAGAATTTTATACTTTCTCCATTATGGGGTACTAATGCTACACATTTCTGCCAAATTTTGAAGATGTAGCATTTTTTTGCTGTTAAAAAATCTTCAAGTTAAAACAAATATGTAGATACTTAGACACTACGCCGCAAGTTAGGGAGCTGAAATTTTAAAATTATTTAGAATTTAATCTATTTAAACGAATATACATTTCAATTTATCCATAAAATTGTTATTTTGGCCGTTATAAATTATTTAAATTTAAACAATTAGATAAATGTTATTTTACTTTTAATTGTACTATAAATTTAAAATTTGGCAGAAATGTGTGGCATTATTAACTCAATGTGGAAAAATTGCAAAGTTTGGGGATTGTTTCAATCTATTATTTTTACATAAGGGGAAAACGAAAATAGCTGCGGAGGTGAAATATTTAGAATGAAAAAAATATTTGTAATGATGAAATATCCGTCTGAAAAAGAAATGTTTTTTCAAGGTGTGATGATAAGCTTGCAGAATGCAAGGACCTTCTACTAGTATGTTATATATATCGTCCTCTGTAAGAAATGTCGATATATAATGATGGTCAGCACATGAGCTAATTATTTGAGATCTATTTCACCTCTGGTGTATTCTTTAATTATTTCTGGAAATCCATTGTAGGAAACATATCTCTGTGTTTAGTATTGTTTGCATCTTTAGCCTTTATATTTAAATTCATATCACCTATGATAACACTTTCTTTTTCTTTTGAGTTACACATAATCATATCTAGTTCATTAATACATAATATTTTGCTGAATTTGGGGGTCTATAAACTCCTAAAAGAAATAATCTCCAATTAGCCTTCATCAACAAACCTATCTTAGATTCAAAGTTAACAGTGTCTATGTTATTTTCAATGAAGGTGAAATCATTTCTAACATAAAAACTAGCCACACCACCTCTATTATTTATTCACAGTTTTGTATACCAGAAATATCCTTCCATATGCTATATATCCTCTTCATTCATCATGCTAGTCCAAGATGGCTGACGCTGTAGAATCATTACCGTGTCATACTTGCAAAAAATCATTTTCTACCAGTGAGTATTTATCTTGCGGTGGTGGTTGTAACCAGATTTTTCATTGGAAGTGTGCTGTACTTTCTGAAATTGAATTTCTGGTGGTTTCAACAAATAGTTCAATTATTTGGAGATGTGGTGCATGTTGCATGTTCCACATCAAGGATCATACGCATCCTACAAATAGTATGCAGCATAGTATGCAGCATAGTATGACGGTTTCATCCATTCTTCGAACCCTCGTTGGTATTAATTATAGGCTACGTGTGACTGAAAAGAAGCAGCGAATCTCAAGTGATAAGGAGGCAAAGGCGAGACTTGGTCCAAGATGTACTACTGCTCATGACCCACCATGTGTTCCCAGTGCCGCCGATATTTCGGGAAAAATTGTGGGAAACATATCCAATTCCTCCCATGCAACCAACTCTTCATTGAAAGTAGAAGTCGATCTTGAGGCAAATTCTAATTTTTCTGACCATTCTCCTCCTGACAACAATGGTTTTATCACAATCCAAAGGAAAAGTAAACGTAAGTTACCAACTAGTGCAATAGTTCAAGGACTCAATAATAGCCATGACGAGTTTATGGGAATACCTAAATGCACGTGGATTCACTTGAGCCGTGTGAGTTCTTCAGTATCATGTGACAACATATAGAAATACCTAAAAGATAAATTTAAGAAGAATGATTTCACCTGTGAAAATTTATCTTGCACCGAGAGAAGTGTTTCATTTAAAGTTAGTGCTGACTTTTGTCTCTTGAGTGATCTTCAAAATGGGAAAAATTGGCAGATTGATGTTTGTGTTAGGCGTTTTATATTTCGTAAATTTCATGGTAAAAATGCAGGCAATAGTGAATTACGTGATGTAAAGATAGTACCTAATAGATCTACTACCAATGGAAGTGACAGTAAACACATTGGCCCGACCATTGAATCACCTAGTAAATCAATTTCCACTCAAAAAGTCGACGAATCTACTTTAGCTTCCTCTCCCTCCCCACCTACTGTTGGTGTTACCACCAGAGGAAGTCATGGGATCAGTAAACCAAAGACAATGTGACTAGGAAGTGAAGGTGCTATCCCTGTTATTAAAAGTGGTAATATCTGTTCCTCTCCTATCCCTGGTATTTCATTACAACCTGATTTGAATCAACTTAAGATATATAACCTGAATCTTCAGTCTCTGAGGAACAAGGTTGAAGAGATACAATTGTTTTTAAAATCTGATGTGCTTCACATTTTGTGTTTTTGTGAGCATTGGCTGTCGGATGCTGATATTAACATTTATCCACTTTGTGGATATGATCTTACAAGCTGGTATTGCCGTAAAAATGCAAAACATGGTGGTGCCATGATTCATGTCGTAAAAGGGCTAAAATTTGTCTCAATTGACATCAGTATGTTCAATGTTGACTTTCATTTTGAAGCTTGTGCGGCAAATTTTTCGAACTTATCCTTGACTGTTGTATCTATCTATTGCTCATCAAGTATTGACTTTGATATGTTTTTCGATGTCTTTGAAAAACTAACTAAATTCCTGGAGAAACTAATTATTATTTGTTCTGATTTGAATCTAGATGTGAGACTAAATTCTAAGGAAGCTTACTTGTTCATAAGCTTACTTAGCTCTTTTAACCTGTACTGGGCTAACTACGAACCAACTAGACTTGCTGCATGCCTTGACAACATAATTACCAATCTTGACAAATGGCAATATGTAGTTAATATCATTGATCCCTCTCTTTCTGATCACTCAGCTGTCCTCCTAAAATTGTGTCTAGTGGATCATTTCCCCTCTATCAGTCAGAAAAACAAACTAATACCTTTCAGATTCTTTAATAATCAGGCAATTCAATTATTTAGGAGCATGTTTAGTGATACCGATTGGGTATCACTCATGTCATGCCATCATGTAGCCTCTACATTTGGTACATTCTTTAATATGTTCACCCAAATATTTGAGTTTTGTTTTCCTGTAAAACTATGTAAGTCACGCTTCACCAAAAACATCTCTATTAAATGGTTCACTCCAGAACTCCTCCCAATGAGGAGTAAACTGATTGCTTTACACACTGTCTTCAAAAGTTCTAATGATGTCCTAGATAAAAAACTATATGCCGATTATAAAAAATCTACAAACAGAGCATTCATAATGCAAAACAAAATGCTACTGAACTTTATATTAATAACTCTACTAATAAATGCAGAGCAGCATGGAAAATCATAAAGAATGAAACAGGCCTGAACAACTTTACTGTTGGTATTCCTATTTCACCCAATGAATTGAACTATTACTTTGTTGACTCTATTAGTATGATTAAAAACTTATACCTAAAACTAATATTACAGTTTCTGATGGTCTCTCTAAGTGCAAATTTTCTGTTCCCCTCTTCTCATGGTGCCTTGTTACCCCATTTGAGGTTAAAAAAATTGTACATCGTATGAAGAACTCTTTTTGCAAGGATCTGTATGGCATATCTAATAACCTCCTGAAACAAATAATTGATCTAATTGCTGAACCCCTTGCAATGCTCTTGAATGATTCTTTACAAACTGGTATTTTCCCTGATTCCTTAAAACTGTCAAAAATATTGCCAATTATTAAAAAGGGTGGCCGTAATGATCCCAGCAGCTATCGCCCACTATCAATAATGAAAGTTAAAACTCCAGCCAAAAACAAGTGGTATTAGCCCAATGCATTTCGCCCACTAAGTGGGCATTTTCAAGGGCGACGTTCCTTCGACAGCGACCAAAGCCACACCACTTTGGTCGCTTGAAAATGCCCACTTAGTGGGCGAAATGCATCAGGCTAATACCACTTGTTTTTGGCTGGAGTTTTAACTTTCATTCAGTTTACGCCAAAAAGTTTTTTGAGCCATCTTTGAACAATATCAATAACTCCAACTCTATCCAAAATTTTTTAAATGGCTATGCACAATCATTTTGAATCCCAAAATCTCTTCTCTCCAGTGCAACATGGTTTCAGATCTGGAATGTCTACAGTTTCGGAAGTTGAGTCCCTCCTGAACACAGTTACCTCTGCCTTTGTAAATAAGGAATTTACTACTGTTACCCTCTGTGATCTTACCAAGGCGTTCGACTGTGTATCACATGATATTTTACTATTCAAATTGGAATACTATGATATCAGAGGTGATGCTCTAAAGGTACTTCAGTCGTATCTCTCAGGTAGACATCAATTTGTTTCTATTGACTATTGTGAATCCAAGACTCTGGAAATTCATTCTGGTGTACCACAAAGTTCAGTTCTCGGTCCTCTATTGTTCCTAGTTGCTATAAATGATGTTGATCACAATGTTAGTGTTAATACTCTTGTTTGCTGATGAAACTACCTTTATTGACCATGGAAAAAATATCAATACTTTAGCAGCTAACTCAGTTCTCACTCTGGAATCTGCCAAGAGTTGGTTCTCTGCTAATGAACTTTTGCTAAATGTGAATAAAACTCAAGAGTACTATCTTCTTCTTGCGTGATCTACCTCATAATTATGACTCAATGAACTCTGTCAAACTCCTGGGTTTTTGGCTTGACCCTAAACTAACATGGAATGACCATCTAATCATGATCTGCAATAGACTTTTTCGTGTCCTGTACACGTTGAGAAAACTTAAGCCGTATATATCTGATCAATACATTAGGTCAGTATACTTAGCATTTTTTCATTCCCAGATCACATATGGAATTCATCTCTGGGGCCATGCATCCAGTGCCAAGTCTGTATTTATGCTACAAAAAAAGCATTAAGAATAATTTCTGGTGTTCCATCAAAGGAACACTGTAAACCACTCTTTGCTACCCTTAAATTCTAACCTTTTACAGCTGCTATATCTATGTAAATTTACTACAAGTAAAAGAAAATTTAGAATCATTTTCCACCAGAACACAAATACATTCACATGACACAAGGTCATGCAATAAAATTGAAATCCCTCATGTTAGGTTAGGAACGTCACTGGTCAGCTACAATTCTTCATCTCTACGTTTCTTCAACAGACTACCTGTGAATAAGTTCAAATCCATTGTTTATTTGTGGCTTGCTGAAAATGCCTTTTATTCAGTAAATCAATACTTTGAAGGTGATATAGAAATCTCTTTTCAAAGTACCTAAAGTATTATTATTATTATACCTAAAGTATTATTATTATTATGTATTATTATTATTCTTTCTCATGTCATGTAAATATTTGTATGTTATGTATATGTCTCTCTTTGTAGCAATCTTTTTAATTTCTGTTTATCACTGGCTATGCCTATTCTGGTACTGTACTGGCTAATGGCTGAATAAATGATGATGATGAAGATGATGATGATAATATTGATTTATGTCAGAACAATCAAAGCTATATTTATTTTCTGTGATAGGTGGCAGCAAATGATTGTAATTCTTCCCAATTCTTCTTAATGGACATAACGTTTAGAAGAAACACAGAAAAGTCATTACTAAGGGTATACTATTATCATTAATTATAATTTCATGGTATATTATAGTTAACTTTATCTGTTTTAAACGTTTCCAAACCTTCCATTGTAAATGTAGTTGAAGATTAATCAGGAATAATTATAGGCCGGTAGAGATTTTATTTAGGTCTTCAGTATTGATTTTAAGCTGTCTTTCACTTTCATTCTTAATAAATTAAGTGAAACAATATTTTATCCAAACGAAGTTATATCTGGCATATTTACATAGTTCCCAGGTTTTCCAGAATAGTCCTCCATAACATTTGGTTAAAGCCTCATTTACATAAAACCTGCTATTATTATTATTGCTCAAAATATTGTCATCTGTTAATGGTTTTTGGTTATTGCGGCAAATATCTTTTATTTTCTTTGAAAAGAAACTTATCGCGATTTTACTTTTGTTATCTGCTCGTCAATTTTTAACTACATACATATCATCAATATCATTTTCGCTAAAACTTTCTATTTCTAACTTATTAGCAATATTATTAACTATACCATTAATATTTCTTTCTTTCATATCCTCGTCTATGCACACAATATCTAATGTTTTATCTAAGTAATTTCGATCTAATCTATTCCCCTTGTTTTCTAAATTTTTCACATAGTTCATCTCTTAGTTGTACTATAGTAAGGTTCAGAAAATCAATGTTTTTATTGTAACTATTCAGTGTTTTCACTAATACATATATATATATATATATATATATATATATATATATATATATATATATATATATATATATATATATATATATATAGATGTCAACAAGGTGTTGGGATGAGGAAACCCAAAAACCCAATGCAACCAATGCCCCGCCTTTTATGTTGGCCGCACCAGCAATCCCCTCAACATCTGCATGAACGGCCACCGCAACAGCGTCATTCTCAAATGACCGCTGCCGGTGGCCGTTCATGCGAACAAACATAATTTAAAGTTTAACAACTGCTTCACAGTGAGAGTCATTCGCGCTCTCCCCGACAATGCTTCGGATCCCCAACTCTGTCAGTGGGAGCTTTCGCATATCCATCTCCTAAACTCCTTCATTTCCCCTGGCCTCAACCTTCGATAGCTTTTCACTCCCTTTCTGTCTTCTCCCAACTCCCTACCAATCCCCAACCCCCTCCGTATCCTCCAATCCTCGACCTTTCCGCACTACCCTTTACCCCCATGCCTCCACCCAGTGTCACCGCCATCAGTTCTCTCTCTGTAGCTGATGAAGGAATAATTCCGAAAGCTTCTACGTTTGTGATGTTTCTGTGTTTTAGTGTTCTTTTACGTGTGTCGCTTCGACATCCCCGGGGCCTCGCCAACCTGAAGTCGTCTGATTGGTGAGTGTTCACTGAGTTTCCTCATCCCAACACCTTGTTGACATCCATATATCCATTTTACCTTTCCATTTCCGTATGCTGTTTTATATATATATATATATATATATATATATATATATATATATATATATATATATATATATATATACTAGAAAGTTTATACTTAGCCATATATCATTTAGGTCCTTCCGTGAATCATAATGATATGTTGGCATGAGGCACACTCTCGACCTTTTTTCTTTTTCATGGCATCCGGGGAATCCACAAGTTTCTTTTCTTATTGTTAAGATCCATCTGTAAATCGCCTACTTGAGCCCAGAACAGTTAAAGTGGAGGAGTATTTCCTTGGCCTACCTTACTCTCTCCCCCTTTTTCCCTCCCCCTTCATTTTCGTTTTTACGCTTCGTAATCGTAATCATTATAAAATTCTCTGTCGATTGATACCAATGTCGACTGTTTCTTTGGCATCACTTACAACCTCTTCCTTTTCCCTCCCCCCACATTATTTTCGTTTTTACGCTGCGTATTCGTGATGGTTATAAAATTCTCTGTCGATTAATACCAATGTCGACTATGCTCCCTCATCATACCTTAAGCCCCCCCCCCCTTTACCTTCCTCCTCCTCCCATTCTCCTTTTTGCTGCATATCCGTAAATTCACCTCAAACCTCCTTTTTGCTTCCTATTTGTAAATACCCCTATTTCCTCTCCCAGTATTTACTATGGGATGTGAGATTCTGGCAACTGGGAATTCGAGAATTTGCTTCTCGAGCATTTGAGACTATGGCAAGTGGGATTAATGGCAACTGGGTTTTATGTTAAGTGGGATTCGAGCATTCTAATTCGAGCAACTGGGTTAACGCCGACTCCAGGAGATGATTTGCATTTCCATAAGATAACATGTAAAAATCGACTTTTTGCAGTCTTTTCTTCTTTTTGATATTAAAATTAGAAAGAACTAACCTGCAATCTTCGCATCTAAACTATTTTAAAGAAAACATAATATAGTTTCTTATTCTGTTTATGTTTCCCTGCCTAAAGTTCCAAATTACTCATGTTAAACGTTTAATTCACATATTTTGGGGAAATCTTGCCATTTTATCGGGATGTAGCCTTGCCTAACAATTGGATTGCTAAACCTCGGTTTCCTATTGTTATCTCAACGCTTATAAGTTTAAGCGCGTGTTGGATGCTTTTAATACAAGAAGGGGAGAAAAATGATATTCTGCAAGCAACATTCGTTGTGTTATTTACAAGAAGGAATACCACAAGAGCAGAAATATTATTCAAAAAGATCAAAAATAGTAATAATGAGCTAAATTCAATATTAATGCAATAGAAATGGTATAAAAATCTTAGGAACATGCTGGACGTTTAATAAACAGACCGAGCATGTAAAAAATGTATAGAGTGAAGGATTGCGCGATAGGTTATGGGAGTTAGGTAGAAGGTTGAAGGACTTGAGGATGGTTTGGGAAACTTTAAAAGAATCACAGAAATAACAATAAAAGGCTTTTTTCAGTCAGTTGGTCTGAATGTAAAATATTAAAATGCAAAAAACTCGATCAAGGATGTAGATAGAAAATTGAAATTTGGCAGAAATTTATATAATGAGCTAATCAGAACTAGTTTACTTAGGGTTGACATGGTAATATAAGAAATAACTGTTCGTTTGTGGGGTTAATTTGAGGGGGAGGGATATATTGCTCTTCCTTCAAATAAAACTAATAAATTTTGATTTAATGAAACATTTTATGTGGACTGAAAATTAAGTATATAATTAACATTATAGTATGTTCCAGAGAGGGGAATTATATTCCTAGCCTCATATTAATGCTTAATAAATGCATCATTTTAGTGCATTAATGCGGATCAGGCTTTTATGCAATGGTATAAGACATACAGAATCTATTAAGTAGTTAGATGGTGGAAGGAAAAGGGAATGAAAATGACCAGAAATTGAAAAAACGAAGAGGAGGGCGTAGACTTTGCATAGAATTAAAAGGAGCTGCAGCACAAAAATGACAATAATAAATTATAATTCATTATATAATATTTTATACGATCGAATCATGCGCCATTTCCAAATGGTGAAATTTCATAAAACTAAATATAACTTTATTTTCAATGGTTTTCTTTAAATGATAATACAGAAAATATTTTGAACCGAATTTCTAATAGGATTGAAAAATAACATGCTATGACTTTTATTGAAATTTCTTTTAATAAAGCCAATTTTCTGAAAAAATTTCAAAACTACTATAGTTAAAAGAAAATTGCGTTCTTAAAATGAAGGTAGTTAAAACTCATTGCAGTTTGTGTAAGTATTTAGTTTACATTAAGTTACTACACATTTTTCCTTTGATTGCAAATTGACTGCTCATTAACATTTATCCTCTTTTTAAGTGTAAGATTAAAATGATTAAACTATTAAGTAAACTTCTATACGTTTTAAGTAACTTACAATTTGCTCAAATAATTCAAGTAAATTTCTGCAGATTCTTCATATATTATATATTATTATTTCGATTTTAATCTTATTTAATAATCAAGATGGCCACCAGTGTGTTCACGCTTGCTCGTCGTGCTCTTGCGTTTTTCGTCCTTTTGGTGTTGTTTCTGCTGATATGTGCGAGCTTGTTTGCAGAGAAGTGTAATTTTCATTCGTCTGCATCGCCCACATCAAGGAATGGCACTAACGATCAGTTAATAGTCAGTGGGAGATCTTTTTCATTTCAATGCTTCTCCGCCTGTGCTCTATCCCCGCGGTCCATCCGTCGTGGGAGCCCTACAGTGTCGCCGTCCGCTGCTCCCGCTTCGCCCTGCCATCTCTTGAAGTTATTCTTTTCCTACTGTTGCTTGCCAGTGACGTGGAAGTAAATCCTGGCCCAAATTTTTGCCAGTATTCCAATAGTTTCAGTGCATACTCTCAAAACGTAAGGAGTATCAAAAACAAAATCTCCTCTGTTGCCTCAAACTTTGGTGAATTGTCGAGTTTCCATGTTATCGCACTTGCTGAGACATGGCTATCCCCCAGTGTCAGTGATAGTGGATTCTCCTTATCAAATAGCCATCAAATTTGTCGCTGCGATCGTGTTCATTTAATTTCTCATTGTTGTTATTGTTGTTTGTTATTGTTAACAATTTGTTACAATATCCAATGTAAAATGCCAAACCTGGCTGTTTTTGGATAATTTTTAATAAATAATAAAAAAGAAATAAATAATTCTCAACAAATATTTGGACAAGAATTTGGTCTCACTGGTACTAATTTTTAAACAACATAACAAAGATAACTTTCAAAAACATTGGTTTGTTGTGCATGAAAGCTAAACCAGATGATAGCAAATTTTACTTATTTTTCGTAACGAAATCAAATATTTTTAGAATAATTTATGATGATTTGATACGAGAGAGAGGAAGAAAGAAAGGAGAGAGAGTGACAAAATGAAATGTTACATAAATTAAAAACAGCTTTGGGAATAAAAGAATTCTATTGCGTAATGTATTACTTTGTCACAAAATTTCTATTAGCCCAAAACAACTTTCACCTGGTTCTCCATTTACTCCTATTTTCCATCTTGATAACATGTCTTTAATCACACTATCTCTCCTCAGATAATGTCCAACCCAATTTGCCTTTCTCTTTCTAATAGTCAGTATAATCATTCGCTTCTCTCCTACACTTCATAGCACTTCCATCTTTTTTAATCTTATCCGTCCATTTTATCTTCAGCATTCTCCTCCAAGTCCACATTTCAAAGCTTTGCAAGTATTTGATGTCATTTTTCCTTAGCGTCCATGTTTCTGCCATGTACATAGCTATACTTCATACGTAGCATTTTATGAACTTCTTGCGGATATCTTCCTTTATATTCTCTGCATGTAGGCGTTTCCTTCTTCTGAAAGCAGCTTTTGATTTTCCTATTATAGTTCTGAACTAATTCATACGTTTTCCTTATCTTGTTATGATGGTTCCAATGTAATATAGTTTGAAACTTGTTCCAAAGGTTTTCCCCCAATACTTATGTTCAGATTCTCTTCTTTGCCTGATATTCGAATGACTTTGGATTTTTTTGTATTTATTACCATACTGTATTTTATGTCTGTTATTACTGGTCTATTTATCATTTTTCTTGCTAGAAGTACTTGATCATCCATGTATTTTACTATTCTTATAATTCTTCCTCGAAAATTTGAAATCTCCTTTGCCTTCTAATGCTTCTTGCATAGACTTTTTCCATATATATTGAATAAAGTCGGTGGTAGGCAGCAGCCCTGTCTTACTTTACGACTGATAATTTCTCTGCAGATGTCCGCATTCTCCAACCTGATCTTTAAAACTTGATTCACATATAGATTCCTGATCAGTCTCCTGTCTTTCCAGTCTACACATATATCCTTTAATATCCTCATCAATTTAACCCAATTTACTCTATGAAAGGCCTTCTGCCAGTCTACGAAACATACGCAGATCTCTTGACTGTATTCTATTGCCCATTCTGATATGATTCTAACTACCCCTATAGCATCTCTAGGTCCTCATCCTTTTCTGAAACTGAATTGATCTTTCTATAGCATTTCTTCCACCTTTTTCTACAGCCTTGTATTAAGAATCTTCGTGATGATCTTCGAAGTGTTTGACAGAAGGCTTATCGTTCTGTTGTATTTACATTGCATTGCCTTTGGCTTCTTCTTTAGAGGGTTCACTGTTACTTCTAGGAAATCCCGAGGCCACTCTCACATGTCGTAAATCTTATTAATTCATTTTGTGATTGATTTTAGCCCTTCTGATCCTATGACTTTATGTATCTCAGCTGGTATTCCATCGCTACCCATGGCTTTCCCCTTCTTTATTTCCACTATCGATTTTTCTACTTTGCTCTCCATAATACTTGGTCCTAAGTTGTCTTCTTCAATGTTTTCCTCATCTTCCAGTTCTATTTTTGCTGATCCTGCCTGCTTGCTCTATAGTTCCTTAATTTATTCTTCCCATACCTGTGCTACATCCTTTATTTCTGAAATTATCTTCCCATCCGTATTCAAAATTCCTTTACCACAAATCCCATTCGACTTCTTATCTTCCTATTCCAGTGCCCTAGTGCACATCATATCGTACCGTCCTAACTTCACCATTTGTTGTATTTTATCACATTTTTCCTTTATCCAATTTTCTCTAGCTTAAACTGTTACCCTTATCAACTCATTTTTTACATGTCTACAGTTGGCTCTACCTTCTAAACAGTTAACGTTTTTCCATTATCGTCTCTCATTCATTTTCTACTGCATTTCCTTAGTGATCGATGGTTTTCTGATTTTCTTCTCTTATTTTCAGATCTCTTAATCCAAGGTATACTTGATACTGGTTTTAATTTCTTCCCATTCAATATCCATGGTCTTTGGTTTGTTTTCCAAATTTCTTTCTCTTCTTTCTTTAAGATTTTCTAGGTACCAAGTCCTTCTTTCTCTTCTTGTTTTTCTTATTTGTTTGAGCTTTGAACAATTAGAAGGCTGTGATCTGAATCAATATCTGCTCCTGGTAATGACTTGGCGGTCTTTATGCTGTTCCTGAATCTTTGTTTTACTAGGATGTAATCTTTTTGGCATTTCATTCTATCTCCTGGGCTTTTCCATGTGTATAGCCTTTGTTTATGGTTTTTCAACTATGTATTAGTCACTACAAGATCATTATTGATGGGGAATTCTAAATCTCCTCGATATCTTCATCTTCATGAGCTGACATTAGTATATATACCTGGATTACCAGCATGTCCACTGGGACTGCTTTTAGCTTATTTGCCATCAGTCTATCATTCGTTGCTATTATCTTTGTCATGCTTGTCATCATATCTTTCCCAAGTACCAGAGCTACTCCCTCCACTATTTCCTCAAGAGTAAACTGCCGTGGACTCTTTCAAGTCGAAATGTCCTTCTTCTTCCCATCTAGTTTCGCTCAGTCCTATGTCAACTTTATATCTTCTAATTTTTTCTTTCAAGTTCTCTAGCTTTCCCACCTTTCTCATAGTTTGTACGTTCCAAGTGCCTATTCGTAAATTACTTTCAACAAATGTTTTCCTCAAGGCAGTCCCCATCCGGAGATCCGATTGGGGGATTATCTTTCCTCCGTATTTTTTTATCTCAAGAGAACTCATATTGTCCAACCATATAATCATCACTAGGGATTGTAATGTGGTAATTTCCCTCTTGCTTTCCACATTGCAGTACTGTATTCATTCAAATCATTCCGATCATGCCTACAACAGTGTTGGATATAGACCCAGCAAACATCATTTCTTTTAGGCTCAATACCATACTGACAGTACTGCTGCCTACTGCCAGGCACCGATGATAGTTTTTTTTATAAAACCTTCATGGGGTTTGAGCCCCAGAACTTTGTAATGGGAAGCCAACAAGCTAACCACTACACCACCAGTGCATAAAAGTTGGTAATAAAACAATGATAAATGTTATATATTCTTTCGTTGATTTCAAAGCTTAACAATAAGTGTTGCTTTAGCTATGCCCTGAAAGGGTACAAAAAATCCATAAAAATTTAGAAAAGAAATACGTATTTCTAAGAATTTAGATGGTATAACATCTAAACATTGCAAGAATATAATAGTGTACAGTTTTTTCCATCGGAAAAAGCGAAAAATAAGACAATCGGCACAAATGTATATAGAGGAATGAAGGATGAAAATGTAGCACATTGAAAAATCTAAAATTACATGTAAAGTTATGGGAAAATATAATAATCTCCTGGAGTCGAACCCAAGACTTTTTCTGGGATGCTCAATTTTATAGGCACCATTTAATGGGGCAGACGTGCACAACTCTAATGTTGACAGGGGCCAAAATCGACCTTCATTGAACCTAGGAGGGTCACGCTATGAAAGTTTTGTACAAAAAAATTAAGTACATGATGTAGATTCATTAATTACCTTAAAACTTTTACATGCAATTGCTATGTGACAAAAATAAGGTGAAAAACAAATATAATTTACTTACAGAATGGGAGATTTTGCACCATTTTTCTATCGCCATTCCACTTATATCCGGATTAATGCTGATAGTTACTGTTCTTAAAATGTCTCTTAAACTCTGATTTGTCAGTGCTGAACATAATGTAGCTTTGTTTAATTTTATAAGAGAGAATTTTTGTCCACAAATGTGATAAATACTCATAACAAATTTTTACTTGTATTTTTTACAGAAAAGGAAAGCACCAGTTGAGTTTAATCCTGCCAGGACTCACAAAATGTGTCAGCGGGCCAAATTTGGCCAGCGGGCCGTGTTGTGCACTCCTGTGATGGTGGTTAAACGGTTTTGAAAATTTCAGCTTTTAACTTCATCGTGAAATGTCCAGAAGTACTGTCACAAACAGATGGACACTTGAGAAATTATATATACAGATACGGCTTACACATATATAAATGATTTATTCAAAGATGTAATTTTATCAATGGGTAACTAGGGGGGCCCATGGAAATGGGGTGGTAGGAGACACATGCCTCCTGTAGCCTCACCTTAATCCGGCTATGCTTGAGATTGTAATGTTGTCTCAACCCTTATACTATATGCCTAAGGAAAGCATGTTTTGAATGTTTTAATACGTGAGATAGAAGCAGAGAGACAAAGGAGAGAGAGGGGGGAAAGAGAGAGATAAAGGGAAGGGAGGGAGGGAGACAGAGAAAGTTGGAGGGGGGAAGAGGAAGAACTGCTAGATAATGGTCTCATTAGGGTGAGATTGAGACAAGTAAGTCTATTTTTCCAGAAGAGAAAAGGGGAGAGGGAGGGAGGATGGGAGGGAGGAGGATGGGAGAGAGGAAGATAGAAAATGAGGAAGAATTGGAAGTCCCTTAAATTTTATACTTAATCCACGCATACCGATCATATTTGTCAGGCAATTATGCTAGTACTATACATAAATGCCTACTTTTGTATTTTTCTCCTAGCCTGTCTGTTGTAGCAGTGAAAGCAAACAAACATTAGAGACATAGCTCATTTACAATATGTTTTAGCGTATTAATTTATGTATCCTGTCATTTGGAAAAATAAAAGAGCAACTACAGCATTATTACTACTACTTGTTCATTAGCATTTTAGTTTTTAATTTAGCCCACTGCTAAGCTGGAATTTGGTTAAAACTATTTTGATTTATACATTTAAAATATTTAAAAATTAAACATATGCTAATTTATATATTTATACACACACATATTATATATATATATATATATATTCTTTCTTCGTTTTAGCTTTTATTTGCATCAATTTTCTGCTCCTTTTCTCTTATAAAACACAGCATGGGCATGGAGGCAAATTAAATGTATTTACATACAAGAATTCAGCAGTTCTAATATTAATTTTATTTCTTTTTGAAGGACTGCAGGATTTATTTAGGCTCTTTGTCGTAGCAAAGAAAATAAACCCTTGAGACCTCTTTGCATAACTGAATGATATATTCGACCAACACAAAGGGGTATTAGAAAAATTACAAATTTACCACTGTTATGCACATGCATGATAAACAACAGGAGCAGATTCTTTAAAATAAATTAAACCACGAAGCTTTAATATAAACTGTTTAGGTTATAACAGCTTTAAAACATCACATATAGCAGATTTGTTGAGTCTGATCCTAAAAGTGAGATCAATAAATCATAGTTGAATTTAACAATTTACCAGCCATTTCGAAGGAGTGTCAGATCCAAATGAGACGGGCTGCTTCTCTTTGAGTCATGTTAGGATCAAACTGATGCAAGAGTAATCAATCAAGTCATTTACGACGCAAACGTTGTCGACTATTTTTACTTTAAACTAACTCAAGGATTCATTAGAGAATCATTGAGCTCATCTCATAGGTGAAAACAAGTTCAAAATCAAGCATTTCAATGTCAAAAGTTGAAAAAGTAAGTATTCACGCTCCCTCCCTCTGCCGCATGCGTATAAAACAACAAAAATGCTGCCACAGGCGTTATTTTTACTTTCTCCATATTTGTGGGAGTTTACGTCCCTGAAAAACACCGCGAATATCTATATATATTTTTAAATCGCTTTTTTCCTGTGGTAGAACGTGTGAGACAACGGAAGCACCTAGAAATGAGGTTGGGGTGTCAAAAGAAAGGTGTAACCATGTAGATGTGCAGGCACTTAAGAAATTTGAGCTTTGGGTCGGCATTTATTGATGATATTTATCACATCAGAATTTCAATTGTGGGAATGGGGAAACTAAGACCCGGCAATAGCGCAAGAACGGTTGGACCGATTTTTACGAAGTTTGCAATGTATCGAAAGGTTGATCCAACTTAGATCTTAGGCTACATATCATATCAAAATTTCAATAAGGAGGGGGAGTTGTGGGGATGGGGCAAATAAAAAACAGGCAATAGTGCAAAAAAGGCCAAATCGATTTGCACAAAACTTGCCACTTATCCCAAGGTTGATCCAACTTAGAACTTAGGCTACATGCAATATCAGAATTTTAATCAGGAGGGGGTTGCATCTCTATCGGTATTTTGAATAGAGAGAGAATTTCAATATAGGTTACAGTGGGTGTATGAGTGACCCGATCAGAATGAAATTTGAAGGCAGTCAAACGCCACCAGAATGCTAGGAGGCAACAGGCGGTTGGAGGGAGGGATGGGTGATGTTGTGTGTTAGTCACCACACTGTGAGCCGTATCTCTGCAGTTGCCTTCTGCTAACCATCGATTTCGATGGGTAACCCCTAGTAGATAATAAAAGCATATGGGAAAATGGGGTTAGGGAACCAACTACTCCATGTTCATACGGTAATAACGTAATATATTTCTTATTATTGTGTTATAGGCGAAACTAAACGGCTAGGAAAGAATGAATCGATCTGGCCCCTATAGGAACCACTTGCGAATACATTTTAGTGATCCCCGCAATGTGTGCTGCATTAGGCAAGCTCGAATGAGTGAAATTGAATGGGGAGGGGGAAGGAGGGGAATGGGGAGGGGGAAGGAGGGGAATGGGGAGGAGGAAGGAGGGGAATGGGGAGGGGGAAGGAGGGAATGGGGAGGGGGAAGGAGGGGAATGGGGAGGGGGGGAGGATGGGAATGGGGAGGGGGGAGAAGGGGAATTGGGAGAGGGAAGGAGGGGAATTGGGAGAGGGAAGGAGGGGAATGGGGAGGGGGAAGAAGGGAAATTGGGAGGGGGAAGGAGGGGAATGGGGAGGGGGAATGAGTGGAATGGGGAGGGGGAAGGAAGGGAATGGGGAGGGGGAAGGAGGGGAATAGGGAGGGGGAAGAAGGAGAATGGGGAGGGGGAGGGGGAAGAAGGAGAATGGGGAGGGGGAGGGGGAAGAAGGGGAATGGGGAGGGGGAAGGGAGGAGAGGTGGGAGAGGAGGGGGTACCTGGAGTATGCAAATTTTGAATGGAGATCTCCGTCCACGTCCACCCACAATTTCACCCTCCCTCCCTCTGCCGCACACGTATATAACAACAAAAATGCTGCCACAGGACTTATTTTTACTTTCTCCATACATGTAGTATAGGGGAAAGTATTGATTTCATGAAAAAATCGATTTAGAGATTTCAACGGAAATACACGTTTTGAGGTCCCCTGAACACGTTTTGACCATTTTCTCGATGATGTCTGTGTGTGTATGTGACAGCTTTTTTGTGGGTGCACTAACTCAAAAAATATTAATCAGGTCAATGCGAAATTTTATATTTAACATTTTAATGAGAGTCGCAAGAACAGGTAAGAATCAGTCAACTGGAAGTGGGTGTTTACTCTTGTCACTCATCTGTTATTTTCAGATATTTGCTTTAATATCTAATATATTTAAAAACATAATGGAATAAATGTTAAAGGAAATTTAATTTTCTACAACCTTTGTTTGAAAAATTTTTCCCATATAATGCATTGTTTAAGAGATATCTTATATTTTTAGCTTCCACCAACATGACACCTACCGACGACTATTGTTAACAATTGACGCTTAGTTACGCCTTAGTAACGCTCCTTCTTTTCTTAATTGTTGGAGCTTTGTGGCTATATCTAATATCAGAAAGTTATGGTTTGATTTTATTTCTGTTCTTTGCAGTCTAAAATTTTCTCGCAGTCTCTTAAAATTGTTATTATTATGTAACCTATTTGGAATTTTTAGGAATATTGTAATGAGCCGGGTAAACGGCTGGACTGTCCCTCTAAATTTATGGAGGGTATTCGGAGAAGCGGCCGTTCTTCCCCTGCTGTGTTCTTCCGGGAAGGCATAGGCGTTTATGGTTCCACCACATAACCCTGGACCCTTTTGTGTTTCCGAGTATGGACCACCAAGACAAGAGACGAGGAGAAGGGGGCACCTTGACCCTTCCAGATGGTGGTGGAAAAGGACGCCTTCTCTCAAAAAGGGGTCATCGTGGACGAGAAGGCGGTGAGGGAGTGTCGGGACGGCGTGCGAAGGGAGCGGACCGAGGAGCGGTCAGGGAGAAGGGTGACTGAGTGTGGAGAGTATCGAGAGGCGGACCGAGAGAGCGATCCGTGGAGTTCGCGAAGAGGAAGACGTGGTGCGGCACCATTTGGGAGGCCGTCATTCGCGGACTAAAAGGAGGAAGCAGTTTTTGTGTTTCTCTCTCACAACGCCCCCAGGGCAAGAACCCTCGCGAGGTCCTGACCTTCATTAAACCTCAGGTGGTGGCAGCAATCACGCTACTCCCGCCCGCGCGTTACAATATTACACGTATGGAGAAAGTCATGTGGTGGCCACATCAGATTTTTAATACAGAAGTGCTTATTATTGAAGCCCGAAATAAATAAACCTGAGAGAATTTTGGCTTTTTTCATGTAACGTCGTCTAATTTATTTATAAATCTACACGATCTTGTTTTTACTCGTGCTACTCACAGAATCCGCTGAAAGAAATGAATCCCGCAGTCATGAGAACCGGGTGCAAGTTGAACTGCAGGGCGGGATTCTCGGTCCATGCGAATCCATTGCGGTAGTAAAGAACCCAGAAGAGCACCAGTGTGAGAGCGCCGAGGAGCAGGAGGCTGGCCAGAACCACCACCAGCATGTATTCAAACCAGTTGGTGCAGGCCCACTCGTGTTCCTCCTCGTAGTGACGGTGCCTAAGGGAAGGAAGGGGGAAGACGAAATTAATCACGTTTTTCAAAAACAACTTTTAAACGAATGGCTCTTAGAGAGGGACTCGCGCGCGCATAAATCTGACGATGCACATACAGGGGCATATAATCTGACGATGCACATACAGGGGCATATAATCTGACGATGCACATACAGGGGCATAAATCTGACGATGCACATACAGGGGCATATAATCTGACGATGCACATACAGGGGCATAAATCTGACGATGCACATACAGGGGCATATAATCTGACGATGCACATACAGGGGCATATAATCTGACGATGCACATACAGGGGCATAAATCTGACGATGCACATACAGGGGCATATAATCTGACGATGCACATACAGGGGCATATAATCTGACGATGCACATACAGGGGCATATAATCTGACGATGCACATACAGGGGCATATAATCTGACGATGCACATACAGGGGCATATAATCTGACGATGCACATACAGGGGCATATAATCTGACGATGCACATACAGGGGCATATAATCTGACGATGCACATACAGGGGCATATAATCTGACGATGCACATACAGGGGCATATAATCTGACGATGCACATACAGGGGCAAAAATCTGACGATGCACATACAGGGGCATACAATCTGACGATGCACATACAGGGGCATATAATCTGACGATGCACATACAGGGGCATATAATCTGACGATGCACATACAGGGGCATATAATCTGACGATGCACATACAGGGGCATAAATCTGACGATGCACATACAGGGGCATAAATCTGACGATGCACATACAGGGGCATAAATCTGACGATGCACATACAGGGGAATCTAATATGACGATGCACATACAGGGGCATCTGATAGGGATGCGAAGCAATGGAAGGCATCCTGGAATTTCTGGCGAAAATATGAAAAGGTATAACTTACATTATCATAAAACAATGGTAAATAAATCAGTTGAGCAGGTTACGCAAAAGATCCAGTCGCACCAAAAGACATGCCTCAAATCGACCCTTCATTTTGTTCCCAACCGGGAAAAGCAACTTTAGAGGCTTATCGCACATCATCGCCGATATTTTTCTCCGGCCGATAGGAACAAGGTAAATGCCAATGAACATAAGATGAGGAAATACAAATGTTATAAAAGAATAGGATTAGACCAAATAAGAATTGGTTTATTATTTTAACGGAATCAATTTAGTTACTTTACGAGTGTTACAATTTTTTTTTATAAGACTGAGAAGGGGTGCCGTCGGCGTAGTGGTTAGAGCGCTGACCTATTGCTCTAAGTGGCAAAGGGCAGGAATCCTGTTAAAGTAGGATTTTTCTGAGGTTGCCTGGACCACTATTTGTGTGTACAAGCAAGGACACTAAGCCGAAAGAGGAGAACACACAAATAGGAAGGTACGTTTCACTCACCCCTTCTACGTAGATTCGTGCAAATAAATTGATGGAAACAATAGCACAAGGGGCTGATTCTCCAGAAATAACATACACACGGACTTGGATAGGTGAAGAGCTCAATAAAACGACCAAATTCGGCAATAATGTCATTCGAGACGCACGATATGTTGCAGAGGTACGTGCTTACTTCGTGAATTAATTTTCGTTGAACGTTTATTTATTTTAATTTAATTTTGAAAGTGGCGGTGCTACAACGACAATACCATCATGCCACTCTCTATGATATGATGGTAATTTCCCTCGGCAATGATTTCCCTTTCTTAACGAAAAAATCGAAAGCATCCTTAACGTCTGCACGTGTTTTCTCTGCAACATGGAAGCGGAGGCCGAAGGATTAATGAAGTGCATTCGATGCGAAGTTGAACTGCCTAGGAACGGAGACTTCGTTAACTGTTATGGATGTAATTCAAGCATGCACTTTTACAGTTCTGGGCTCGAGGAGGCGACTTAACAGAGGGATGTTAACAATAAGAAAAGAAAATTGGAGTTGCCCCGGATACCGTCAAATAGATAGACAGGAGGAGATTATAAGGTGCATGCCAACAAATCACTACGATTCACAGAAGGACCTAAATGATATAAATCTAAGTATAAACTTTCTAGTTGAAAAATATGATGAATTACTGAAAAAATAGAATAATTATAATAAAAACATTGATGATCTGAACATTGCTACAGTAAAACTAAGCGATGAACTACGTGAAAAAGATTATACTATTATAATTTAGTAAACAATGTGAATAGATTAGATCAAGATAACTTAGATAAAACATTAGATATTATGGGCATAGACAAGGATCTGAAAGAAAGAGATATTAATGGTAAAGGTAGTTAATCATATTGCTAATAGGTTTGAAATAGAAAATTTTAGCGAATATGATATTGATGTGTATGTTGTTAAAAATCACCAAGCAGATAACAAAAGTAAAATCGTGGTAAGTTTCGTTTCAAATAAAATAAAAGATATTTTCCTCAAAAACCGAAAATCATTTAAAATGACATTTTGAGCTAGTATAGTATAGTAATTTATTCACTCTGTCAATCCATAGTACATGAACATAGAGTAAGTCAAAAACTAACAGTCATCATTACATAATATTTCCATTGAATTAATTTAAGTTTCTGCATAAAGATGGAACATGTCAATATATACAATAAAATACATGAAATTTTAGGACAAGGTATAAATAAAAATAGGACAATTAAGTAAATATAAATAAATATTACATAATACATATCCTTAAATCAATACAAATTTTTTTTCAGTCTATTATTATTTTTACAGCAAAACATCATGTCTCCATGTATTCCTGGATGCTGTATAAGCATTTTTCTATCAAAAATTCTTTTAACTTATGTTTAAATTGAATAATTGACTGAATGTCTTTTATACTTGTTGGTAGTTTGTTACAAAGGTATTTGCCAGCGTTTGCTGGAGAGAATTTAATCATACTTGTTCTGTGGTATTCCATATAGTAATCTGCCTTTCATCGGGTATCGTATTTGTGCTTGTTCAAGTTTAAATGACATTCACGTTCTCTTATACATATGATGCATTCATAAATATATAATGCACGTATTGTCATAATTCCCAGACTTTTGAAAGATGACCTACAGGATTCTCTGCTTTTAAGATTCGCTATACTTCTTATAGCCCTTTTTTGAATTATAAAAACCCTGTTTACTCGTGATACGGTTGATCCTCCCCAAGTGTGTATACAATATGACAAATGAGGATATATTAATCCATAATATGATGTCAACTACTAAATTACGTAGTTTAGTAAGTACAAAGATACTCGATGATATTTTTTTACAAACAAAGTCAATATGCTCCTCACAATGTAGCTATAATAATAATAGCAGAATTTATGTAAATGAGGCCTCTCGCATTTTGAATAAACCCGATGCTGTTGTCGCTAATACCGACAAAGCTAAAAAGCAGGAGCACATTGGATAGACTTCTTCATTGATAAATCCGGTCATGGAGAGTATTTCGATAGTTATGGATTACCGCCATTGATTCCGGAGCATAGAATATACAGCTTACAATGATACCATGGTGGTACGAATATATTCTCAGATATTTCCAAAATTCAAGCAACGCTCAAATCTTTCATGGCCTCAAAGTTGCAACGCAAAAGATAAAATTAAACCCCTTCATAAGAATGGAGAGTACATTTCCCCTAAAAGTTATTTCCTGAAACAAGACCACGCCTTAGAGAAAATAAAATCCTATTCATAAGAATGGAGAGTACATTGCCCCTAAAGGTTATTTCCTGAAACGTGACAGCGCATTTCCCTCCCTCCCAACCAACTTTCTAAGGACACATTTCCAACTCCTGAGTGAGAGGTCATTTTCTCATCGCTCATCATGGAGAGCAGACCAAATTACGTTCCGAGAGATGCGGGGAATTCTTTCTTGTGGAACCAAGGCCTTTTCCGGGCAAAGACAGTAAGCGTGGCGATAAATCCGGATCTTGATTTTGACGTCTGCATCACAATTTCGGGAGGATCAACCAGTAGCAGCGTCTGCATATCGCCGGATGAGTAGGGCGCCTTTTTAAGCGAGAGGGACCGGATAAGCGATTACCTTTCTGAGAAGATCCATGAGATTCAGATGCCGATCACTTTGGGGCCGTACCTGAATTTGCGGTTTGAGAAAATACAGTCAAGAAGACTAGTTATTCTTAGCACTGGAAGTGTGATACCTCCCGAACCAAGAGGGACGGGGTCGGTACACTTTTGTCTGCCTACATGGAGCGGAATTTTAGAATGAGACGATTGTGTGCGGTATGCTGTGACTTTTTTTAAGAAATGCTATCAAGTGGTGAAGTGTAAATTAGAAATTGAAAATAAAAGAAATACGACATTGGACGAGGTGCGGCAAGAGCTTACGAGTCTAAGTGTGGATAAGATGAAGTCCGAAAAGAACCCATTTATAGATTATAAACTTTTATTGAATAAAATCAGTGTTATGTACTCAGATGTTATTTACCGTATGGTTTCATATTCATGAAATGTTTCCAAAAATAAAAACGAAAATTGAAAAATAAATGCTTTCTTTATTATGTACTCCTATAATCTTAAACCCTTAAAAATATCGCCCCCCACGAATTGTTTTCATTAGACCATACTACTACGAGGTAAGTAAGTTGTGAATATTCATTATTCCCACGCTAGTCCGAATCAAGCATGCTTAAACTTGTCGAACGATGCATTTCTCTTTTCTCTTCAGTAGAATTCTAGAATTTACCTAATAATTTTATCTGACCATGATGCTAAGTATAAAATCCAAGATAACCGCCAGGAAGAATCCCCCTCCTTAGTTCCAGTTTTCTACTAGCCGTGGCGCTTATCCAATATGGCCGCCTAAGATACGTAATCATTTAGTTCCGATTTCAACCTGACGGTAGCGCTATTCCAATATGGCCGCCAGAACTTTTCAAACCATATCTTCCCTCGACACTTCCAGGCTGGCGACATAATGTCTAGGTATCCCATCTCACTAACCTCACACCTGTCACTCAAAACACCACCCACTCACCCTAATTAGCGAGATAACACCCCATCCCACCCTCATTAACAAGATAATCACTAATTAGCATAACCTCCCACTTAGCGATAATGATCTAATCTCACTAATTGACCCCCTGCTGTGGTACACAACAGGTACACAACTACTTATAGAGTTTTTTATAAACTATACAATGTGTACAAAAAATAAGAATAATATTTCTGTAAATTGCTGAGATATAATTTTTTATAGATCAGGGTACAAAAAAGAAAAAAATATCTTTGGCACTTTATGCGTAACTCGTCATATCCGGCACGGCACTGAAAGGGTTAATAAACTTCAAAAAATCCATTTGACATTTGAGGACGGCCCATTTATTGGAGGAATTAAGAAAAGAGCGTTTGCAGTGTCCAAATGAAGACTTTTTGAGATAGATTTGGAAATCTTCTGGTAGGTTTCAAAGTTTTTCAGCCTCGGCATTAAGTTCTTTGGTGCAATATTTTTTTGGAATGGTCCACTTTTTTCCGAAATTCTATTTATTTCAGACTTTCCATCAAAGTGATAGTAGCAGTTTTATATTGAAGAGTGAAATAGTGTGGTTGGCGATATCTCAGATAATGGGTATGAAAGTCAAACAAGAACATGAATTACAAGCCTATTGGATTACACGTCGGAATTCATAACGTTATAGTGAGAGGACTTGGTAATAGATTCAGTAAAGACGTTTCCACCTAATTTTCTGTAAATTAGTCCCTGGATTTTTTTTTCTCGTTTGTCACTGCTTCCTTGTATTACTTTTTTGTTCATAGGTGTCTTCTCTATATTTTCCATAATTTATTTATAGATTTTTATTTTTCACTATCTAATATTTATTTATTTTTATTATTAAAACTTGTATTTTTTCTTTCATTTAATATCTTAATATTTTATACTTGTTTCATATTTCTTTATGAATTGAAATATTTTTATTTTCTATTCCACAGTATATAATTTAATATATATTCAGATTATTCAATATTTTAAATTAATATTAAATAGATTCTTCGCTGATCATTTTTGTTTGGCATTCTCGTCGTATTTTATACAATTTTTGGGGTTCAGATTGAGCAAACAAAAGAATAATTTGTTAAGCTATTTAAAAAAGTTCCCAAGAAAGAATGCATAGAGATAAATGACTGTGAACACCGAACATGTTTCAACGATTGCTCCTCGAATTCAGACAGTAGATGTGAGAGTATATCTGAAAAAAATATTTCCTAAAATCATTGATTCACGTGATATGAAACTTCAAAACGATGGCCTTGGCTTTTATTTTGACAAAGTGGCTTCAACGATGCCTCATGAAAAATTAAAGGCAATCAGTTCCAGATGAGGATTATAAATTCCCCAGAAAAGGGCAAAAAATTTTGAAATTTCAGAGAAGTTGGTGTGACAGATTTCACTGGTTGTCATATTCGAAGAGTTTTGATGGTGCTTATTGTAAGTACTGTTTCCTTTTCGCAAAAAATGATCAAACAGGAAAAAATCAAGAAGTAGGACTGTTAGTTAATCTCAAATTTGATAAATGGAAGGGCATCCTTGAACGTTTTCTTTCGCATGATGATGCCTCTTATCACAAAGACTGCATCTTAACAGCAACAACCTTATCAAAAATTGAAAATATTGAAATAATTCCAGAAAGTTTACAAATAGACCATAAGCAACATAGACAAGTGGAGAATAACCGGCACTTGATAATTCCAAT
Organism: Tanypteryx hageni; assembly: GCA_028673005.1. NCBI lineage: Eukaryota > Metazoa > Arthropoda > Insecta > Odonata > Petaluridae > Tanypteryx > Tanypteryx hageni. The sequence continues at coordinate 7,127,142 of CM054113.1, read as the reverse complement.
AATTGACACAATCTTATTATGTGGAAGACAAGGAATTCCGTTGAGAGGACATAGAGATTTGGGACCCATATCATGTTATGATGAACCACATGAGAATGATGGTAATTTTTGATCAATACTTAGATTTTGTGCTAGATACAATAAAAATTTTAAATCAAGGTTAGAAAAAGCTCCGAAAAATGCTTCTTATATTAGTCCTAGATTTCAAAATGATATTATCGAATCAGTCGGAAATTTCATAAGAGAGCAAATAGTAAAAGAAGTTAATGAAGCATCGCGCTTTGCGTTGCGTGCCGATGAAACCGCTGATACTACAAGCAATGAGCAACTCTCTAAATGTATAAGATAATAATAATAATGTTCGAAAATTAAGGACCAAATTTATGCTAAAAGTTTTTAACATTTACACCAGCCCCAGATGTTACTGCAGAAGGTCTAGCAGATACTATGCTAGGAACGTTATCATCACTTGGAATTTATCTTAAAAAGCTTCGTGGCTAACGTTATGATGGCGCGCCAGTTTTGGGCGGTATTGTAAATGGTGTTCAAGCGAAAATTGACGAGAAATTTCCTAATGCACTTTACATCCACTGTACGAGTCATAGACTCAACTTAGCTATTGGTAGTGTTTGTGATGTACGCCCGATTAAGCAGTGTTTGGCTCTTTTAGGAGAGGTGTATCTTTTTTTAATGTAATGAAAAAACAACAAGCATTATTTGCGTCGATTAATAAAGTTTGCCCAGAAACAAAAAAAGAAAAACTTGTAAATTTGTGCGCCACTAGATAAGTTGAACGTCATAACTCAACTTCAAAGTTTTTTGGGTGCTGCAAGATGCAGTGATTGATGCATTAAAAACCATAATAAATTGGACTAATAGTATTGCCTCATCAAAAGCAGTGAAATTTTTATATACCATTAAAAGTTTTCAAACTACCATCAGTATGGTTTGTTGAAATCAGGTTTTTAGTTATAGCCTTGTTCTCTGTGAATATTTGCAATCGAGAATGTGACTTAATGAAAAAATACGTGCTGCTGATGATCTTATTTCAACTTTAATTAGAATAAAAAATAATGCAACGGAATTTGAAAACCTTTTCTCAGAATCTGTTGGAATTGCACATAAATATGATTTTTTAGTTATAAACCAAAGCTTCGAGGAGAGTCAGGTATCGATTATCCAATTGTATTACATAAAGAATACAATAGATATTATGTATTTATACTATTGTTAGAAAATTTTCTGACTAGCCTTAAGCAAATCTTTTCCAATCACAGAAATACAATGGAAAGCTTTCAATATATTTTACCACAACGACATCGGAATGACGCTAGTACATAAACAATTAACGTTTACCATGTCGAACATTTATGCAACTCCCGCCTTTTCCCTCCTGCCTCCCCTTTATTTTCGTGTTTTTGCTATATTCGAAATTGGTTTAAATTCTCTGTCGATTGATACCAATGTCGACTGTTTCCTTAGCGTACCTTACGTCCTCCCACCTCCTTTCCCCCCTCTTTATTTTAGTTTTTACGCTGCGTATTCGTAATTGTTGAAGTCGACACAAGTGGGGCTATTTGAATCAATTTTAGTGGGGCTATTTGGATCGGTCAAACCATTGCACTTGCAGTACTATTCAATAGGTCCAATGTTTGCGGGATAATTTGTTGTATAAATAAAAGTAAAATATGTTGCAAAAATATAGAAACGCTCTAAAAATTAAATTTTAAGTACCCTCCAATTTGCGTTTAATTTTTCTGATGGTAAGAAAAGGACGTGGAAAGAGGAATATATGTGCCTTGAACAAGAAAGAGATCTTTTCCAAAGACTAAAATCTTTGAGTAACCATGGTTTTGGCCATACATGAACTAGTGTACGATAAGCAGTTTACCATTATGCTAAAATAAATAAAATTAAAGTTCCCTGGTGCGATGAAATAATTTTATGATAATTCATCTACCGGACCATCAAATGTAACTACAGATTCATCAAACGAAATGACTTTTCTCCTAAACAAAATGTTAAATTAAATAACACTCATCCTAAAACTAATCAAGTTCTCAATAAACCATCATATTCTGGATTAAACTTTTCAGTTTTACCTACTCCTACCAAAGTCAAGCCAAAGGAAAAAGCTAACAGAGCAAATCATTCTGCCTGTCATCTGACAGCTCCTTTAAACGATGAAAAAACAAGAGTATAGAGACAGTTACATTAGGAGAAAGGAACAAAGGTTAAAAAACTTAGAAATAAGTCAAAAGATCTAGTGATCGCCTAGAAAAGTAAGAAAACGTGTGTGCGAATAAAACTAATGGACTCAAGCAGTTCAAGTGAATAATCATCAGACAAATCATCGGAAGATGAAGATATACCGGGTGGTTTCTGCGGAATCTAGTATTTTGGTCTGAAACCTCTCACAAAAGGTGACTGGATAAGCTGTGAAACATGCAAAACATGGTACCACGAGTTGTGTGTAGGGGCTGCTGATTTAAGTGGAAAATGTCTTTAATCCGCAATAGATACGAATGGCTATGGTCATAAAATGTAATGCGTTGTTTATATATAGTATCTAGCTTTTATAAGACTAAGTTTCAGTGCTTTTTTACAAGAAATTATGGGATCCAAATAGCCCCACCTCTGATCCAAAAAGCCCCACAAATTTGTAAAACTAATGTTATTCATTATTGTCTATTTTGTAATGTACTTTAAAATAAACATGATGTTTAAAACGGCATTATATTTTTACTTTCTCCATAAGTATTGTAGGGGAATGTATTGTTTTCATAAAAAAATCGATTTCGAGATTTCAACGGAAATACACGTTTTGAAATCCCCTGAACACGTTTTGACCATTTTCTCGATGATATGTGTGTGTGTGCGAGTGTGTTCGTGAGTGTGTGTATGTGATAGCTTTTTGTGGGTGCTCTAACTCAAAAACGATTAATCAGGTCAACCTGATGTTATATTTAACATTTTTATGAGTAACAAGAACTGGTTAATTTTCGGTAAACATCGCTCAACCCGAAGTGGGTGTTTACTTTTATCACATATCCATTTTATTTTTAATATTTGCTTTAATATTCGATTAATATAAAAAAATATTAAAATAAATTTTGTTGAAATTTAAGTTTCTACAACCTTTGTTTGAAACATTTTCCCATATAATGCATTGTTTAAGAGATATTTTTAAAACTTTTAGCTGCCAACACCTACCGGCGACTATTGTTAACAATTGACGCTTAGTTACATCTTAGTAACGCTCCTTTTTATTTTCTTAATTGTTGGAGATTCCTGGCTATATACAATATCAGAAAGTTATGCTTTGAGTTTATTTCTGTTCTTTGTAAGGTTTTTTTAAATTTTTCTCGCAGTTCCTCAAAATATTAATTACCATTTAACTTATTTGGAATACTACAGGCATGGAAAAAGTCATGTGGTCGCCACATCCGATTTTTCAATTCAAAACACCATAATGCAATGAAAAATAATTACTGAATTCGAAAAAAATATTTGGCCACCTGGAGTTCCTGAATACATTTTAAATGGTCCAAATAGCCCCACCCTACCCTAACGTTTTAGATAAATTTCATTAGTAAAATAAATAGAGATGATCTGAAAGATATATAATAGCTTGGAGACTTGTATAGCTAAATGTGTCCTGCGTGAACTCGGCAACCGTAGTAATAAAAGCTGCCGCAGTGCGTCACACAGGTCGCACTTATAGGTACACTTTACCGGTAATACTTACTTAAGTTTAAGATAATATTTTAATATAACGGGATAAATAACAAATGGAATGCATATGTAATAACTATACGTACGCTCAACTACTCCTTTTTTTCTGCAACTCTTTTTGCCTCGTACATAACAATTTTGATCAATAGAGCTGTCCCAAAATTCGTCTGTTCTACTATACATCACTTACTCCTCTAGTTGTGACCATTTAAGACCAACCTTACGAATTAATCGCGCTCATTATGAGCCAAAATATCGCAAATGCGCCTAAATTGTAACCACTGCCAGCGGATGTGTATTAAAGCGTAATAATGTAAATACCTCCTCGGAATTCATTTTGCATAAGATATTACTGTATATATTAACGAATTTTTTAACATTAATTATTATTACTGTATATTTTATTGTTTTTGCGACGAATGACTGCCAATTATTCCGTTTTGGGGAAGAGTGTGCTCGTTAGTGCCAGTACTGAGACCAGTAATTATCTTACCTTCGGCGTGTAAGACAGGCTGATTTTGGGGTAATATTTCCGGAAAAAAGTGCGTCTTATAGGCCGAAAACTAAGATAATTTACACAACACAGCTTAAATGCACGCGTGGTGACTTTGCAAACAACACAGGCGTGTCAAACTCGAAGAGGTTTCAGAGCCGCATTAAAGCAATATATGTTAAATTAATAAGATAACAGTTGTATAGTGAGGACCAGAGTTTGAAAAAATAGACTTCTGGAAAATCTGTCCTCTGTTATTAAAATAATACAAAAGTTTAGAGAAACGATCTTTTGTTAACTCGATGACTAGGAAAAAACATCGTCTCCTTTTCACAAAAATAAAACATTTACATAAAATCTGGAAGGATTTAGCTGAGACGAAAATTCTCATTCGGGGCGCATTAAGGCATATAAAGGGCCACGTGCGGCCCGTCAGTTTGCTCTATTAGAATAAGCTATAGGTGAATTACCACTGCTGGCAGCTACTTTGCAGTTTAGAGGAAGTCCGCGTATTTTGGACCAGCGTGTAATTTGCACCTGATCCAGTTCTAGAATACTATGATAGATAGCAACACACTTCAGGCAGTCTTAACAGTGCCTCTTATGGAAATATTTCCCCTCCAATTTTCGTCATTCTGGTACATGTGTTTGTGGCAGGAAGGACAATACATTTAGCTAAATTTCTTTATAATTTTGCCGTGTGATTAAAAAAAGCGTGTTTTGAGTAATATTTTACACACTTTTAAGTAAAAATTACGCTACAATATCTACGATATATCAAGGTAAATTGTTAGTATTGTAAGTGAATTTTAAAATCCTTTTATGGTATTTCATCGTGTCTGCCGTTTTACGTTGCGTAATTTTGACCACTGAAGACTGTAATTTGGTCCAGTGGTTAGAATTACACGGAGTATTACGAACGATGTAATTTTCCAGATGACAACAAGAGAAGCATGTAAATCAAAAGGAATCTATGGGAAATGGAAAGAGGAAGATTTAAAACTTTTTTCAGGTTGACCAGTAAGGGAGTAATGAAACTTGCCTTTGAGATTGCCGAGCATAACAAATCGAAAACTCGGTTCAACCAAAACACCAAATCAACAGGGAAAGAGTGGTTCACAAGTACTATGAAGCGCAATCCCTAACTGAGTTTGCGGCAGTCAGAATCTACATCATTGGCTAGAGCTTCTTGATTCAACAAAGTCATGCGGAATAAGTTTTTTGATGTCCTGGAGAATATTATAGATGAACAGAATTACGGCTAAGAAAATGGGCAACATGAAACCTCACATACAGTTGTGCAGCCTCTTGAGAAGGTCATGGCGCAGAAAGGCAAACATCAGGTTGGAGCCGTCACATCATGTGAACGAGGACAGAATGTAACTTGTGTTTATGCAGTAGGTAAGTGCAAGTGGTTTCTGTACTCCTCCAATGCTGTTTTACTCAAGAAAAAGAATGAAGGGGATCCTCTCGCATGGAGTACCTTCTGGCGCTCTTTTCCATTGTCAAGACGGCGTGGATAAATTCTTAGTTGTTCTGTGAATGGATGAGGCACTTCATCTCAATTGTGAAACCTACGCCAAAAGAGAAGGCGCTACTAATTTTATATGGGTACAGCAGTCACGCAGTGTCTGGCTGCTATTTAAATTGCACGCAAGCATGGCGTTGTAATGTTGTAATTGCCATCCCACTGCACGCATCGAGTGCAGCCTCTAGATGTCTCGTTTTCAAGCCATTGAATACGTTCATGGGATCAGCGATTGCAAAGAAGCTGAGGGAGAAACTTGGGCATCGACAGTCGACGGAAAATGGCGTTCCCAAGGGCTGCAACCATTGAAAACGCAATTAATGGGTTCAGGAATAGTGGACTGTGGCCTGTTGATCGCAGCGTGTTTATGGATGCCGATTTTGTTCCATTCACAGATCGATTCGAGACAATACAACCAGAGGAACCAACCGCAGCAGTTATTAAAGATTACAGCCGGAGGCCTACAGATGCAGCTAAGCCTGCAATACCAATACAAAATTCAAGTAATAATGGTTATATTCCTGTGGAAAAGATCTGTCCACTTCCTTCAAGCTCCGCAGGGGGTTCGAGTTGAAAGCTAAGGAAGCGAGGGTCGGCATCATGTGCCCTGTTAACTGGAACACCACACAAGAAATCTCTTAATAACGTAGCTAGTTCTTTGGGAGCTAAACCGATAAGGTAAAAGTTATTTACAACAACAAAAATGGTGACTCAAAAGAAACAAATGCCGTTGGATATTGGATAAACTTGCTGTCTTTTTTGTGGGGAATCGCGCGATGAAGACTGGATTCGGCGCGATAAGTGTAACAAATGATCACATGAAGACTGTGCGGAATTTATCGATAAGGACTATTAAATATATTTTTCATTTATTATTATTATTTTTATTTCATTCATTTTTTAGGAAATTTGGTTTATAGAGTATTGCATATAGAGGACTGTAATTACAGGTTCTGGTAACGTTCATTTGGTTTTCATATATATTATTTTGCGATAATTGGTTTTAGTCTTTATTTCAATTATTGTTTAAACATTTTGTTTTAATGTTAGTGTTGAAAATTTTAGCAAATAACAACAGAAAACACACTTAAATGTGTTTTATTGAACAGGAACAAATCACACGGCATCTTGGTCCAAATTTCACGGTTTCGGCCCAAATTACACGCTTGTAAAAATTTATTTAGTAATTCTTTTAAAATGTTGGTTTATAGATAAATGCAAAATATTTGCGTCAAAGTCAGCTATTTGTTATAGTATTCGTCACAAAAAATCATTTCTGTTCACTATGATTTTTTAGGAATTTATATGCATTCAAAGTTAGGTGGTCCAAATTATATACGGACTTCCCCAAAATGTTGGATTACTCGACCGTATGCTGGATATACACATACCGCCTCGTCTTCTTTCTCTGGCAATGAATCTCTCCGAGTGCGAAATGTGAACCGCTTACAGAATGGGAGGCGAAAGCCGTTCGATCGCTAGGGAAATTAAAGCGAAATCCGTAGCGTAAACGAGCCGACAACTCTCTTTGGTAGATAAAAACATTTTGCAATCCTCTCAAGTTATGTTGGAAAAAACTAATTAAAATAATTTAAAGATATCAATAACTGATATCTCAAATAAGCTGTTAAGAACAGCAATTATATTACGATAGTTACTCATTTGGTGATTTGTCACAGTTCTCTCTTACGAAAGCGTTTCGACGCAATACGCCTTCAAATACATTAATTTTCGTATTTTTCCAAAACATATCTCATAAGATTAACACTTGAGAGTAATCACGATTACAAAATCATAGACGCGAGATTTAACATATTTTAACGTTTGCAAAACGAAACGTGAAAATTTTCATGTAAATCATCAAGCAGGCGAAGAGGTCTTCACGTGTAGGAATCCAAAGCGTCGCTACATTGTTCAGAATTACGCGCAGGCGTCGTAGAGAAGCATCTACAAGACAGCAATCTCAAGATTCCAGCATTTCGTGTGTGTGTGTGTGTGCGTGTGCGTGTGTGTGTGTGTGTGTGTGCGCGTGCGTCCGTGTGAGTGCGTGCGTGTGTGTTTTGGACCCCGTTTAATCTGAAAAAAATCCAAAGCTGCTTGTGTGGTTCGAATCACCTCATCTCCCTATCGCATATGAAGAGTGATTTAATCACCCCGGCCAACAGATCCTTGCGTTGGCGCTGCGATAAATGTGTATTTGAATTTCCGAGGGAAGATAGACAAACGTCAATCACAACAACGAGTTTAAACAAATTAATGTCATTTTTGGTGGTGGTGTAGGAGAAGTCTCTTTATTTAAATGTGGAATTGTATTAATACGAGCATTCCTGCGTTTCTGAAGGGATATTTCTGCTAATAGTTGCTTTTATTTATCGTTATTATAATTGATAGTAAGTTTTTTATTTATCATAAAAGCTTTTTATCTTTATTTATTTAAGATTATTCTGAAAACTGTTTTCCCTATTAAAAGACCACTTAAAACCACGTTGGTGAATTGTGATTGTTGCGATTACTGAGAATTAAGAATTGCGTCCGGAAAATCAAGGTACATGTAAGCTTTTGATGAATTTTATTATTATTATTATTAAATTATTATTACTCCTCTTATAATACTGCCCTATACATGCATTTTATTATTATTACATTATAATCACATTGCTCTTCTATTAATAATCATTAATGTGATCTTCTCGGAATAGTTCAAATTGAAAATTCATTTAAAAACTACTTTAGATGACTATATTTGTTTATGTTGTTTGTGCCATGAACATAATTTTATTCTTTAGAACTGTTAACTTGGCTTATTGTTTACTTTACATGAAATCCTTTCTAATTATAGACCTTTAAGACTAGTTCTTGCATTTTTCTAAAAGCCCTCACATTTAAGTAACATATTCCTTTTTTCAGTATTTAATATAGATAATACTTTTGTAAAGAATGCTAATTTGAACAAATTTAAATAAAACATTTTAAAAGTGTTGTGTTGTAGCTTAGCAATTCTTTAGCAAACTATACTTATACAGTGGTTTTATATTGATGGTTGATGTGATGTTAGGAAAAGAACAATTTATTGTTTTTGTCATTCAAGTTAGGTGACTAAAATAGGAAATATTCAAATTTCACTCCTACTAGTATCTAAGGCTGAATTACTTTGAAGTAGCAGTACATTTTCGTTATTTTTAAGCAATATGAACGGAATCAGTATTTTCACTAATGAAACAAAAGATACTATCAAACTTCTTACTACTTATTTACCAAACATTCTTACGTCTGTCATCGAGTTCTCTACTTCTGTCTGCCATTCTCACAACTGTAAAAAGATTAAAGTTTAAATAGAGAGGTCCCCACATCACTCAACAGCTGGTAGACACTTTTGAAATTTTTTACGCCCATGCAAGCAGAAAGGTTATCATAATTATATTGAAGAGTTTATTCATATTAAGGTATTAACTACATAATAGTTGGTTATAAAAATTCATTTTTATATCTTCACTTGTTTTCTTATCCACTCGACTTCCCCTCATCAATGGACAGTTGATCCAGACATATTTGCCTATAAACAGTAACATTTATTAAATTCGTTTATTAAAAAATGTAAGGACGTTATTAAGAGCTGGAAAATTGGAAAATCTCAAGAGAGAGATGGAGATAAACAAGATGGACAATACTGGGATAAGCGAGGTGAGATGGGAGGGAAATGGTGAGTTGAGGAGTGACGATACCAAGTTATACTACTCAGGGAATACCAGAGGAAGAAACGGGGTAGGAATGATAGTTAATAAGAAGATCGAACTGAGTGTTACCAGGGTCATTTATGACAGTGATACAATTATTGGACTGAAATTAAATGCTAAACAAAAGAACATGCTAGTCATCCACGTGTGCATGCCAACCGGCGACCATGACGATGGCGAAGTGGAGGAAGTGTATGAGAGAATAAGTGCTATACTGGACCAGTAAGGAAAGGGATGCTGCAAAATAGTGATGAGAGCCTGGAATGCGAGTGTGGGAGAGGGACGAGCCGATGGAGTTGTGGGGCAGTTCGGGCTGGGACAGAGAAACGAAAGGGGAGACAGACTTATCGAGTTCTGCAAGGAGAGAAACATGATAATAACCAACACCTGGCATAAGAATCATAAGAGAAGGCTATATACATGGAAATCGCCGGGTGGCATGTACAGGAAAAATATAGACTATATATTGGTAGAAGGAAGGTATAAGAATGGAGTGAAGAGAGTGTGTTGGCTCCCAGGAGCAGACATAGCAAGCGACCACGTGCTGCTAATGGTGGAAATGAAGATCAAAATGAAAAGAGTTAGAAAAGCAAAGATGGCTAAGAAATGGAATCTAGAGAAACTGAAAGAAATGCAGAAAAAGGAAATCGATTATTATATGGCAAACCAGATGAAGAGAGGAAATACACAGAACGAAGGAGTAGAGGAAAAATGGAAGAGAATTAAGAATGGAATAGTAAATGTGGCGGAAAGGGAAATAGGATACAGGAAAATGATAGCAAAGATAGAGGAGAGGAGATAAAAGAATGTAAACACAGAGGAGGGGAGAAGGACTGCATACGGTTGAACAATGAACTGAGGAGGGAGACGGAAAGGGGAGGAGATACATGAGCTCGAGAAGAGGGAAAGGTACGACCTAGCGTATCAGAAGGTCAGGAGTATTACTTGGAATGGACAGAGACCTTGAGGAGGAGGCTCAAAAGAAATTGAAAGCAAGAATGGTAGGATACTGAAGGAGGAAATGGAGGTTATGTGCAGGTGGAAGGAATACATGGAGGAGTTGTATAGCACGAAGGAAAAGCCGGCAGAGCTGGAAATTGAGGAAGAAGAGGAAGTGGATAGGGAGGAGATGGGGGAGGCAATACTGAGGGAGGAAGTAGTGGCAGCTATGAAGGAAATGAGGTAGAGAAAGGCAGCAGGAGTAGACAGGATACCTGTGGAATTGCTGAAGTGCCTGCAAGACGAAGGCATTGAAGAGGTGACCAACTTGTGCAATGCAATATATGAGAGTGGGGAGTGGCCAGAGGAGTTTGTCAGAATGGAGATGATACCACTACCTAAAAATAAAGGGGCAAAGAAGTGCGGGGAGCATAGAACTATTAGTCTGATAGCTCACGCGGCCAAGATAATGTTGAGAGTGATGAATAGAAGGTTGACGAGGGTAATGGAAGAGAATGTAGCAGAAGAACAATTTGGATTTAGGAAAGGAATGGGTACGAGGGATGCCATAGGGGTGGTAAGGACGATTGGGGAAAGGTATTTAGAACGGGACAAGGGTATCAGTCTGTGCTTTGTGGACTTGGAAAAGGCTTTCGACTGTATGAGGTGGGAAAGTGTGATGGAGATAATGAGGGAGAAGAAAGTAGATTGGAGAGACAGAAGGTTGATAAGGAATCTATACATGAGACAGGAGGCGGCCATGAGGATAGGGGAAAGCAGGGCGGAGTGGTTTGAGATTGGGAGAGGAGTTAGACAGGGCTGCTGTTTGTCACCAACCCTGTTTAACATCTATACTGAAGAAATGATAAGGGAGTGTTGGGAGACGGGCACAGGAGTAAGCGTTGGAGGAAGAATTACATCGTCAATTAGGTTTGCTGACGACATGATACTGCTTGCTGAGAGGACGGAAGACTTGAGGGAGACGCTACAGAATCTGGTGATCATGGAGGATTGTTGGGTTGAGAATAAATGGAATGAAAACGAAAGTAATGAGAATAGGGGCGAGGAAAGGATGGAAGTGCAGGTGAGAGGGGAGAGGATAGAGCAGGTGGAACAGTACAGGTATCTTGGTACGTTGTTGACAGAGGACTGGAAATGTGAGAAGGAAATTAAGATGAGAATAGGTTTGGCAAAGGAAGCGTTCAATAGAAAAAGGAAGCTATTTAACAGCAAGATGGATTTGGGATTGAGGAAGAGATTGGTAAAGTGTTATGTTTGGAGTGTGATGCTATATGGGTCGGAGACATGGACATTGAAGAAGAGAGACAGGGAGAGGGTGGAGGCAATTGAAATGTGGGTATGGGGGAGGATGCTGAAGACAGAATGGACTGACAGGATTACAAATGTGGAAGTGCTAAGAAGAGTAGAAGAGGAAAGGAGTTTGATGGACACGACAGTGACTAGGAAAAAGAAATGGATAGGACATGTTTTGAGAAGAGAGGGATTACTGAAGGATGTTATCGAAGGAACGGTGGAGAGGAGAAACAAAAGAAGAAGAAGAAGAGATAAAATGTTGGATATTCTAAGGGAGGGAGGAGGGTATGGGGAGATGAAGAGAAGGGCACAGGATAGAAAAAGGTGGAGGAGGAGCACCTAAACATGCAGAAATGCAGAACACTATCATTATATATAGACGTTTCTTAGAAAGGAGGAGGAGATAACATATAGGAGGATACTATTGTTTAGGCACTTCCAGATCAGCTAGAGACTCGAAATGTTTTCTTATATAGGATTTTTGTGCAAAACCGACTAAAAAAACGAAAATCTTGAAAAGGTTTAACAATTCGGCCGCTAAAAATGCGCAATTGTATAAACAAATTTTCAAGGTTTATGTATTTCCGCATGTGCTACGGAGTTGAAATTTTTTTATCAGTAGAATTTCTAAAAAAACGAAATAGTGATAATACAAATTTTGATATTTTATTTTGTTTGGCAGTCAAAAATTCTTAAAGTTTAAACAATTGGATAACTGTTTAGGTACTACAAAATTAGCTAGGAAGTTGAAATTTTGAAATTATTTACAGATTAGTGAATCTGCACAAATAAACATTTCAATTTTACCATATATGAATTGCGGCGGCCGTTAAAAATTATTTAAATTTAAACAATTAGAAAAATATTATTTTACTTCTAAAAGTGCTACAACTTTAAAATTTGGCTAAAATGTGTAACATTAGTACCCCATAATGAAGATAATGTAAAAAAATTAAATTGCAACATTTGGGGATTCTTTTAAACTATTATTTTTACATGTGGGAAAAACGAAAATCACTGCGGAGGTGAAATCTTTAGAATTAAAAGACTATTTGTAATGATGAAATGTCTGTCTGAAAAATGACTGTTTTTTCAAGGTGAGATAAAATGCTTGCAGTATGCAAGCACCAACTACTAGTATCATTCTATATAGACGTTCCTTACCGAGGACGAGGAGGATATAACATATAACAGTAGGATACTAATGTTTAGGCACTTCCAGATAAGCTGAAGATTCGAAATTTTTATCATAGGTAGGATTTTGTGCAAAACCGACTAGAAAAAACGAAAATCTTGAATAAGGGAAACAATGCGGCCACAAACAATTCGCAATTGTTTAAACAAATTTTCAAGGTTTATGTATTTCCGCATATGCTACGGAGTTGAAATTTTTTTTGTAAGTAGAATTCTTAAAAAAACGAAATAGGGATTATACAAATTTTGATATTTTAATTTGTTTGGCAGTTAAAAATTCTTAAAGTTTAAACAATTGGATAACTGTTTAGGTACTACGGGATGAGCTAGGTAGCTGAAATTTTCAAATTATTTACAGAGTAGTAAATTTGCATAAATAAACATTTCAATTTTACCACATACGATATGCAGCGGCCGTTAAAAATTATTTAAATTTAAACTATTACAAAAATATTATTTTACTTCTAGGAGTGCTACAACTTTAAAATTTGGCTAAAATGTGTAGCAACAGTACCCCATAATGAAGAATGTGTAAAATTTTTAAAATTGCAACATTTGGGGATTGTTTAAACTAGTATTTTTACATGTGGGAAAAACGAAAATCGCTGCGGAGGTGAAATATTTAGAATTAAAAATATATGTGTAATGATGAAATATGAATAATGAATGTTTTTTTTATGTTGAGATGAAATGCTTGCAGTATGCAAGCACCAACTACTAGTATATATATATCCTCCTTTGTAAGAGTCGTCGATATATAATGATAGGAGGATACTAATGTTTAGGCACTTCCAGATAAGCTGGAGATTCGACATTTTTTTCTTAGGTAGGATTTTGTGCAAAACCGACTAGAAAAAACGAAAATCTTGAAAAAGTGCAACAATGCGGACGCTAAAAATTTGCAATTGTTTAAACAATTTTTCAAGGTTTATGTATTATTGCATGTGCTACGGAGTTGAAATTTTTTTTATAAGTAGAATTCGTAGAAAACCGAAACAGGGATTATACAAATTTTGATATTTTAATTTGTTTGGCAGTTAAAAATTATTGAAGTTTAAACAAATAGATAACTGTTTAGACATCACGGGATGAGCTAGGAAGCTGAAATTTTTAAGTTAAAACCTTGAATAAAATTGTAATTTTAGATAAGAAATACTGCCACAAGTAGTTATTCCGTTTTTGTAAAATAAAAAAAATGTGAAGTCCCATTAAAGTTAAGCTAGGTGAAAATGACTCTGCTATTTGGAATGAATAACAAAACACAAAGACTTCATACAAATGTCATTGGCATAATAAGTTGTCCCTAAACAAAAGAGGACAGGCAAAAAAATGAAGAGTGGAAAAGATTTCCAACAAAAAATGGCCACATCCTCACCTACTCAACATTGCTAAAATACCCTTTGATGGCAAGGGCCACTTAAAATGAAAATGTCATATCAAACACTTTATTTGCGCACTTAGTAGAAGAAAAAATGCACAAAAATAATGAAAATTACTTCTATTTTTCCAATGTCTAATTTCCTTCTTTGGCACTTTCCATCACTACTTTATCTAAAGCTTTCCTAATGCATTTCTTTCAGTCTCGCTTTTGTTTCCTTTTTATTGCCCCCGAATTCCACCTTTACAATCCATTCCCACTTGACTGTTATCCTAAGCTACAGATTTAATCTCTTGACCAACAAAAGAGAGATCTAACACGATGTTACAAAATCAAACACGTTCAATAGCTTCCAAATAGAGGGAATATTATCCACTGGTCAAAAATATATTACTGAAGCAATAGTAATTTCGTCAACAGACATATAGCTGCCTAAACAAAGGATATGAACACTAATTGAGAGGCACGGAAAGTATCTAAAATAGTAAATTAATATGTATTTTAATGTTTCAAGAAAATAAGAAGTAATATTCGAGAATATTGAGAAACGTGATAATAAAGGCATAGGGTTATATTAGAAATTTATAGAATTTTTATAAATTCTTGCTATCACTCACCAGAATGCTAATAATTAAATAAGAAATCCAGTTAATTAGGAAAGTAGTGATTTAATTTCATTTCAATATCAACAAGCATTTTATTATATCCAATTTTCTATTTTTTCTCGGAGCAGTACTCTTATGTAAACTTCTACTAGTTTATATTACCTTTACTCATCTTTTGGAAAACAAAAGAAGCTGACGGCTTCCAATTTCTTCGAATTATTATTAGAGCAGTTTATGGCAGCACACAAATCTTTAGTCATTTCGAAACGAGTCGGACTTAAATACATATCTGTTTAGAAATATAATAAAATCCGGAAAAACCTTAACAATAATAAATATAAAACAATAACAATAAGACAATAAGAGCAATAAACGCGAAAAAGCTCGTTGAAAACCACAGACACAATGCCTCCAGGGGTACGGAACACCACTGATCTACTCTCGAGGAAGATGGCGACCGAAAGCGATTGACGCGCATGCGCGTAGCAGACTTTGTAACAAGTTTTCGGCCGAGTGTCCCTTCTGATTCCATAGGTCTTTATTTTGTGACGGTGGCTAAAACCTTGAATACATTGGTGATTAAGTCCCGACAATGGGGGACTGTCAAATATCGGGAATTACCGAAATTTTTATGAAGTTGTATTGTATGGCTATTATTATAGGCAAACATAAAGTTTCTTCGTTAAAATGTAAACAGATATTTATTTAAAAAAAAGCAATTTAAAACGGACGAGTTAACGCTGAACCTGATCAAACCCGATTGGTAGCCAAAGTTTGCCGAGTGTTTAGTGACGTCAGTGAATACCACAAACATGTTAGCCGATGCTAGCCGTGCTAGAAGCCATTGTGCCGATATAGAAGTAGAAGCTTGAAAGACATAATGCTATTGTTTTCCTCTATACGACGTCTTAGAAGAAATATCGCTTTATGTTTTGCAAAATGACATATGAAGGGTTTTGTGTAGACATCTGATAATTTGCCCAAAGTGGATTCGTACGTTTTTGCGGTACATATATTGAAAGTCGTAGGGAGCAATATTCAGCTAATAAAGTGCGTGGAGTAAAGGGGGATAGGTCTGTATTACATTTAATTGATAAAACAAGTTCGATGTAGCGCTTTTATATTCAGTTATTGTAATAGTACAATTATTTCGACTGAAACGCAGAAGATATGTAAAAGATAGATTGGCGTCTTAAAAAAGCATTCCCGTATTAAATGAATAAAACAACTCTAGTTTTAACTAATATTATAGAATATTTATTTATGTATTGTTCCCCATGCTGTCATAGTGTCAAGTAAGTAAAATATAGTTAGATAAGTATACAAAAGGTAATGGACGAGGCTGAGTCTTCGTGGAATTCCACAATTAAATAACATGAACAATGCTACATAGTATGTTTTATTTGTATTAAACTTTTGCTGAATTCCACAAAATATATTAAGTAAAACACGACCGGTTTCGGTGAATAATAACCATAATCTGCCTTTACAGAATCATCAGGTCAAATATTGACAAATAGACAAAATTAATGTGAATAAACTCAGTTTCCGTGTGTCTACAAGAAATGTGGTGAAGTTTGTTGTTTTAAGTGTCTGTCTGCCTAGTTATTACCTATACTTGTAAAAAGAAAAACTATAGAAGTGTTTGTCATAACTGCATGTCTCTTTTGTATATGTCGCAAATTTCATCGTTACTTTTATGGCTTTGTTCTCTCTTGGAGGTCAATGAGGAAAGACGATGTTAGTAATGTTGTTGGATTTGTTGAACTGAAGCGAGAAGGAAGAATATTTATTGTTAAAGGCAAGATTTGCCCTGAACACAGAATAAGATAGAGAGGTTATGAAGTGAGTTTAATTGTAAATGAAGAAGATGATTTAGTCACGTCTGTGGTGTCATGACTGCCCTTCTTTAGCAAAACATGGACCTTCAAAATACCATGCTGTCGTGGATATTAAGCGAACAAACATATAAAAATATTTAAATTACAGACCTAACTTAATATGTAACATTTGTAAAAGTAATTGCTCAAAACCTTGGCACTTAATTATATGTACTGCAACAGTAATTATTTGCTTAATAAACTCAGAGCACAACGATTTCCGTAAGTCTGATCTTACGTATTTAGAAAAGGTATATATTATGGAGGTTTTGTTAAAATATATATGCTAATCTTTGAAAGATAAAAATGTAATTTACTCTTTCAACATCGTGCTCCAGGAATATATGCATCAGGTCAATGTAATGCCGACATAAGTCATAAACTAAACTACGAAGCAATAAA
Organism: Tanypteryx hageni; assembly: GCA_028673005.1. Taxonomy (NCBI): domain Eukaryota; kingdom Metazoa; phylum Arthropoda; class Insecta; order Odonata; family Petaluridae; genus Tanypteryx; species Tanypteryx hageni. Next base: position 7,109,940 of record CM054113.1, on the reverse strand, counting down.
ATTACATACATACATACATATAATAAGTACTTAGATTAAAATGATCTTCGCAGACAAATGCAGTTGTACGTTCCGATATATCAGATGCGTATGTCCTCATGGCTTTCAACCACAATATTCTCCGCTTCTTATTTCTTCCCAAGGAGTTCGATAGCGTGAAGAACAATTTTCTCGCGGTTTTAATAGTTGTATTTAAGCACTGAGGTGCCAGACAATACTTATAACCCTTCTAATGTTCCATATTCTCCATTTTAGCTACGATATCCGAAAAAGCAACAGGACGAAGTATCAAAACCGCGTGCTTTCAGTACGGTCGTAAGGCATGCGATGACTTCACGTACCCCTTACTACTCTCTCTCCAACCAGGATGCCGTTTTCGTGGGAAATTTAAGAGAGCAATTTTGAATATTTTTTTGCATAATGAAAACCATTTACCAAAAAAATGTTCACAGGGAGTAATTAAGTCAATTACAAAGAAATAAAAAAAACAATTAAATATTTTGACCGTCCCCATTGTCATGCGAGGAAATCGACGAGGTATCTTGCGCGACTCACGGTCTGCGAGCAGCTCAACGTATTGTCACAGCATCTCTCGCACTTGTGTGTATGTACTCATACACTGTGCTCTGTGACGAGTCCAGTGCGGTATGTGTTCCCGAAGGAAGGTTCTGTGTGCCGCTGCTTTTGTCGTTGAGAGTACTATTAAAAAGAGAAAAAAGAAAATAAACAAGAAAATGCTGGATCAGAGAATATATTTCTCAGAAGATCGAATTTCGGTGTTTACGAGAGTTTCTTCATTGGTTGTCTGAAAATGAGTATTTGTTGCGCTTATTTTTTAAAAGCGATTTTTGTACTCCGAGGATTTCATATCCCATAACTCCACATTGCACTCATACATTTGAATGAGTTCAATGGTCTCTTCCCTCGACCATGTTTTCTCCTCACCCAGCTATAAGACAGTAGCAAGAAATTCCAACCTGGCTGGAACCGCTCGAGAAGCTTTCGTTACCAAACTGATACCTGTCTACACTGATAGTGAGTCAACTGCCGTTGCTTTCGCTGCAAGTTGATAACGTTGTCTGAAAGACTGCTCGCAGAGATGTCTACACTGGCGAGATTGCTATCAGACAGCTACTCGCACGACTTTAATCACCAGTGTATTCCGGCCTTTAGAGAGGTGCGTGGGTATCTTGCTATTTGAAATTACATGATGCCACACCTAACTTCCATTTGATGATCAATAGAACGCTGCCGAGGAAATGGAACGGAATTGATATTAAATCAGCAAAGACGTGTAAGACGCAATCGTTAATACCCAAAGCAAATGATTCGTGTCGGACGGCCAAGCCAACTCCTTACAAAGAGTTTTTTTTAGTAAGAAGATATATTTCCCTGCGTGCATCACGGGCTTCTTGGAATGGACCCATCAAATACAACGTGAAATGGAAAATGTTTTCCGAGCATGCCGCTCGTGCAAATGGAAAACACATGCCGTGTTTCTCATTTGCACGTGAGCAGCTTTGTGTCAAGAGACTGGTCGGGAGTTTGAGTGACGGTGAAGTGGACCGAACTCTTTCGCTCCTCTTAATGAGTCCCTCGCGTATTCCAGAAGCGTCTCGTCGCGTAGGCATGCCTTCGTTTGTGTTTCGAGGATGAAGCACTCGGGATGCATTAAAACGAAGTTACCACGGGATCCAAAATATTTCGACTTCGATTCGAGTAAGAGGTTGCAAGGAAGCGGGAATGTCGAGAAAATAACATAAGATAAAAAATCTGATGTGGCCACTACATGACTTTCTCCATACCTGAAATATTTCTAAAAATTCCAAATACGTTAAATGATAATAACTATTTTAAGGAACTGCGAGAAAAATTCAGACATTACAAAGGAAATCCGAACTTATACTGTAGCCTTCTGATATTGGATATAGCCACGAAGCTCCAACAATTATGAACAGAAAGGAGCGTTACCAAGACATAACTAAGCGTTAACAAAAGTGTTTACAATTTTCGCCTTCAGCTGGCGTGGCGGTGGCAGCTAAAAATATAGTTTTTAAAATATCTCTTCAACGATAAATTACATAGGAAAATTTTTCGATCAAAAGTTGTAGAAAATTAAATTTCCGATAATGTATTATATTTATTATGTATTAAAGCTAGTATTTGAAAAAAGCGGATGATAAGAATATTAAATGTAACATTTAGGGTTGATATGACTAATAGTTTTAGAGTTAGAGCGCCCACAAAATCCCTGTCGCACAGCTTTTTGTGGGTGCTATTACACAAAAATAATTAATAAGGTCAACGCGAAATTTTATATTTAACATTTTTATGAAAGTCAGAAGAATTCAATAGTTTTTGGTAAAAATCGGTCAACCGGAAGTGGGTGTTTACTCTTATTACTTATCCGTTATTTTGAAATATTTATTTTAATATTTGATAAATGTAAAAATGTATCAGAATAAAAGTTGTAGGAAATTTAATTTTCTACAACCTTTGTTTGAAACATTTTCCCTTACAATACATTGTTTAAGAAATAGCCTATATTTTTAACTGCCACCACCACGCCACCTATAGACGACTATTGATAACAATTGACGCTTAGTTACGTTCCTTTTTCTTTTCTTAATTGTTGGAGATTTGTGGCTATATTCAATGCCAGAAGGCTATGGTTTGAGTTTATTTCTTGTCATATCAAAAATTTTCTAGCAGAATCTTTAAATATTTATAATTATGTAACCTATACGGAATATTTAGAAATATTACGGGAATGGAGAAAGTAATGTGGTGGCCACATAAACAAGCAATTTCAATTCGCAAATATAAAGATTTGAAATAAGTGGTCCGTCCAGTATTAAGCATCTCTACTTAATAGACTTTTGCTTCAGGACTTTGTATAGGAGTTTTTTTCACCTTCGAACAATTTTACAACGTTTTTTCTATTTAATTCTTTATCGCTTATAGATATCGAGAAATGCAATTTAATGCGAAATGATGATTTTTTAAAAACAGCATTTGAATGCCTGGCCATCAGGACCTACATTTTGGAGTTGATGTCGTCATTTTAGGGATAAAACGTGCATTTCCGCTGAAATTTCGAATTCGATTTTTTCACAAAAACAGTACATTCTCTATATTACGCATGGAAAAAGTAAAAATGGAACAAATCTATTTTTACTTTAATTTCTACGTTATATATATTACCCTATTATATTACAGAAAGTCACAAGGATATCCCTACGCATACGGCAATGAATAACTATCAGCTCTAGTTAAAAAAAAAACAAAATGCAAAAGTATACTTTATAAATGGAATACATGGATTTCAAAGGCGTTCTTTATAGGAAATACGTACAAAACGGCATTGAGAGATTCTTCATTTTTTATACCTGAAATTACAGTCATTATTATGTCGTCTCGAGGACTGTTTTGGGGTAAATGTTGTCCTCTGTCCGAATAATATATAGCTTACAGATTATTGTTATTGTGTTAGGTCTGGTAGGTTCCACCGGGGCAATAATTCTGGCACTGTTGTTCTTGGCCCAGCTCTCAATGATTTTCCAACGCTTGTTCTCTATCCAGCAGTTCCATCGTGGGCTCTTTGCATTAAAGTCACCCCAGCAATGGTGGGCCCGTCTGCGTCAAAGAGCCTGTCTATGTCGTTCGTGGTGAGTTTCGCCCCTGGTCTGACATAGCAGCTCAGCAATGTGACAGCACCTATCGTCATTGTCTTCACATTGACTTCTACCGCCTCCATGTTCTGGGTATCTGGGTCTTGCACAGGGTCTGTCTGTCTGAAGGTCATTTGCTATAAGAATGGCTACTCATTTAGCTGCTGCTCCGCCAGGGGGCATTGGCCTGTCCCTCCTGGTTACGTGATAGCCTGGGACGTTCCATCTCGTGCCGGGCGTGAGATGGGTTTCTGCTATGAGGCATACGTTTGCCTTCTGTCAGCGAAGGAACTCCATGAGCTCCGGACTCTTGTTCCGGAAGCCTCTTTGGGCATTCCAGAGGACGATGGTCAAGGTTTTCCTTCTTCTATCAGTCATGACGAGTGACTGATTGAATTGTGTCGGACAGCTTAGTTAGTAGCGAGGTCATTAGTATTATTTGCTGCTGGAGGGTAGCAATTACTGATGAGCTGATTGAGGAAAGCCGGTGATGACTGGCTTCCACCAAACCCTGCATTACAGAAACCACTTCGACCTGAAGATGTTTCCTGAAATGGGCACAAAACTGTTGTCACCAAAAGTCACCAGACGCGCTGTACCACCGGAAGCCATGAATGTCCCGTGACTACCCCTTATTTTACTAAAAATATAATTAAGTATATGTATAATAAATTTTTCTTTAAAACAATCCAAGTTCGACGGATTAAGCTCAGTTATCTCTAAATTTAATTTTAAAATAAAATCAGACTTCAGGCAAAAAAGTCTATATACGAGACGTGCCCAAACCGCGGCTCTTTGATCCTAGTATGCGGCTCTTTTAAATTTCCATGCAGAACCGTGTCAACGTTTTTCTCTACAGGACGCAATGACGTAGTGTGACTCGAGGCGTGTTTGGGATACCTAATGGACATGAATTATATCCGAATTGCTACGAATATAGGTTATGTTTTACTGTTTGTAAATTAATGAGCGCAGAATATCTCATGAGATTCTCGAACTTCTGAAAATCATCGTATGCGGCTCCAAGTACAAGTAGGTTAGGCTACCCCTGCAATATACATATGTTATATTACTGGAAATGGAAATTATCTCGCCGAGTCGCTGTGTTATCATCTTTGAGTAATTTTTGAGTGCTTTTTATTATGTGATTTAGGAATTACTTCTCTATTTTTGAGAAATTTGTTGAAAATGACAAAAATGCTTTCCATAAAGGAATACATATACTTATAAATTGATTTAATGCATTGATTATTATTAACTATCATTCGATTGTTTATTTTTCAACTTCACGCGCAAAAAACACAAAATAATATTCATTATTTTGTGTGGAGACCATCTGCACAACAGCTTAATGTAGGCGCGCAAAGCGATATTAATTCCGCGCATTGATGGAAAAAATTAGAGGGAGTAATGCCTGTAAGTCACCTTTTGGGTGGATGGCAGGAAGTGCAGTGCAAAAAGAGTACATAGTTTTCCTACGTTATCTTTTCCTATTATGATCTCTTATCGTCCTAGAGATAAACGATCCTCAACATCGCTCCGTTCTACAGTCGATCTCGCGAATCTTATCATCGATGCCTTCCGAGATACGTCGGGCTTCTGATAAGTCCTACTACCTCATTCGATAATCCCTCCGACATAAATTTTTCCAGTAGTTTAAATCTAGCCTGCAGCCTACGTTCCTCTAACGATGTCCATTTCAGATTTTCTATTAATGATGTTACGCTTTGTTTACTATCGTAATTCCTCTTTACAAATCTAGCTGCCCAGCGCTGAACCTTTTCTCTCACGTAAATGAGTCCCTTTTCGTAGGGTTCCCACACAGCGGCAGCATATTCGACCTGCGGTCGAACCAAGGATAAATTACTTAATTCTTTCACATATTCGGGGTTATTTCGAACTATTCTCCTTATAAAGGCCAGCTTTTTGTTAGCGGCACCTATCAACCGCCGAATGGGGACGTCCTACGAGAGATCACGATGGATCGTGACCCAGAGATATTTAATCGAGTCTGAAACTGGAATCTCTACTCCATCCAACCAATAATTAACATCCAATGAGAAATTCTTGGTTCTCCATAAATTGATGACGCAACTTTTCTTCTGGTTGATTTCTAACTGCCATTCCTTACACCATGCCGAAATAGCTTCTAGATAATTTTGGAGATACTGGTGGTCTTTCGGATTGCTTATATCTCTATAAATGACGGCGTCGTCCACGAAAAGCCTAATTCTACTTCTGACTACTGAGCTGATATCGTTTATATAAATTAAAAATAAGTATGGACCAATTACAATACCCTGCGGAACGCCAGAGACAATCTCCACTAATTTTTAAGATTTCCCATCTATAAAAACTTTATGCTTCCTGTGATTAAAAAATTCACGGATACAGCTAACGATTTTAGAATTAACGCGTAAGGTGTCCAATTTCGTTATTGACATCCAGTGAAGTACCTTATCAAATGCTTTCCTAAAATCTAAGAAGATGGTATCGACCTGGCTTTTATTTTCTCCGCTTCTCAGTATAAAATCCACAAAAAGACCGAACTGTGTATCAAAAGACCTACCTTTCCTGAAGCCGTGTTGACAATCATCAAACAATAAATTACTAATCAAGAAATCGCAATATGTTGCTAACGAGTATATGATCGAGAATCTTACGCGATATCGAAGTTAAGGAAATCGGCCTGTAATTTTCTGTGTTGTCCTTATCACTGCCCTTATGAATTGGGGTAACGTGCCGCTAACTTCCATTTGCTAGGAACCTCTCCGCGGGAAATGGGTTTCTCGAATATTATCCGAAGAAAAGGTGCTATTTCTTCAGCTAATTCTTTTAAACGCGAGCAGGAATTTCTTTGGGGCCAGTGGCTATGTTTTGTCTGATGGAACTTAATAGCTTTGCTATTTCCACCTCAGAAAATGCTATATCATCCATCGGTTCCCTCCTTATAGCGGGTGCATAATGTACGCAATAGTCGCTGACGGACGTAAATGCTTTTACAAAATGACGGTTTAACAGGTTGGCTTTCTCCATTATATCATGAATAACGGCACCCGAATCATTACGCAGCGAAGGTATGGTAGGGCCTCTACGTTGGACCTCTCTCACATAGGACCAAAACGCTTGAGGGTCCTTCAAATAATTATTTAATACCTTATTCCGGTAGTTAGGAAAAGCCTCGCGCATAGTAGTTCTCGCTTTAGCGGGGCATTCCTTATACGTCTGAACAATAGTTGCTCTATATTCATCGGATGATGTAGACGGCATATTTCTTATTTTTGCGTGGCTTATCCTCTGATGCCTAATCGCACTCCTAATTTGCTTATTGTACCAACGTGGCTCTTTATTGTCGACCTTAAATTTAATTGGAATGTAATTATCGATGCCCTCTAGCATTACATCCTTGAATAATGTCCATGTCGACTCAGCACCTGATCGTTCGGTTATATCACGGAAACCAGGTAGTATTTCACGTAGGCGCGAGCTGAAGCTTGAAAAGTCTGCCTTAGCAAATATATAACACTTTCTTTGAGGCTTGGGGTGCCTATCGATTTTCAACTTAAACACTGCATATACGGCCAGATGATCACTTATTCCATCTTCAATGGTGATTTTGTTTATTCTGTCTAGGACGTTAGTTGTTAATAAATATAATGTTTCCCGATCGCGTTGGCTTTCTGACTAATTGAAGGAGAGAGTGCTCGCAGAATCTTTCGATTGATGCCTCACAGGATTCGCGGTATTTATCTGTACATTCAAAACATAGGTTTTTCCAATCAATTGAGTGTAAGTTAATTTCACCACCGACTATAACGATTCCATCTTGATTTATCAGTTTAAGCTTTGATAGTTGCTTCTAGGCATTTAAAATACAATCTACACCTGCGTCAGGTAGCTTGTAAAACGAGTATAGAAACAACCTTTTGGAGCCTTCTTTACCTATGCGACACCAAACACTCGATATCATCGTCACTTATCGGAATCTCGCTGCTGTCGTACTTATCGCTAACCACTATGAAAACCCCCCCTCCAGATCTATTGGCGCGATCATTTCTATAAACACAATAGCCTCTAGGAAATATTTCCCGACTCTGAAACTCATCCGTTAGCCAACATTCTGTGCCTATCACGACGTCGGCGTGCAGACTGCGAATAATATGCTCGAACTCTGCAATTTTCCTACGGATACTGCGACAGTTCAGTACGACAACAATTACTTTCTCACTATCACATCGCATATTACTCTCACCCTTGGCTTTCTCTTCCACTCTTACAACCACATGCACTCTTATGACAATCACTCCCACGACTGCTTGACATGGCATCAAAATTGGAATTGCGACCCGTCGCACACTTTACGGAACATTTTATCAATGACCTATCGCGAAATTGGCGCTGAATGTTACTAAAAACTTCCTCCTTATCTCTCGTATTACGTGCATTTACCTCACGCTTGGGGTATATTCTATTATTAGATAATCTGTCGTGATTCTTATTTTCTACGAACGCATCGATTATCTTCTTACCCATAACTTACCTACACTCTGCCCTACTCTCTAGACGAAAAAATCCCTACTGTGTTCAAGAATCCTTCGCGCTACTCTCTGAGCCGATTCGGGCGTGTAGTAAACACCAGAGTGATCCAGTGGTGCCCTGCACGATTCGATATTCGGTTGTAGGTCGACGTAGTCCATTCCCAAGTCCCGACAGAAATTCCACAGTCTTCGGTTCAGACCGTCAACCCTACTCCAAACCTCAGAACCACGGTCAATCCTGGGGACTATACTGCAGACAGTAAGCCGCACATCGGAACCCGACACCTGTCGGACATGAGCAATCTCAGAGGCCAAGTCCTTAAAAGAACTTAAAATCTCCTCGGACCCGCGCTTCGAAGCGTCGTTTGTCCCAACCTGGGCCACCACCCACAGCTGAGAGCAACCTTTCGCCACTACCGCTTCTCTCACCGTGTTGGTCACTTGCGGTACCCCTCTTCAACTCCCTCCCGGCAGGAACTGGATTAGAGGTCTGCATACCCGCGGTTTACCCGACCCGCAGGTACCCGCAGCGAAAGTTGCGGGTCGGGTATAGAGTGCTTCCATGTGGGTACGGGTCGGGTTAGGACACAAAAGGCGCCGGTGCGGGTAAAGAGCGGGTACGAAAACTAGTTTTAATTTGCCTAGTCAATTTAGGCACAGGAAGTTTTTATACGCCTTTTACTGCTAGTAAAACCCACCCTCGCGGGACGAAGTAGCATTATATAGGTAGATAGAAATTTGCAATTTATGCAGGTAGGCAGATCGCAGGCTTTGTGTATCATGTGTCAAGAAAAATGTCTGACGAAAAAACGATTCCTTTTATTATATAAATAGACTAAAATTTGAAATTGGCAAACGATTGTCGATTACGTTTAGTAGAAGAGAATGTGGGGAGGGAGGTGAGAAAGAGTGAAGAGGGGAATTATGTAATACAATGTAATTATGACAGTTTGGTTTTGCGAGAACTCCCCTTTCAAACAATTGGTTTTGCACATTCATGCAAGTAACATCTATCTTTGTGAATTCGCTTTTGAAGAGACGTGGTTACATATAAAAGTGCCTATCAGCATTCTTTATATGTTATTTAACGTTCAAATATATAGATTTTTTCCGTCAAATAATCGCGTGTGCTGTATTATGTTATACTTTGTTTGCGAGAGAAAGGAACTGCAGTGATTTTATAAAATTACATTGGTGAGTTATATTTGATCTCGACTTCTGTGACAATATCAATCTACCACTTTCTTAAAAGGAAACACCACCAGCTGATTGAACGGTAAAATTTGCAGTTATAATTAATGCATCATTCAATTATAAATAAAAATTTCAATCTAAACATTACTTTTATATGCCCTTCAGATTTGAATAATGAATACTGATCAGATAAGAAGGAAGCTTTTGAGGTTAGAGTACACTCTAAGAAGAAAAGAAAATACCTAATCAATACTTAGGAAAAAGTTCTGTAAATTTTAGATGAAAAGGGTGAACTGATTTCGATGACAATCGCTTGCAGTAGTTTACCGTTATGATAATAAGAATCTGGGAACATCAAGTTTATTGAGACACAAGAGTAAAAATAACACGCCGTCTAAAATTACAAATTTTCTTTTGCTGAAAAAATGCGATTTACCAAAATTATCAGCTGAAAAGAAAAAAAATGTTTTAGAATGCTGTATCTAACTTGTAGTTAGACATTTGAGACCTTTTGAGATAGTATCAAGAGATGGGTTTAAAAATTTATAAAATTTCTGTTTTTCTTCACCCCCTTCTAAGAAGTGTGAAAATGTTAAAAACTGAATAAAAGTATGAAATCTATGAGAAAGTTAAAGTAAGTATTGATGACATTAAAAAGCAGAAGGGATATGAAGTCTAATCCGTGTCACCAAATCCGTGTACGCTTGTAGAGAAACCGATGAAGTGATATAAAATGTCAGACACATTAGTTCAGTTTATGGATACAGACAATAAATGATCATATTTCTCCAGACGAATTGACAGCATATATTGACTTAAAACTATCTGACGACATTACTAATAATTTTGATTTGATGAAATATGGGATAAGCAAAAGAATTGTTTGCCAAAGTTAAGTATTTTAGCGAATCGTATTTTTGTAATACCAGGGACCATTGCTCCATCAGAGATATGTGTTTGATTGGCGGGACACGTTGTTAGGGAAAGAAGAAACAGTTTGGGTCCCGCAAACGTGGATGATGTCATATTTTTAAATAGTCATTTAAAATCTCAGGATATATATTACTAATTAATGTTTCCTTTTTTCAATTAAATTATTATGTAAAATTTGTAATTTTTGTAAAAATAAATAGTAGATACTTTAAAAACATTTATTCGATCTTAAAAATGAATGTTAATGTACAATTGCATTTCATTTTAATTTATACAAAATAAATTATTCACTCAAATAATATTTTTATTTTTTGACGATTGTTTGCTACGGATTTGTGTCTCGAGGACCAAACAGTTTAAAAAATGGGGCGAGTGGGACAAGTAGGCCTTCTGTGCGAGTGCGAGCCTGCGGGTACGGGTCAGGTGCGCGTAAATATTCTGCGGGTACGTGTCGGGTATAGGTTACTAGTCAGCGGGTACGAGTCGGGTACGGTTAGTAGTCTACGAATACATCTACATGTTACCCTGCAATTTACCCAATTGGTGAGTGGCAGGGGGTGCAATGCACCATAACCTACCTAAAGATTGTCTATCGCAGGTTGAAATTTTCTATTGTGATCTCGTATTGTCCTCGGAAAGAACGAGCCTAGATAACGCTGCGTCCTACAATCGATCTCACGTAACTTATAGTCACGGTCGTTTCTACCTCTATACGTTGGTGCTTCAATTATTCCTACAACCTCTTTTTTTAGACATTACGATCTATATTTCACCAGAAGCCGCAACCTTGAGTTCAATCTACGATCCTCCAGTGGTACCCAGTTCAAATCCCTCAATAATGAAGCGACGCTTTCCTTATGTTCGTACTTTAGTTTTACGAATCTGGCTGCTCTGCGCTGCACTCTTTCTAATTGAATTATATGTCCCTTCTCTTACGGATCCCATATGCATGAGGCGTATTCCACTCGTGGACTAACCAGTGATAAGTAACAAGTTTCGCGTACTTTTTCTGTACTGTTCCGTACTATTCTACCTATGAAAGCCAGTTTCTTGCTGGCCGATCCTATAACTCGACGAATGTGCATGCCCCATGAAAGATCTCGACAAATGGTTACTCCTAAATATTTAACATACTCTGCTGCATGAGTATTTATTCCATCTATTTTATACTCGAAACACACTTCTATGTTTTTAATTTTCCAGAATGTAACTGAGGCACATTTAGTGTAATTAATTTCAATTTGCCATTCTTTGCACCACGCTGAAATGGATCTTAAGTCTTCACGCAGCGACTGATGGTCCTCCTGATTTTATATTTCTTTATATAGAACGGTATCATCGGCAAAAAGTCTAATTTTACTACGAACTACCGAGCAGATATCATTCACATAAATTAAGAAAAGTAGAGGGCCAAATACACTTTCCTGAGGAACATCCGACGCAACTTTAACGGGGGACGAGTATTTCACATCTATGACAACTATCTGTTCTCTATTCGAGAGAAATCTCTAACCCAACTGACAGCTTTCGGATTGATACCATATTGTCCTAACTTTGCAATTAATTAAATATGAGATACATTATCTAATGCCTTCCTAAATTCAATGAATATGGGATCGACCTGAGTATTTTTCTCTCCGCATCGCAACAAATCGTCCACGAACAAGCCGAGCTGCGTTTCGCATAATCTACCTCTCCGGAATACGTGCTGACATCCGCTAAGCAATGAGTGACTATCTAAATAGCACATTACAGAACTAAAGGTTATGTGTTCAAGTATCTTGCACGATAATGAAGTTAAGGAAATTTTCGGGGTTTTCTTTGTCGCCGATCATATGGATGGGCGTAACGTGTGCCATCTTACAATCTTTAGGAACTACACTTTCCGCAATAGATTTCTCGAATATAATTTTTAAATGCGGCGCGATTTCACAAGCTAACTCTTTCAGTACTCGTGCGGGTATTTCCTCCGGCCCAGGAGATTTACTTTGTTTAACTGAATTAAGTTGGAGCGCGATACCATTTTCGGAAAATATCAAATTATCCATCGAGTCGCCCTGATGCATAGGAATAGTGGTTTCACATTCAACGTCATTAGGAGTAAAAGCTTTCTAAAAGTGTTGATTTAAAAGGTTTGCTTTCTCAGCACTATCGTGAACTACATTTCCCGTTTCCGATCTCAGTGACGCAATAGTGGGGGACTTCACTGACAGATGACTAAAATGCTTTCGGGTTCTCTTTAAAGTAATCCTGTAAAACCTACTTTTTGTAAATGTTAAACGCATTACGCATTGACACTGGCTATGGAGCACGCCTCATTGTATTGCTGCCTTAACGTTGTAATTTGTTCGACCGTAACTGTTGAGGATGTGTTATTTACGCGAGAGTGGAATTTTCGTTGCCGTCGGAAAACGCTCCAAACATCCTGGTTGTACCATCTAGGCTCTGCATTTTCACGCTTCGGTTTGCTTGGAATAAATTTATTTGTACATTCTCACATCATATATCTAATCATGCACCAGGATTATTCCGCGTCTGCAATATCTGTTGCCTCGCAGAAATTAGTATATTTATTTCGCAGAAAAGACATAAATCTAGTGAAATCGGCTTGGCGAATACATAAAGCTTTCATTTAGCCGTAACCTGTTTCTTAATGTTGAGCTGAAACTCCATGTAAACTGCCTTGTGATCGCTTATTCCCTCAGCAGCAGATACCCTATTCATACCATCAGGAAGATTATTAGCTAATAGGTCAAATATATTATTAAATCTCGTGGGAAATCTCACTAACTGATACAATGAGTGTTTGCCGAAAGTTTCAAGTAAAGCCTGGCAAGATTCACGCTCTCTACCACCGAGATAAAAGCAATTATGCCTCCAATCAATTGACGGAAGATTGAAATCGCCCCCGATTATAATGGCTTTATCTTTATTAATCGAACTTAGCGTCGCCACTAGTTTCTGTAGATAATAAATAGTTTCCACGCTCGCATTTGTGGGTCTATAAAAAGAGCATATATTTATAGTTTTTGAGTCGCTTCCTTTCACACGACACCAAACACTTTCGACTTCGTCGTCGTTAATCTGTATTGGGTAACTTTCGTATTTATTGCTAACTGCTATAAAGACTCCACCTCTCGACCGGCTACGTCGATCTTTTCTACAGAGGCTATAGTCACGACTGGCTATGTCCGCCGTTAGCCAACTTTCTGTATCTATCACTACGTCAGCACGCCGACTACGAATGAGATGTTCAAGTTCGGCCTCCTTCCCGCGAATGGTGCGACAGATATAAGCGATGATTTTTAGTTTGTCGCTATTACTACGTAACGATGTCTCGCGCGCTACTGAATTATTATTATTATTTACTGACTCCCTGTCCTCCCTATTAAGTCGACTATTTTTACGCTTAAAATGTATTCTACTATTAATTAAAATCGTGTTTATAATGGTATGGCAGTCGGACGTATTACTACTATTGACGTGTCTCTCAAAGCTTGGTGAATAATTACCATTCCTTAAATCTAACTTAAAAAAGCCCTAGCATGCTCGAACCCCTTACGCGCTACCGCCTCCGCAGCCTCGGCAGTGTTGTTCAGGCCAGAACTGTTTAGGGATGCCCTACATGAGTTCTGGACCGGCGTCAGGTTAACGAAGTCCACTCCATTGCCCCTACAGAAGTGCCACAGCTTACGGTTCAGCCCGACCACTCGGCTCCAAACCATAGCACCGCAGTCCGTCCGAGGAACAATGCTACAGATAGTAAGCCGCACATAAGCACCCGACTCCTCTCTGACACGAGCAACCTCAGTGGCCAAGTCCTTAAAAGAACTTAAAACCTCCTCGGACCCACGCTTCGAAGCATCTTCAACGCCAACATGGGCCACCACCCGCAGCGAGGAGCAACCCGTACCCAATACCGACGCCCTGAACACCTTCGTCACCTGGGGCACCAAACCTCCTGGTATACACCTGAAGAACATCTGCTCATGAACTCCCTACCGGCGGGCTCTTGACAAGGCACTACCACACGCCGGACGTTGGAGCTACCTATCACTATCAGACCCCTCTTCCTCCCCGAGCTTCCCTTGGGCCCGTTCCTCACCGAAGAGACGGGAGCGGGTGCGGGCGTAACGGCAGTGGAGTCGTCCTCCGATAACACAGCAAACGGATTACTAACAGGAAGAGGGTCCACCGAAGCGTTCCCAATTCCCTGCCTCGGCCGCACCACACCACGATCCCCCCGAGTGAACACCATACACCACTCATCGGGCTTCCGGACCGGAGGACCCTATACCCGCGAAAAGGAGCCAGGAGCCTCCCCGATCTCTATGCCGGCTTCCGCTCCCAGGCGAACCTGAGACGCCTTTTTTGGCGCGGTTTGCTCTCAGGGAAGAACCCGCACCCGTCCCACACACGAACCAAGGCTGTCCAAGGCTGCCTCCGACCTTTCCACCCTCTGAAGGAGGTCCACAACCACCCTCTCCAGCTCCGTGACCCGAGACCTCATGGCCTCGCAACCAGCGTCGCGCAAGAAGAAGGAAACAGGAGTACTCGGAGCCGCCATCCTATCCGCTTCACTAATCTGCACTATCTATAAATTTTATTTAAACTAACGTAAATATGCAGTTAGTTACTTCGTTGACTGGCCTCAAGGTTAAAATCTAGGGTCGAACGCAGGTAAAAAGTGAAAGGGATAAAGTGATTCACTACGTAAATGAAGTTAGTAAACAGGCAAGAATGTTTAGCACAAGAGGAACGTAGATCTAGGAACTAAAGAAATACGAACGCAGGGACAAACAGTTAATAACGGAGAAGGCAATAAGCTACTATAAATAAATTACAAAAAGATTGCGGATGGACTGGTTTAGAGAAGCTATTAGCTACTACGATGTGGCAAGAGGATGAGTACAGCGTTTCGTTCAGAGATCAGTTAACTAAACTACAACACAAATAACGTAATAAGATGATAAAAATAATAAAAATAGGTAATAAAAACAAATAAGGAAAGAAATACTGGTTTTACTTAACACAACACTACGGCTACTGCTCAACTATTGCTACTACTACAGGTGTCGTTCGCAGGCTGGTCAGCGCTCGCAGAAGGGAGTGAAAGGTACGTCCGTCCTCTTCGAAAGCCAGGTAAAGACTTCCTACGGGTCGGGTACGGGTGGAAAATGTATTACCCGTGCAGGGCTCTACACTGGATAACAGGGGTGCCACCACACGCCGAACGTTAGAGTTACCTAACACTAACAACCCCCCCTTCCCAACCCGACGCCCCTTGGGCCCGGCCTCCATCAAAGAGGCGGGAGTGGGTACGGGCGCAATGGCCGTGGAGTCGTCCTCCGACAACACCTCGAACCTATTACTGACAGGAAGATGGTCCACCGTAACATTCCCAACTCACTGCCTTTGCAGCACCACCCCACGATATCTCCGAGTGGACACCACTCTCCACTCATAGGATTTCCCAGTCCGAGGACCATCATTCCGCGGTATGAAGTCAGGGGCAATCCCGATCGCTCTACCGACTATCGCACTCAAGGCGATCCTGAACCGCCAATTTGGCGCGGCGAGTTTTCAGGGATGACCCCGCACCCACACACGAACCAAGGCTGCCTCGGACCTTTCCACCCTCTCCAGCTCCGTGATTCGAGCCCTCATGACCTCGCAACCAGCGGCGCACAAGAAGGAGGAAACGGGAGTCCTCGGTAAAGCCATCCTAAACGCTTACCTAATTTATATACTAACGCAAAAGAGTTACAGTATAAAAACAAAAGCTGAAATGGGATAAGGGTAAAGAATTTAGTCTAAGTTTTAACGCGGGGACGCTCTTTGTGAAGCGTACGAGAAAAGGTCAAACGCAGGTAAGGTAAAAGCGTAAATAACACAAACAAGGTAAGATCACGCACAGGAGATGGTAGTACACAAAAACGAAAAATATGAATGCTACGGAGCGTAAAAATAAAACAACCTTACAAATGTAACGAGAATATGCTAATACACAATAACTACTACGGCATTTATATTATTTTCTAAAGGAGAGACTGAAATTTCTAACAATATCTACGAGACTTAAGAGTTAAATATTACGATAGAGAAAATAAAAACTATAACGTAGATGTTATAACAAAACTAATTAGGTAGCTTAAACGAATATTAAATAAAATTTACCGAAGGATAAATATAGAATAAAGTAAATTGTTTGTTCTACTTAACACTACAGCTACTCTAGTCGCTCGAAGATTCGTAGGAGCTCGCAGGAGCAAGTGAAAGGCACGTCCGTTCACTTCAAAAGCCAGGTAAAGACTTCAAATGTACGCGTAGTAAAATAATTAGAAAAGTTTTTTAAACTTTGAAGGCAATTACTTTACCCAATTTACCATGAAATTTACTTCAAGAAAATACCAACTTCAATGAATCATCTATATTGATGTTTTAATAGCATTTACTTTTCTTCCAACTGCGAAAATTTCCCTTTGTTCTTTGTAATTTTGTTTGGGAGGGCATCTCAAACAAAGTTTTCTGCACTATCTTTCCTCTTGCTCATTCTCAATGTATGTTAGTACATCAACCTCTGTACAACCTTCAATATAATTATCACCATCGCTGTCTGAGGTAATACTATCCTCTGAGTCCCTTTTCATATAATTTCCGTCTCAATTTCCTTACTTGGTTCGCTTGACCTTTTTTTACTTGTTGATGCCATGATTATTAAATTCCTAAAATTAACACTACAAAACAAATAAAATTGCCTCTCCACAATGCAAAGGTTTCCTTCAGACTAATTTCTTTAGAGCGACAAGAGAATATTTCCCCTGCGACCCGAGCGTAAGGACCCGTGCGTTCGCTCCGAAATCATTTTCGCTCAAGAAATAGCAGCAGACATAATTGAAGTGGCTTATTTGTAAACAGACTTAGGACAAGTGCAAAAGTCGCTCTCTCTCTCTGAAGAAATGCTAAAGCAAGCTTATGGCCCTAATAGCAGAGTAATAGTTCGGCTCTCCTCATCTTATGGTTCTTGATCGCTGACGCATAAGAAAAATCAAAGAGAAAGCGAAATCTGTGGGCAGGTAAGTAGATTAAAAATCTCCTTTCAGTTTGCAGTAGCATTCGTGTCAGGATACGGTTCGTCTCAGCATTGGATAGGGATTTTTCTAGAAGACGCGATTCCCCAATTGCTGCTTCTACGTGAAAAATCAATCACAAAATTTGTATTCATGTCTTCAATTTTATATAGCCCTGCACAGTTTTCAATGCTTTTCTTACGGGTGTGTAAAATTGGACATTGTGGTCAAAAACACCCCTTAAATGTAACTCTTTCGGGAATTTCGGATTTTTCCAAAAAGTTGTACCCAATGACCTACCTACATACCAAATTTCAGTTCTGTAGAACTTCTAGAAGTACCTTAGGTTTTATATCATACATACCCTATATATGTAAGTAGCAGGTATTTATAATGAAAACAAAGACTGACGGAAACCTGACGGGTGAGGTGTTCACATTATCAGAGAGAGACAGGAATGGATACGTTCGGACCGGAACCATTCTGTCAAATATTCCTCCAGAGAAACTGTGACGGACCGGATCGGTGACCTGGCGGATGGTGTGCACAACTTCATTTAAATACATAGAAGAAATTTTGACGTGTCGAAGGCGGTCCCTGTCGAAATGTTGACGTTACGTATAATGTGAATTTAGTCTGCCACAACAGTACAGCAGTTGAATATCTACCCTGCAAGTGGAAGACCCGGGTTTGATTCCCGGACATGGTAGAGTTTTTCTCCTATTTCTCAAGTATTCCCACCATTTACGCGCAGAAAATATTTCCGTGGTTCTGTTGTTTTTGTATCAGTATGAGATTCTTTCAGACAGGAAATAGTGTAGTGTGACCTGATGCATACGCAGTATATGAGAAAGTTTGTGCAATGTACCGATTTCTTAATTTGTTTTTAGTCATAAGACGAGTTAAATGATTATACATTAAATCAAAAGGTACGAGAGTTTACAATTTTCTAAATAAAATAAAATTCACTTTGCCCTATGCCAGCGGTTACCAACATTCTTCTGCTGCGACCCTAAACTGATCACCAATAGGACTTCGCTACCCGTACTTGGAATCTCGAGACCCGTGTTTCTAATTGAGCTAAGATACAACATAGATAGCTGTAAATACGCCCCTGCCAGCGGACGCTACTACTGTATCGCTACTGCGCCGCAAATTTGGTAGGTCTTTGTCATGAACATTTTCGAGAAAATGTAAAATTTTTTGGTTGATCTGGTAATTCTGCTTTTGCCCATCTATTTTACCACATAGGTACCCAAGGCTCCGATAAGGGAGGATGGCCTGCATCCGCTATTAAGATTGATAAAGGTTATGAAATTTTCAATAATTATAATATATAAATAACAATCTGATTGTTGGGAAAGTTTTCTACTGATGATCCTTCGCTATCCAACTGAGGACCCCCCGCGATCCTGATTTGGGTCGCGACCTAGAGGTTGGGAACCGCCACCCTAAGCAATGATGTCCGTTCGCGTGCTTCCTTCAATTGCGGCAAATACTGAAAGAAGCGGGAAACGCAAAAATAGGAGATGAAGTAACATGTGGCACGTGCAACGCTCCCACGGCTAGAACAAATAAACCACGACAAATGAAAAAGAAGCAATAGACATAGGAGCAGCGAGATGTGTGTGTGAGAGAGAGAGAGAGAGAGAGAGAGGATGGAGTGAGATACGACAAAAAAGAAATCCGAAGGTGACCGACTCGAGCGCAGATGACGTAGACTGCCAGGAAACTAACGGCGGTTGGAACTCCGAGCGGATGCCAATAAGTATGAAAGATAACATTGCAGGAGTTACGAACAGGTTGCGTTCCAAAGTTCCTTCGCAAGTCTTTTGTTCGGAACTCGAAAGCATTGGCAAAATTTCATAAGTGGTTGCCAAGCCAGTCCACAATACTCTATTTAACACACAAGCTGAAATATTGTACATTTGCAATGTTCGCAATGAATAATAGTGATAAACAATACTTTTGCAAATTTTATCTTCTCGATAGTAAAACCAACAAGTAACTTAGTAACGGACCATTGCGTCGCTGAACATCCCCAGGAGGGTGGATGCTATATGTAAAAACTTAGCCACCGCAAGTATATATGTAGTTACTGAGAGCATAGACTTCGTACACGCGAGATGGCGTTCGTATATCCAACTTATTAAAATACTAATACCTTATGGAGCTTCGTTCGAAAGTCGGTGCCCTCCTGCATTAACTTTTTCGTTTATGCATATTATTTACTTCGCACGGAAAATAATCAGGGATGAAATAATACGAATTTTTCCAGTTTTATTACAATAAAACAACAGAAATTCTACGAAAATGCTTGAGCGAAATCCGCATTTAAGCATTTTTTGCGTTTGCAGAGAGAGGGAGAGGTGCGTGTCTCTCGCACGAATCTAAGAAAATTCACGGAACAAAATTCATCGAAACACAATTCACCGACCACAGGATGGCTTGTGTTCGGTGAATTGTCCGTAAGCGCTCTCGCACCGTCTTCACCTCCACGGAAGAATTTGAAATAGCTTTTAGGAGCGCAATCACATTTACGTCTTCATTATTGGAATAAAATTTGGTTGATCTCACAGACGAATTAGAACATACTCCGGTTTTAAAGCCTTCGCCGTCACTACAGGACGTTCTTCTTCGCTATGCATTCTACATCGGTCTGACTAAATATTTATCTCAGCGTTTCTTAATTTTCCTGTTTTTGGCAAAAAGATTAAAGTTAAAAAAATACGGCGAATTTTTGTATTATAATGGATCAATATGACAATATGACATCGGTGACACCATGAGTTTCTACGAACTGGGAGCACCGTACCTACAAAGCGATAAATTGAAAAGTATTTTGGGAAATCACAATTAAAGCAAGGAGTCAACGTTGCACATAATAAAAAGTAATTTTTTAATAGCTCATTTTTTTAAACTTTAGGATAGAGGAAACTTACAGGACTGTTTACATAACCAATGTATTCTCTCATTCTAATTCCCCGACACGTATATAGAAGTAAGGTTTGACAACAAAAATAATGAACGAGTGCGAGTTAAATCCTCGCGGATCTGTCAGTAGCGCGATGACTGTCAATCATAGTCGTATCGAAATGCGGATACGAAAGCGAAATAAACCTCCGGCGAGGAAACAATGTCACAGAT